>JAUPFT010000020.1:38852645-39452645 GCA_036936625.1 Parnassius smintheus behrii | reverse complement strand
CGCATTTTATTTGTTTTACAAGATGCATGGCTAAAGGCAATTAGTGCTCAAATTTCACGTAAAAATAAACATATAAAACTGTTTATTATGAGGACACATTTTATTATTAAATAGTTACAGTCACAGTTATTTATTATTAAATAAGTAAATATTTTAATTAAATTTTAAAATTGCAGTTAGACTGTTTAAGCACAAAGAGAATCTGGTATTTTTAGTTTTAGTACCTGTCTAATGTGAAGGTGTCTAATGGAATTGCGTTTTTAAAATACTATTTATAGACTTCTCAATAGATATATATTATTTTAGAATTATAGACATACATAATACACTCTTAAGAATTGTTTTGGCGGGAATTTGGAGGAATAGAATAATACCATTTGCATTAAAGGGTAATGCACTATTTTCGTGAAAATAAAAAAAGACTATGGTAATTTTTATAAATAAAAATATTACTTAAAAAGCTGGATAGCATACAAATTTTGGTAATTTTATACTATCGCAGTCCCCTTGCTTTTGTGTCTAGAAAATCGAAAAATCATCCTTTTTCAATGATTTTTTTTAATCTTCATTTTTAATGCGGATTTATGAAAAAAGTTATAGGAATAAAAAAAATTTAACTTTTATTGGTTTCAGTGCCTTAAATGTTCATGAAAATGCACTCATTCTCATATAATTGATGATAACATTTTTACAAATAATTGAATGAAGTTGTTGTACTGTTTTCATAATCTACACAAAAAAAGAGCCATGGTAGCTCAGATGGTTAACACTCGCTGTAAATATAACAGAATGTGAGTAACCTGGGTTCGATCCCCGCCGGCGTCAATGAAATTGTTAAATGCAATTTTAAGTGTTGATTTACTGCATGCTCGGCGGTGAAGGAAAACATCCTGAGGAAATCTGCATTTCTGAGAAATAAGGCAAAAAAATATATTTCAAAGACATGTGAAGTTCGCCAACATTGGGGTAGCACGGTGGACATTTCCTTGCTTCCTAAAACCCTTCAGAAATGAGGGGAGGCCTGTGCCCAGCAGTGGGATGTATATATGCTGTAACTTTACTTTACTTTTACACAAAAAAAGGAACATTTAAAAAAATTGAAAAATGTTTGTTTTAAAATTTTTTATTTTGGTGTTTCATTGAGTGTAAGATCGAGCGAAGTGAGTTCCAGACTTAGGGCATCCCGATTCGGACAGGTTGGGTTAGAAGATGGCGGGGTCGAGTGAGCGAGCGAGCAAAGCGAGCTAATTGACCCCGCAATCTCCTTCATGTTATTTTATTATAAACCACTCAGAAGTAGGTCGACCGGGCTTCAATAAAACACCAAAATATTAACTTATTTATTTTAACTTTCGAGATATGATAAATATGCATTTATGATAATGTTTAAAGTCAGAAAACCATGTAAAAACTTTAAGTGAAAAAAAAATTAATAAACAAACATTTTTCAATGTTTTTTTTAAATGTTCGTTTTTTGTGTAGATTTAAATAAAAACTTTGTTTAATGTTTTGCGAAAAATTTACGAACGATTTTATTCGAAGAAGTGCATTTCTGATCACATTTAAAGTCTTAAAACTATATGAAATCTTCAGTTGAGATATTTTCCATACTTTTTTTCATAAATCCCCCATAAAAATCGAGATTTAAAAAAACATCGAAATCTAATGATTTTTCCATTTTCTAGAGTCTAAAAATGAGGGTACTGTGAAAGTATAAAATTACCCAAATTTTAGTGTAAGTGCAACAAGGATGTAACACCATGTCAAAGACTAGTCTCATATTATTATACTTCTATGGTATTTTTATTCTTCTGTGGGCTATACTCTCATAATTAATTATTTTATTTCAGAATCTTTATTGCGTCCCCTTAGAAAAAAAAAGATATTACTAACAATAAAGAAATGATTATTACATACTTTATACCCAGAAATCCTTTCAGGTGAATTATGTTAGAAGATTGTAGCTGGAGCAAGTGCAGCACAGCTCCTGCCACAGGCCTTTTTTTTGACCGCCCAGAAATACATAAACACCCAGAAATCATTACAGTTGTGATAGGGGACACCCCTGCTCCTTTCCTCCTCCTGCTGGAGGGAAATAAATGTTATCATTTTGAGGTTAAGTCTATGGGATTTTCAATTTAATTTTTCTCAAGAACGGTGTATTACCTTTTCATGGGAGTTGTGTTAGAGTGTAGGGGACATTTCCCTCACCCCATCCTGCCAAACGATTCTAAATTTTTACCATGTTATCTAATACAAAAGACTATATTATATCCTTTCTATTTATATGTTGTATAAATATTTATATGTGTAATTTTACTTGGTGAGACGGCAACTGTACAGTTTTTGCATGTGTTAAGGATATCTTGCAGAGCGGGGCTTGGCGGCAAACACTCAGTGGAGCTAGACAAGTTGACAGACCATGAGATGATTATTGCTTCACAGTTGGTTGTACCAGATGAGATCAATGTGAGTAATTTTATTTTGTTAATTTGACTTTAAAGAAATTTCTAAAAGGCAAGCTATACATAATCCATAGAGAGATAACAGTAGCAATTTGCATGTTAATAAAAATATTTTATATCATCTTAATCATCACCATCATCATTACATACCACCATAGGTCCACTCCTGAACTTAGGCCTTCAAAAAGATTTGATGCAATACATGGGCTTGAGCCACCTGCATCTTTTCCAGTATTACATCTATTACAAGGTCATCACCTAAGAGGGCCGCCCTACACTCTGCTTATGAGGCAAATTTTTTTTAATACAAAAATACCAGCAATGATATTAGCATTACTAATATTGTCTTTAACCACTCCTGGTAAGCTTAAAATGCTTGTGTTATAAGCGGTTCACAACGGTAGTCAGATGGCGGATTTGAACTTGAGTTTGCGGTTCACATCTTGTCATTAGGCCACTGTCTCATTGGTTGTTTGATTTCTGTGCTATATATTCGTTGTGTTGACTTAGGCTGATTGACTGATATTAATTGTTAAGTTTTATTTTATACCTTTTAAATTCAAGGTAAACTGGAAAGATATAGCTGGCTTGGACCACTTGATCCAAGAACTCCGTGAAACTGTAATCCTGCCAATACAGAAACGGGAACTTTTTGCTGACAGCAGACTTACACAACCACCCAAAGGAGTGTTGCTACATGGACCCCCAGGTTATTAATAATAATTTTAAGACACCTCTTATTTTTTATATTATTAAATGTCAGAAAAAAAGATAAGGGAATAATATTAATATACAATCCACAAAAACAAAAGTTAGAGAACTGGCAAAAGAAAGTCCTGCACTGGCGATACCCACATGACCTAGAACAACAATATGTAGGATACAGTATCATCAAATGAATGGCTTAAAATTGGTAACCTATTTCCGGAAACTGAAGGTTATATTATATTATTTATCATCACAATATAAGACCAGATCATCAACACATAAAAAACTACAGGAAGTATCAAAGTCATCAAAGACACCACAGTAACCAACGACAAATCCTGCAAGTGCCTCGTCCAACCACAGACCATATTGTTGTATGTTCGTAGACACAACCAAGTGACAAACATTATTCATCAAAAACTTGTACTCATACATAAACTTATACAAGACAAACACAATTACACACCAGAAAATCCTACACACGGACTCTACTACGACCGGGCCATCCTTACCGAGAGGACCATTCATAATAATAGACCAGACATAACACTACAAGGTAAAGTAAATAAAATTACCTACCTAATAGATATTGCAATACCCAATACACACAACTTACAAAAAACAATAGATGAGAAGATAAGCAAATATGCAGAGCTTAAAGAAGAAGTGGCCAGAAGATAGAGACAATACAAAGTTTATATGGTACCCATAGTTTTCTTCACCATGGGTGTCAAATCCAACCATCATCATAGCCTCAAATTAATAGAGCTGAAACACTCAACATATCATATACTCCAAAAAGCTACAATTTTAAATACCAACCGAATTGTAAGAAAATTTATGCAATAGTTACTCAATACACTCTGCATTTATTTGGTTTAAGCCTGTATATGGAATCAAAACTAGCCAAAGAGCTAAGAAACATAAATGTTTTCCCCATAACAATAATAATGAATGCATTACTTAAATTAACAACACACCCAACATACAATATCTAGTATTTTTGTCAGATTTGCTATTAATGAGTGCATATATATTGCAATACCCAATACACACAACTTACAGAAAACAATAGACGAGAAAATAAGCAAATATGCAGACACTAATATGTTATTAAGTAGGAACGTAAACAATAAAAATATCTTAACAAAGGCATACTTTTGTTATTTAATATGTTATTTATTTAATATTTGTAAGCTGTTGGTTTTCCATTACATAAAAATAAATAAATAAATATGTCAGTATTACCTTATATAATAATATATTTCACATTATATTATATTATTTATTTTTACAATTTTTAGTATTCAGTATCGTCATTTTATTTGCTTTTAGGCTGTGGAAAGACCTTGATCGCGAAGGCAACAGCAAAGGAAGCTAACATGAGCTTTATTAACTTAGATGTGTCACTGCTCACTGACAAATGGTACGGTGAGACACAGAAGTTAGCGGCTGCTGTGTTCAGTCTCGCCGTCAAGCTGCAACCTTGCATTGTGTTCATAGGTAAGTTGAATGTCTTTTTTTACTTTTAATAAACTAATAAGTCATTGCTTTACTACAATCCCATCTGATGGTAAGTGATGATGTGGTCAAAGATGGTGAAGCGCACTGACTAAACATAAGCCTATTCAATTTTGCCTTGAAGATGCACAAATTGACAATGTAATCGGATGGAAAGATAGATGCTGGCAACTTATTCCACTCCTTTACTGTACACATGAGGAACAATGTAGCAAACCGTTTGGCTTGAATGTCTTGATTTTTTATATGTAGTAGAGCTACACTGCAGTTGTATTATGGTTGTAACACGAATGGGTCGGCTCGACCAGGGAAGGATCACACTCTCACAGAATAATAATAGGCGTGAAAAGCTGGGAGCATCAGATAATTTTCTCCGAGAAGTACGCATGGAAGACAAGGCCATTTGAGGCCGAACGGTGAACAATATGACTATCTGTTACAAAAAGTAACGACGAAAATACAGAGAGCTGATACAGTCATGAGAGCTGCTCTACCTGCCAAAATAAAGCTACAAATAGCTATGCGCTATTTAGCAACTGAATATAGTTTTCCAAGTTTAGAAAGTTCTTTTCGAGTTCCAAAAAGCACCATATCCAAGTTTCTGCCATCTAGCACAGATGCAATATATGAAGGGTTGGAGGAGTACATAATGGTCAGTAACAAGAAATCATAGTGAAATTTTTATTTAATATCAAGCTACCTACAGTTAAAGTAATCTTAATTATTGTTTAGCAAAATAGCGATAATTCTCATTATTTTGAATCCCACCAATGCTTCGAATTGCTTCTTGTAATTGATCATCTACTACAAATTCTGGTGATGTTTCTTGGCTTGTTGCATCATGTTGGATCTGAGCTTCTATGCCTTCCTCTTGTAATGCATCATTTACTACAACAAGTTGTGATGATTCTTGCCTAGTTGCGTCACGTTGAATATGAATCTGAGATTCAAGATTATTGAATAAATGTCCAGAACATATTTCAAATGTATATTCATTCGATGTTTTCCAATCGCATTCGATTTATTCTTTTCCGTTTTACTATTTCTATTATTTCAGACTGAACATCTAGAGCATCTATTAGAGGCAATTGTCGGAGCTGGCTGGCGATATTTTTGGCGAAAAGGGAGAATTCATCTTCTATTTCTTTATGACACAGTACTTGGTCCTTGATACTATTAAGTGTTTCAATAGACTTCTCGATATGTTAAGGTACTAATGGTTGTTTAAGTGGCCGCTTCTTCTTGATAGTGTTACGAGCTTGAGGTTCGTGACAATAAAAATTGCCGATAGAATTACCTAAATTAACACTTTAATTTTATTTACACCAATTAAAACTTAAAACACTAACAATTAATCACACTGATTCACTTTATTCCTCTCCGAAGCTTCGCTTGTCTCGCCGAATTCAATACTTCCCCGATCGCGTATTGCAGCGCCTTTATATAGGGCTCTTCCACGAAAACATCCAGAATATTCCAGAATATTCGAGTAAATACGCGCGCCAACCGACCAAGCGCAGAAAGATCGAGTGTAGAGCTTCTAGAAAGTTTAGTTCTTCAATTTGATACTAGATGGCGCTGTCGGTTACAAAAATTAGTCATGTCATTTTCTGGAAAGCTCTCTCCTCGCTCTGTTACCCGACACTAGATGGCGCTAGTGCCATGAAATGAGATGTCAACTTAGCCGCGCAACACTGCCCCCTCCTAAGACATGCTCGTCCCGAGCATTATCAGCCCCATGATAACGCGCCAGGCGATCCACATGGACGATCTTAGGAGTCCCTCTTGCGCCTTTCTGTATCCGGTAGGTTACATCGTTGATCCTGGTTACAATCCGGTACGGGCCGTCCCATTTAGCTTGAAGCTTAGGAAATTTCCCTTTGCTGCGGACTGGATTGTGCAACCACACTAGCGAACCTTCGTCGAACCCTTTGTTGTTCATTTTGCGGTCATACCGGGTTTTCATCTTTTTAGACATTTGCTGGCCCGATTGTCTGACGTGCTCGTAAATGTCATTCATTTTGTTCCGCAAGTCATTTGCATAATCGGTTATACTGCGTGGGGCATCAGGTGGTATCCCGGTGATCAGGTCTGCAGGCAGCCGTAATTCTCTTCCAAAGTTTGCGAAAGCTGGTGTCACTGCTGTACTTTCGTGAACAGCGCTTCGATATGACAACAAAAACGGTTGTATGTGGTTGTCCCAATCTCGTTGCCGATTGTCTACAACTTTTGCTAGGTACCTCTCCAATATCTGATTAAATCGTTCTACCATTCCATCAGATTGCGGATGATAAGAAGTCGTTCTTGTTTTATGAGTACCCATAACTCTTCAAGTTTCCTGAAATATTTGAGACCCAAAATTCCTTCCTTGATCGCTGTGAATCTCTAAAGGTACTCCAAAACGACAGAAGACTTCATGAACTAGTTTATCTGCGACTGTTGAAGCTTCTTGATTTGGAATGGCGAAGACTTCTGGCCACTTAGTGAAGTAATCCATCACAACCATGAAATACTTGTTACCGCTTTCACTGACTTGACTGGCCTCCTGAATAATCATTGTGGTACAGCTGTAGAACATCCGGTACTTTAGCTTTAGGGACAACCATTTGTAAATGACAGCTGTCTCCCCGAACATTTTCCCATTTACGGCACAGAACTCCGTCCTGAAGCAGCAAGCTGTCCCACTGGGTCCAATAGCTTTTAGTGGTCGAACTCATCGCTGAGACGTCGCTCCACTTGGGCTTGGGAGCACTGGCCTTCATCCATTCCAGGATCGGCTTGATGTCCGGATCTTCCTGCTGTGCACGTTGAAAGCTGTCCTTCCACTCGTTGCTGAGGTGGTCGGCCCTGAGCATCCTCACGGATACCACTTCCTTACTCTCCTGCCTAGTACAATGTTTGCAATCTTCAGGACAAGGTCTTCTTGACAATGCATCTGCGTTGCCATGAGATTTCCCGCTGCGATGTTCGATCTCAAAGTCGTATCTCGACTGCTGCTGGGCGGTGATGATAGCCGCACTTCCCCTCTGAGATCGTTCAACTTCCCTTTCTAGGGTTCGCTTAGGGCAGCTGGATCGAAGATGGCCCCTTTCCCCACAGCCATAGCACCTAGGGCTGTATCCTTTATTGTGGTCGCGTACCGTAACTGCTGCAACCTCCCTGACGCGATGGGAACGATGATCCTGCCGAACGGCTTCTACCTCCAGTGCATGGGCCAAGGCGTCCTTAAGCGTCTCGTGGTGCCCGAGCCTCACAGCAGCTCTGACTCGGTCGCGGATGCCGTCGATGAATGTCTGCACCAGGTTCCCTTCAATGAGCGCAGGTACAGACTGGTATGCTTTTCGAACCATCTTCTCCACCTCAAGGGCCCACTGCTGCAGGTTTTCGTTGCTGCGTTGCACGCGATCTTTAAGCTGCGCGCGAAAGACGTGTTCCAGGTGAGCGTCACCATATCTCGCCTCCAATGCCTCAAGGGGCTGCTCGTGGGTCACTTTCTTACCGAGAGCTTCCAACACGGTTAAGGCTTGGTCGCGCAGGCCTAAGGTGAGTGCAGTCATGGTCTGGCTTTTATTCCAGCCGTTTGCCTCCATGACGGCCTCGAACTGGATTTTGTTGGCCGACCAGGAAGAAGTCCCGTCAAACGGCGGCACTTTGAATCCACGTAGCGAAGTTGCTGTAGCTACTACGGGAGCTGTAGTTCCATCCCCAAGTTTGAGGTCGTTCCGCGTTTTCTTCACGTCAGCCATCACGTTGTCAACCCGATTGTTCACATGGTTGATTCGGGTTTCATGTTCTTCGATTCGGGTTTCAGCTTCCGACAGGCGGTTTTCATGTTGAGCAACCCTATCCTTCACCTCCCTTATCTCTTTCGCAAAGGTAGCGTGAAGGTCCTTCATGAGGAGCATCTGTTCCTCCTGTCGGCGGGCCTGTTCCTCTTGTCCGCTCTGCAGCTGCTCTTTCAACTGACGGACCTGTTCCTCCTGTCGGCGAGCCTGCTCCTGCAGCATCACCATCAGAGCACCTAAGTCAGGTGCTGCAAATGTAGGAGCTACCGACGGGCATGCAGCCGGTGGCTGGCCCTCCGAAGTCTGCGGCGTTGCACCACCAAATCTTCGTTGATCCGTCTCCTGCTGGCGTTGACTTCGGGTACGAACACGCTCCGTTTCCTCCTTAGGTAAAATCGGCATGATTTTATCCCACTTCTGACACCAATTGTTACGAGCTTGAGGTTCGTGACAATAAAAATTGCCGATAGAATTACCTAAATTAACACTTTAATTTTATTTACACCAATTAAAACTTAAAACACTAACAATTAATCACACTGATTCACTTTATTCCGCTCCGAAGCTTCGCTTGTCTCGCCGAATTCAATACTTCCCCGATCGCGTATTGCAGCGCCTTTATATAGGGCTCTTCCACGAAAACATCCAGAATATTCCAGAATATTCGAGTAAATACGCGCGCCAACCGACCAAGCGCAGAAAGATCGAGTGTAGAGCTTCTAGAAAGTTTAGTTCTTCAATTTGATACTAGATGGCGCTGTCGGTTAAAAATTAGTCATGTCATTTTCTGGAAAGCTCTCTCCTCGCTCTGTTACCCGACACTAGATGGCGCTAGTGATATGAGATGAGATGTCAACTTAGCCGCGCAACGATAGTATTTTGTGGCTTAACAAATATTTCACTATTTAACTGCTGGGAAGATGATTGCGTTTGAAGATCTGCCGGTGGCGGAAGAGGTCCTGGTATGTCCGATGAAGGTTCGGCGAGAATATCTGGTGAAGGAGCGATTGGAATGTCTGGTGAAGGGGCGATTGGAATGTCTGTGAAGGTGCGGCTGGAATGTCTGGTGAAGGTGGGGCTGGAACGTCTGATCGGATGATGAACGGATCTGAAGAGTTGTTGCTGAATTCTCCTGTAACAAAACAATAATAGAAAATTAAAAGTGTTTGATAACCGTTGGATTTTTCCTGGATGTTGTGGAGCCTTAGATGGCAAGCACGTCAATATACAACAACCAATCGACAGTGGAAGTGACTTTTTTTAATTATAAAGGTTACTTTAGTACTGTACTTTTGGCTCTGGTAGACGGCAACTACTGTTTTACATATATTGATGTGGGCAGCCAGGGTAGATTAAACGATGCTTCAATATTCAGTAATTCAATACTTAAAGACAAATTGGAAGATGGGACTGAATTTTCCTTCTTGGGGTGTCATTTTGGGAGACGAAGCTTTTCCACTGAAACAGTATTTGATGAAACCATATTCTCGAAGATTAACATTGACAGCCGAAGAGAAAACTTTTAACTACCGTCTTTCTCGTGCCAGAAGAATAGTAGAAATGCATTTGGCATTATGGTGTCAAAATTTAGAATATACCGGACTCCAATATATTTGTGTCCAGACAAAGTTGACAAAATTGTCAAAGCAACTTGTGTACTTCACAACTGGCTCATGAAGACAGCCATGCACTATTATGCACCAGTGGACACGGATGACAGGCATGCTTCATGGAGACATGAACCTAGTTCAAATTATATTGCACATGTTGTGAATCAAGGTAGTAATCATCCATCTCAGTTGGCAGAGCAAAGAAGAATAAATTATAAATATTATTTCATTTGAGAAGGCTCCGTCTCATGCCAAAGTAGCAGAATATTTTAAGAATATCTGTGTTCTTATATTTTAACGTGACATTATAAAACAGCTAATAAGTTAAATACAAATGTTTATTGTTTTATTATAATATATAAACTTACAACATTCTGATACGTATTTACTGCTTTTTATGACCCCAGATAAAAATCTGTCGGCGATTTCGTACCAAGCCAACGAAGGAACATACACATCATTAGCTCCTGATCCGGTACCGGTAGATTTTTTAATTTTTACTTTTTCCTGGGTGTATGTGCTACGAACGTTATTTATTTTCGTGTTCACATCTTGAATTGTAACCTCCATATTGAGGTTATGTATAATGCGCTGAAGAGCAGCATTCCGGGCATCTTTGTTTTTATAGTCTTTGAGTCGCACGTTCCACAACACTTGTTCTTCTTCATACAGTTCCACGAACCTTACAGTACAGAATCACGTTCCGTCCACTTTTTCCTTGACGCCGCCATTTTTAGGGTTCCGTAGTCAACTAGGAACCCTTATAGTTTCGCCATGTCTGTCCGTCCGTCTGTCCGTCCTCGCTTAATCTCTGTGACCGTTAGCACTAGAAAGCTGAAATTTGGTACCAATATGTGTATCAATCACGCCGACAAAGTGGTAAAATAAAAATTGGAAAAAAATGTTTTATTAGGGTAGCCCCCCTATATGTAAAGTGAGAAGTGATTTTTTTTTAATTTCAACCCTAACGTGTGATATATTGTTGGAAAGGTATTTAAAAATGAATAGGGGTTTACTAAAATCATTTTTTGATAATGTCAATAATTTCGGAAATAATCGCTCCAAAAGTAAAAAACAATGTGTCCCCCCCCTCTAACTTTTGAACCATAAGCTTAGAAAATATGAAAAAAATCTGTAAAGTAGAACTTTATAAGGACTTTCTTCATTATCATCATCATCATTATAGCCCTTCACAAGTCCACTGCTGAACATAGGCCTCCCCCAAGTAACGCCACAAAGCACGGCCCTGAGCCACCTGCATCCATCGACTTCCTGCATGTCTTACCAGGTCGTCACTCCATCTAGTGGGGGGTCGCCCTACACTACGCCTACCGGTACGAGGCTGCCACTCGAGAACTTTTCTTCCCCATCGGTTATCGGTTCTTCGAGCTATATGGCCGGCCCATTGCCACTTCAGCTTACTGATCCGTTAGGCTATGTCGGTCACTCTGGTTTTACTGCGGATATCCTCATTTCTGAGTCTATCACGCCGAGAAACTCCGAGCATAGCCCTCTCCATAGCTCGCTGAGCGACCTTGAGCGTCCTCATACGGCCAGTAGTGAAGGACCACGTCTCTGATCCGTAAGTCATCACTGGCAACACGCACTGGTTGTACACTTTAGTTTTCAGAGATTGAGGTATACCTGACGAGAAGATGTGTCGTAATTTCCCGAACGCTGCCCAGCCGAGTTGAATCCGTCGATTGACCTCTCGGTCGAAGTAGGACTTACCTAGTCGGACTATTTGTCCCAGGTAAACGTACTCGTCAACAACTTCGAGCATAGTGCTCCCAACAACTACCGGCATAGGTGAGACATGGACATTAAACATGATCTTTGTTTTGTCCATGTTCATCTTAAGACCTATCCGCTGGGAGACACCATTGAGGTCATTGAGCGTAGTGCTAAGGTCCTCCAGCGATTCTGCCATAAGGACAATATCGTCGGCAAATCGAAGGTGAGTAATGTACTCGCCATTGATGTTAATACCGTATCCTTTCCAGTCCAGTAGCTTGAAAACGTTTTCCAATGCAGCGGTGAAGAGTTTCGGGGATATCACGTCACCCTGTCTTACACCTCTCTGCAGTTGGATAGGTTTCGAGCTCTGATTCTGTACTCGGATAGCCATCGTAGCCCTACTGTACAAACACTTCAGCACTTCGATATACCGACAGTCAACTTGGCACCGCTGAAGGGACTGTAGCACCGCCCAAATTTCGACGGAATCAAAGGCTTTCTCATAGTCCACATACGCCAGGCAAAGTGGCAGATTGTACTCTTCGGTATTCTGTACAATCTGCCGCAGGGTATGTATTTGGTCTATGGTACTGAAGTCTTTTCGGAAACCGGCTTGTTCAGGAGGCTGGAAGTCGTCGAGTCTGCGTGCGAGACGATTCGTAATGACTCTCGAAAACAGCACGTAGAAGCGGCTCAGAAGGGAAATCGGTCTGTAGTTCTTCAAGAGAGCGTTGTCGCCTTTCTTAAAGAACAAGACCACCGCACTTCTGCTCCACGCCTCCGGAGTAGTGCCACCATGGAGGACGGAATTGAAGAGCTTCTGAAGGACTTCAAGTACCGGTGTTCCACCCGCTTTCAGAAGCTCCGCTGTAATTCCATCCTCGCCTGGGGCCCTGCCGTTTTTAAGGTGCTGGAGAGCCATTCTAATCTCGCTCAGACTGACGTCCGGGATATCATCGGAATAGTGTCGGGTAAGACTTGCTCTTGGATCGTTACTCACACTTGCGTGTGGCTCCAACGATGATGTGTACAGCAGCCCATAGAACCTCTCAATCTCACTCAAAATCTCAGGTGTCTCGGAAATGATGCTGCCACACTCAGTCTTCAGCTTTGACAGTTGGCTCTTTCTGGCATACAGATCTCTGGCAAAGACTTTGGAGCCCTGGTTCCGCTCGATCGCTTCTTTAATACGAGCAGTATTAAAGTTGCGTAAGTCTCGCCGCATGCATTTGGAGATCTGTCTGTTCAGTTGCCTGTATGCTGTCAAATCTGTTGATGATTGCGGCCTCATCTCCCGTCTAACAGCCATGAGATTAAGAGTGTGATCGGAAAGTTTTTGTGTTCTTCTGCGGCGGGTCTTGCAGAACTTAGCTCCGACCGCATGGACAGTTTCCACGAGCTTGTCATTCAAGCTCGTGAGCTTGTCATTCATATCGTCCACTGCATTGCAATCTTCTAGGCACTGAAAGTGGTTACGTAACTCGAGCTGAAAATTCTCGGGATTCTGGATTAGAGCACGAGGGGGACGGAGCGTTGACTTCATTAGACGAGACCTCTCCAACTTAACGTTTAGGTTCAGTGTGCCTCTAACCATTCGGTGATCGCTGCCGGTTTTCACCCTTGCGATCACTGAGACATCACTGAACAGTTGGTGTCTGGTCGTCATAATGAAGTCAATCTCATTTTTTGTCGAACCGTCGGGGCTCGACCAGGTCTACTTCCTGTGGGGCCGCTTCTAGAAGAAAGAGTTCATCATAAAGAGTCCCTCTTTCTCCATAAAGTCAGCCAGCTGCTGGCCCCTACGATTCCGTTGCCCTACTCCAAATTTCCTTAACTTCAGCTCACCGCCTTCTCTTGTGCCTAGTTTTGCGTTGAAGTCTCCCATCAACACCGTGTAGTGGGTTTTGGAGGAATGAATGGCTCTAGAAATATCCTCATACATTTCCTCCACCTCCTCATCGGGATGTGCCGAGGTTGGTGCGTAGATCTGTATGACCTTCAGCGAATACCGTTTGGTGATTCTGAGTATCACGTACGCAACCCTCGTCGATACACTCCCAATCTTTACAACGTTGTTGACGAGAGACTTGTGGACAATAAATCCGACACCTCCTTGGGACAGATGGTCGCCCTCCCGGTGATAGAACAAGTTGCCAGACTCGAGGATTACTGTGTCCTCCCCCTCTCTTCGGACCTCAGATAATCCAATAATATGCCAGCGCAACTTGTCTACCTCTTCTTCCAGCTCCAGTATCTTCTCGTCAGTCCTCAGGGTGCGTGCGTTATACGTTGCCAGGTCGAGTCGTCGTAGGTGGCAACCGAACCTCCACTGGAGATTCTTAGCACCTCCTGCCCCGCCGTTACCATGGTCGCCACCGTAGCCAGGAATAGCGGGGCCGCCGGGGACTGGGGACCGTTTATTTGCGTCGTTGCTCATGGGGGGATATTTGCCATAGTTGCCACGCTTGGCGAGCGGGTTGGCAACCGCAGTTTTTTATTATGTTATTGTTATTAGGAACATGCTGCTGCCCATCCATGATGACACAAAAGGACATGATGTCCTTTTGTGTCCCTCTGTCGCCTCTTACGACACCCACGGGAAGATATGGGGTAGTGGATATTCTCAACCGCCACTACACGGCACAGGAAGGACTTTCTAGGAAAATTATTTTGAACTTGGATGGAAACAGCTTTTGTACAAAAAAGACAAAAAGTTGTACAAAATAATTTCTGGACTAAGTTTGTAGTATAATCGTATATGCAAGCATTTTTTTTAACTTCGTTTACATATCTTTTTCAAACAAAAAAAGAATTATTAAAATCGGTTCTCGCAATGCAAAATTACCACCGAAAACTTCTGGCACGTCTATGTATTAATTAGTAACCCAATTCCTCGAGAGATGGCGCTGTAGGTACTTATCGTATTATCGAATTGTTCGGTTGGTCTCTCCTTGGCATTGGCGGTATCTTATAACAACATAAAACTTCTATCAGGAACATGCTAATGCAATTTAGAACGAAACTAAAATTCATTTTATTAACGCCATCAAAATGTTAAGGTATAAACCAGTTCATAAATGGTTCGATAGATGGCGTTGCATAATGACGTCATTTTATTAAAAGTCGATGTTAATATTTTCCGTGCTTTCATGACCTACCGTGGTAAACGAACTGCACTTAAACATATTCGTAATCTTATGAGTGCACAATCTAATAGTCGTCGAGGTTTGATTAAATTAGATTGTGGGTAAAATTAACTTCTTTTGCAGATATTGTTCATATTAATTTTGTATGTACGCACAGTACGCAATTACTTGATACGTACAACTCCTAGCTAATTACGATTTGAAGTGGGCTAGTTTGTTAAAATAATGTGAAACACACTTGTGTATAATTACTTATTGTCCGGTATTAAAATGTTCTCGTATATTTTGAACAGTAATAATCATGTTGAGGACGACGCTGTGCGCGCCTTTTATGATTTGTTAGCCCAACAAACATCGTTTCTGCCTACAGAAGTGTCTCTTTTTCTTTATCCGGAACTAATAGAGCCTGTGCCTCAAAACGAGTCTCATTTACAAATTATATATCGCGGAGAAGTCGGGTTTGTGGGGCATTGGATTTGCATTTATTACATCAATGGAATATTACGGGTCTATGATAGTTTATATAATAGATTAAGTCATTCGCAGCACGTTTACGTTAACGCACTATTCCCATACTTGGATAATAATAAAATACAATTCCCTAGTGTCCAACGTCAACCAAATAATAGTATTGAGTGTGGGCTATTCGCCATTTGTTTTGCCACCGCTTTAGCTTTGAGAGTTAATCCATCCTGTATCAATTTCACTGCCGAGGACATGCGACGTCATTTGTTTGATATGTTATCTTGAGGTGTATTAGAACTTTTCCCATCAACTAACACCGCAAGAAGAGCTGGCCGGCCACCAGCAAATTTGTTCCTTAATATACTAGCAAAGAAAGAAAAATGTAAAATTAAGGATGCCGAAAAGAAAAAAAACAAAAGGTCTCAAAAGACACAGTCTCAAGAACCTGAAAGTCAAAACGTTAATTACAAGAAAATCATTGAATACCCCTCATTTACAGATAATACGCAGATATTTGAAAGTCCAACGTCTACAAGTAGTACGCAGATATTTGAAAGTCCAACGTTTACAGGTAGTACGCAGATAATTGAGAGTCCGACATTTACAGATGAATCACAGAAAGACAAAATCCGACTAATGATATCCAGACCATTGACTGTTTATCACTTACGTATAGTACTCAAGAAAAACCAAGTCCTACATTAAGACATGCCAACAACGAACATACTGGGTTCGGCCAAGCCAAACGTAGAAGAAAAAATACTGATTACACACAGACTAAGCAAATACGAAATACTGAGAGCCACAGGGCCACTCGTCAGATTCCCGTCATTATACAGGCAGAGCAACAACGCAACATGCAGGCTCATCGTTTAGCTCGTGAAAACCCTATCTTCTGGGATACATAACAGCAGCGGGACACGCAGGCTCACCGTGAAGCTCGAGAAAACCCTATCTTCCGGGATACAGAACAACAGCGAAATACGCATGCTCACCGCATAGCTCGGGAAAACTCAGTCTTCCGTGATATAGAGCAACGGCGTTGATACCCAGGCTCACCAAATAGCTCGCGAAGATCCACATTATTCACAAATTGAACGAGCTAGAGACACCAGAGCTCGATAATCGGTGCGTTGTAATTCTATTAATGATTGGGATAATGTTAAACGAAAATATTTTGATAACACCAAGGAAGGATACAATCATCCTTGTTCATGTTGTGGTAGATTATGGCACAAAAATTCTGTAAGGAAACTAATAAAGCATTCTATTTCGACTAAATATAATACAGAATTCGGGTTAAGTGTATTTAATTTAAATCCTTGTGATGAATCTGCTGAGTTTTGCTGTACGTGTGCTAAATATATAACTCAAGGGCGAATGCCACGATTGGCAATAGCTAATGGATTGAAGTTTCCAGATATTCCGGATGTTTTGAATGAATTAACTTCAATGGAGGAGAGATTAGTTAGAGAGGCCAGGGATTAGGATATCAGCATGGTTTATCAGGAAATGTTATTAATGTACCTGTAAAAATTAATAACATGGTAAAAGCTTTGCCTCGGTCGATAAATGATGACAATGTCAACACTGTAGAGTTGAAGCGTAAATTCTGTTATAAACATGGTCGAAAAGAATAAGTCCGCCCGGAAATCGTACGGAGAGCAGCGGAATATTTAGTAACGTGTGATCTGTTTCGGACATATGGTATAGAACTTGAAGGTTCATGGACAAATAATGAACCTGAAGACACTGTCGAATGTACCTGTAGTTCACCTGAGCAGGAGAGCAATGTTGATGAGATCCGTGATGTAAATCCTGGTGGCACAGAAACTCTGTTAGATGAAAACCAAGACCTAACAATAGTTATGGCTCCAGGAGAAGGTGAAAGGCCAATTTCCTTGCTTTTTGATCGACATCTGGAAGAGCTGGCTTTCATAAAAGTACATTGCGCTATTGAGCGAAAATACCTCGTGAACTTAAGTCATTCTGAAGTCACACGTTCAGAAATTTCCAGATATGACAGGCGAGCTGTAAGACCTGATTACCTATTTACTGCCCTAAAAAAGCAACAAACTATTGCCGTCAAAAATAATGTTACGACCTGTTTACGCAAAAAAACTGTCAGAGGTGCCCCTGTATTTGCATGTAATGTGCTTCAAAATAATTTTGTTGACAATTTAGTTCAACATGACGATGGGTATCGTGTTCTTGGAGGAATTAGAAATTCTCCTGGTCACTGGGAAAGTGAAAAAAAAAAGTTGTTGGCATGGTTAGACAGTTCGGTGTTCCCACTTTATTTTTAACTATATCTGCTGCTGAAGTGCAATGGATTCCATTATTGATTTTGCTTAGTGAAGTGGTTGATAAGAAAAAACTTACTGAGCTTGAAGTGGAAAACTTGCCATACGATACAAAAACTCGCCTTATACAATCCGATCCGTTCATTTGCGCCACATATTTTGAAATCAAATTAAAAGAAATTCAAAAAACCTGGTCCTGTTCATCTGGACCTTTCTTAAATTATAAAATCACTCGCTATTATTATTGCATTGAATTTCAGCATAGAGGATCGCCTCATGCTCCTATGATGTTATGGTTAGACGAAGCGCCCACTTTTGTACCCGGTGATACAGCATCTGCTCGTGATATTTCCAAATTTGTTGACAATATTATTTCCTGTAACAGCACTGAAGTACCTGATGAACTTAGACGTCTATAACTACATAAACATACATATACATGCCGGCCAACATCAGATAGACTGTGTCGCTTTGGAATACCATTTTTCCCCATGGATAAAACAAAAGTATTAATAGAACTTTCAAAAGACGATCCAGAGTTCAAAAAGTCAAAAAAATTGGCAAAAGACATCTGCCAAAAAATACAAAATATTCCTGCAGGAATATACACTTTCGTTGATTTTTTGGATTGTATTAGAGTTAGTTATGAAGATTACATATTGGCTATTAGAAGCACCTTAAAACGACCTACGGTAGTCCTTCAACGCAGACCTCAGGACGTATTTATTAATCCTTTTAGTAAAAAAATCTTAGCTTTGCACAAAGCAAACATGGACATCCAATTCATATTAGACCCGTTTGCGTGCGCAGTATATATTGTTGACTATATTAACAAGGCTGACCGAGGGATGTCTCGTCTTTTGCGTGAAGCTTTGGACGAAGCTAAAAAAGGAAATAAAAGTGTTAAAGATTCATTAAGAATAGTATCTAATGTATTCTTAAATTCTAGTGAGATCTCTGTTCAAGAGGCAATCTATGTACTGACTGGTTTACCGCTGTCACGAGTTAGTGAAGCTGCAATGTACATAAACACTAGTTTGCTACAAGAGCGAGTGCATATTTTAAAAAGTTACTTTGAATTGCGAAGCCTCGAACCTGATTCTTCCGATATATTCCAAAAGGGTATTATTGATTATTACTCAAAACGACGACTATCATTAGAAAACATAGGTCTTTCCCATTTTGTAGCGTATTACGCCTATTCCAAAAAAAACTCATTCAGCTAGTTCAATAGAAACTCTCAATGACAGTTCTCAAGCAATTAATTATTCCCAGGCTGTTGAAGAAGTTGAAGCGGAAGGGAATTGGATTCCTTTGCAAGATAATTTAGGATACATACGGAAAAGAACTAAAACTCGAGTAATACGATTTCACCGGTACAGTTACATTGATGATCCAGACAATTTCTATAGGGAACAGATAATGCTATACATCCCTTGGCGAAGCGAGGAGGAAGAATTACTAAATCCCAACATAAATATAAAGGACATATTTGACGAGTATAAAGAAAGAATAAAGGCCGAAAGTAAACAATTCAATAAACTAGGTGATGCTGAAATGTTTGAAACATTGCTAACAGAAATAAGCAATGTAGAATTAATAAACGAAGAAGAAGATTTGCAAGGAAGAGGAGTCAACGTGGATGTATTTGAAGGCTTTGAATTTGAGACGCAAACAGTAGATATAACAGAAGAACTCATTCCAGGCGGAAATCCCGGGCCGCAATTGTGTGGTGACCCCTCAACTTTCATTGCGCAACCACCTCTCTTGTCCCATGACGATTTTTTGATTCTAACTAGAAAACTAAATGATGCTCAAAGAGACACGTTATTTCATATTTATCAACACTTTTCCATTACTTCTCCACGTCCACTATATTTATTTATCAGTGGGGGGGGGGGGCTGGCGTTGGGAAAAGTATTCTGATTAAAGCAATTTATCAATGCCTAACTCTCTTATTTAACAGAGAAGCTGGTAGTAATCCCGAAGAATTAAAAATACTTTTAACAGCTTTTACCGGTAAAGCTGCATTCGGAATAGGAGGGCAAACAATCCATAGCGCACTTGGACTTCCAGTGTCTCAAGCGGGCAATATTTTACCAGAGCTGTCGCCAAGTGTGGCCAATACTCTGGCCACAAAACTAGCAAAACTACGTTTAATGGTAATTGATAAAATTTCAATGCTAGGATTCAGGACATTCCATCAAATAAATCGTAGACTTCAGCAAATATTTCATTCTTCTACCTTCTTTTCCGGAATTTCAGTGATAGTAGTTGGAGACTTCAGACAATTACCACCTGTTGGCAACAACTGGGTGTTTCAAGCTAATTCTCGAAATCCTTTAGCAGAAATAGCAGGTACGCCGCTTTGGGATTTATTTGTACTGACAGAGCTTAAAGAAATAATGTGTCAAAGGGATGATGTTGCCTTTGCAACGGCATTAAATAATATGGCTAGTGGATGTATGTCACCTGAAGATGTCAATTTAATTGAAGGTCGGTGCTTCAGTAACTCATCACTTCCGACACGTGTAAGGGCGCAGTTCATCTATTCAGCAGTAACCGAGAAGTTGATGAGCATAATTCTAAAATACTCTCAAATATGACTACCGAAGGAGCGATACCCCAGGCTGTGGATAGAGTAAGTGGCGAAGCTAATCCTGCTATGAAAGAAAAAGCTCTAAACACAGTTGCCAAATTACCTACGTCTCAAACCTACGGATTACCTAATGCTATAACTTTAAAAGTCACGGCTAAATATATGATGACAGTAAATATTAACACGTCAGACGGACTAGTGAATGGAATCACGGGGGTACTGACTGCGATTGATTTTGCAGTCAATCCAACTACCGGTGAGAGAAGACCATTACGCATTTGGATATGTTTCGATGACGTAAATATAGGCAAATTAAAAAGAAGTCAGAGCTCAACATCCCTCACTCGTTATCGAACACGGTAAAAAAATAATTGGACTCCAATAGAGCCAGTAACGTACACTGTGAAAAGGTACAAATCTTCAAACTTACAAGTGCGTCGCAGTCAATTCCCACTAGTTCCCGCTGAAGCTGTTACTATACATAAAAGTTAGGGTTCCACCTTAGAAAAAGTTGTAGTACATTTAAAGCACAATATTTTAAGATCTATCTTATACGTCGCCTGCTCACGTGCCACTAGCGCTCAAGGTTTATTCATTGTTACCGAGACCTTTCTTCCTCCACGTCAACCATCTGAGCATGATTCCGTCGTAACGGAAATGCGAAAATTAAATCCCCTGATTCCCATATATCGCTTTTTAAGAGAGCCCCGCAGTTCCTGCCAAATTATGTTCCATAACGTACAATCTCTACGTAAACAGTTGCAGGATGTAGTAACCGATCCGCAGACGATGGCATGCGACATTTATTTAGCCGTAGAAACTTGGAGTTGCCTTCAAGATTTATTCAATATGAATAATTTTGAAGAAATAGTTCGAACAAATGGCCCGAAACAGTATTCTGCAAACCCCGGCTTTGGTGTATCTGCAATGATAAGACATAATCTAGAATATTCCAACCCACGCTCTTACAGTGAAATTTCCGGAACTGAGCACTGTGAAGCAGTATCTTTTGAAGTAAATAATGTGAAAATAGTAGCCTTATATAGATCATGCAAATGCCCCAACAGCGTCGCTGTGGGTTTTATAAATAAGTTACTGTCGCATAATAGTTCTTGCATTATATTTGGAGATTTTAACGAAGACTACCTTAGTAACAGCAATACTGCAGTATTTAAATTACTAAATGACGCTGGTTATCACTCCATGTTACAACCCCTACCCACTACTCGTGGTGGGACTCAAATAGACAACATTTTCTCGAACTTTCCATGTGTGGTTGGAATCTATAACTCTTTTTTTAGTTATCACCATCCTTTGTGGGCCCGTTTTTAGTGTTCCGTAATTATTAGAGTTCCGTAACAAATAGCCTTTTTAAGTTAGCTTACCACTATGTTCGCGCTCCAGTGGCGCTCCGCGCTCCTGCAACTGCTCCAATGGATACGTCGCGCGCACTTCTACATGCGCTCCCCTTTGACACACTGCGCTCCCCTTTGTGTTCGCGTTAAAAACCATCACGAGTCGGAGCGCCTGCCGCGGAGCGTGCAATGTTGCACGCTCCATATTCGCGCACGTACCCACTACCAGGAGCAGTTGCAGGAGCGCGGAGCGCTGCTGGAGCGCGAACATAATGGATACCCACCTTTAAACTCATAAGTGGGAACACTTATTGCGACCGACGGGAAACTATGGAACCCTACACTGAGCTTGGCCCGACACGCTCTTGGCCGGATTTTTTTAATTAAAATGATCCGAGCTGAGATCCGAGTGAAAGGGGAAAATAGAGCATCATCCGATTCCACTCGGATTAGATGCTGGCGTCCGAGTACGCTCGGATTACATGTTTACACGATGCAAGTAAGGTCTGCCGACAGGCGGAACAGGCACGCCGATTGGAAGAGCAGCTGCGGGGCGGACATGAGGAACAGGCACGCCGACAGGAAGACCAGGTTCGTCGTTTGGAGGAGCAGCTGCGGGGCGGACAAGAGGAACAGGCCCGTCGGTTGGAAGAGCAGATGCTCCTCATGAAGGACCTTCACGCTACCTTCGGGAAGGAGATAAAGGAGGTGAAGGATAGGGTTGCTCAGCATGACAACCGCCTGTCGGAAGCTGAAACCCAAATCGCGAAAGCTGAAAACCGAAACGATAAAGCTGAAACCCGAACCGACCAAGTAAACAATCGGGTTGACAACGTAATGGCTGACATAAAGAAATCACTGGACGAACTCAAACTTGGAGATGGAGCTACAGCTCCCGTAGTAGCTACAACATCTTCGCTACGTGGGTTCAAGGTGCCACCGTTCGACGGTACCTCTTCCTGGTCAGCCTACAAAATCCAGTTAGAGGCTGTTATGAAGGCGAACGGCTGGAATAAAAGTCAGGCCGTGACTACTCTCACACTAGGCCTGCGCGACCAGGCCTTAACGGTTCTGGAAGCTCTCGGTGAGTAAGTGACTTATGAGCAAATCCTTGAGGCATTGGAGGCGAGATATGGCGACGCTCACCTGGAACACGTCTTTCGTGCGCAGCTTAAAGATCGCGTGCAGCGCATCAACGAAAACCTGCAGCAGTGGGCTCTAGAGGTGGAGAAGCTGATGCGAAAAGCATACCGGTCTGTACCTGCGCTCACTGAAGGGAACCTGGTGCAGACGTTCATCGACGGCATCCGCGACCTGGAAGTCAGAGCTGCTGTGAGGCTCGGGCACCACGAGACGCTTAAGGACGTCTTGGCCCATGAACTGGAGGTGGAAGCCGTGCGGCAGGATCATCGTTCCCATCGCGTCAGGGAGATTGCAGCAGCTACAGTTCGCGACCGCAACAAAGGATACAGCCCTAGGTGCTATGGCTGTGGGGAAAAGGGCCAACTTCGATCCAGCTGCCCTAAGCGAACCCTAGAAAGGGAAGGTGAACGATCTCAGGAGGGTAGTGCGGCCAACAGCACCGCCCAGCAGCAGCAGGGAAACGAGTAAAAGCCAGAACTGCGGGGCGGGTGCTGGCTGATGTTAAAAGAGCCCCATGGATCTCGATCTCACAAACCCACGATGGGATCAGTCTAATCATCAAGGGCGAGGTTAACGGAATGCCGTGTATACTGACCGTAGACACTGGAGCCTCTCGTACGGTTGTTAGTTCCCAACTTATAAGTCAGTTCCTTGGGGACTCCGAATACAACCGAGAACGCATTAATTTGGTAACAGCCACCGGTCAGCGTATACCCATCCGTGGAGAGAAGGAGATGGAGTTGAAGCTAGGCAACGTGATCTATCTGCATAATGTCATCGTGGCTGATATAATGGACGACTGCATCCTAGGCCTAGACTTTATGAGGAATATTTGTTGTGAGATCGATGTTAAGCAAGGTGTTTTGAAATGTGGTCAGGAGGAACTTTTTATGGAAGGTGCGTTACCAGGGAACGTGTACAGCATTAAGAAGATTGTTCTTCCGCCGAGATCGGAAATGATTGTTCCGGTTAGTCTTCCTCGAAATGCTGGGCAACCAAACCAAATGGTGTACTTGTGGAAAGGGTAAACAATGACCTTCCATGGAAAGTAGCTCGAACCTTGATCAGGACTACTGACATCTCAGGAGTACGTGTGCTGAACCTTTGTGACCGGGAACAGATTATAGAAAAAGGCACACTGGTTGGTACTTGTGAGGAAGTGGATTGGTTACGTCGGTGCCAATATATATCGAGTGGGACCCCCAGCAAGGATCCAGAAACGAGAGTGATCACACTTTTGGAAGACTGTCGCGGTGTTCTCTCCCCGAACGAATTGGTCAAGGCGAAGAAGTTGTTACTCAAGTACGCCGATGTATTCTCATCAAACGATGCTGACATGGGAAAGACTGGCTTAGTTTAACACAAAATAAACACAGGAGAAGAATTGCCTATCCGTCAGCGGCCAAGAAGATTGCCGGTAGCACGTGAAAAGGAAGTGGAAACCATGATTGAGGGAATGGTGAAGGATGGTGTTATTGAACCTTCATCTAGTCCATGGTGTTCACCCGTGGTGCTGGTAAAGAAGAAGGATGGAAGCATGCGGTTCTGTGTTGATTAACGCCGTCTGAACGACGTTACAAAGAAGGACAGCTATCCCTTTCCAAGAATTGATGACACGCTGGACATGCTTACAGGAGTAAAGTGGTTTAGCACGCTGGATCTAAAAAGTGGCTACTAGCAAGTTGAAATTCACCCTAAGGACAAGGAGAAAACTGCGTTCTCGACGGGAAAGGGTCTATGGCAATTTAAAGTAATGCCGTTTGGGTTGTGCAATGCTCCAGCAATGTTTGAAAGGCTGATGGAACTTGTGCTTACCGGGCTAATTGGCGATGCCTGTCTGGTCTACTTGGAGGACATCATCATCGTAGGCCGGACGTTTGAGGAACACCTTCAAAACTTGAAACGCGTGCTCATGAAGATTCAGAGTGCCAACCTCAAGTTTAGTCCGAAGAAATGTTCACTATTCAAACGGCAAGTTATCATTTTGGGGTATGTAGTATCGGAAGAAGGTATCCGCACGGATCCAGAGAAAATCGCCGCTGTCAAGGATTGGCCGGTTCCGAAAGACAAGACGCAGGTTAGAGCATTTTTGGGTTTGTGCTCCTATTACCGGCGATTTGTGAAGAACTTTGCAGATATAGCCAAACCTCTGCACAAGCTAACCGAGGAGAAGCGACATTTCTGCTGGGATGAAAGTTGCAATGTCGCATTCCAGGAGCTCAAGGACCGTCTGTGCAAAACACCTATTTTGGGATACCCTGATGCAAGCAAAGAATTTATAGTTGACTCAGACGCAAGTGATATAGGACTTGGTGGTGTTTTGTCTCAACGGAATGGTGACCAAGAGGTCGTGATAGCGTACTTCAGCAAGTCGTTGTCAAATCCGGAAAAGAACTATTGTGTCACAAGACGCGAATTGCTAGCTGTGGTAAAGTCGTTGCAACATTTTAGCAAATATCTTCTGGGACGAAAATTTCGCTTAAGATCTGACCATGCTGCACTAAAATGGCTATTGCAGTTTAAAAATCCAGAAGGACAAGTTGCGAGGTGGATTGAACTACTGCAAGAATACGACTTTGAGATCGAACATCGCAGCGGGAAATCTCATGGCAACGCAGATGCATTGTCACGAAGACGACATTGTCCTGAAAATTGCAAACATTGTACTAGGCAGGAGAGTAAGGAAGTGGTATCCGTGAGGATGCTCAGGACAGATCACCTCAGCAACGAGTGGAAGGACAGCTTACAACATGCACAGCAGGAAGATCCGGACATCAAGCCGATTCTGGAATGGATAAAGGCCAGTGCTCCCAAGCTCAAGTGGAGCGACGTCTCAGCGATGAGTTCGACCACTAAAAGCTACTGGGCCCAATGGGACAGCTTGCTGCTTCAGGATAGAGTTCTGTGCCGTAAATGGGAAAATGTTCGGGGAGACAGCTGTCACTTGCAAATGGTTGTCCCTAAAGCTAAAGTACCGGATGTTATACAGCTGTACCATAATGATTGTTCCGGAGGCTATCTGGGAGTTAAACGAACTCTACTGAAGATCCGAGAACGGTTTTATTGGGTCCACTGTCGAAACGATGTCGAGGACTGGTGTCGCAAATGTACAAGTTGTGCGGCTGTAAAGGGACCTCAGTCTCGTAGTACAGGTGCATTGAAGTTGTACAATGTTGGTGCACCATGGGAGAGAATAGCCATTGTCGTGGCGGGGCCGTTTCCGGAGAGTGAAAGCGGTAACAAGTATTTCATGGTTGCGATGGATTACTTCACTAAGTGGCCAGAAGTCTTCGCCATTCCAAATCAAGAAGCTTCAACAGTTGCAGATAAACTAGTTCATGAAGTCTTCTGTCGTTTTGGAGTACCTTTGGAGATTCACAGCGATCAAGGAAGGAATTTTGAGTCTCAAATATTCCAGGAAACTTGCCGAGTTATGGGTACTTATAAAACAAGAACGACTTCTTATCACCCGCAATCTGATGAAATGGTAGAACGATTTAATCAGACATTGGAGAGGTACCTAGCAAGAGTTGTAGACAATCGGCAACGAGATTGGGACAAGTACATACAACCGTTTTTATTGTCATATCGAAGTTCTGTTCACGAAAGTACAGCAGTGACAACAGATTTCGCAAACTTTGGAAGAGAATTACGGCTGCCTTCAGACCTGATCACCGGGATACCACCTGATACCCCACGCAGTATAACCGATTATGCAAATGACTTGCGGAACAAAATGAATGACATTTATGAGCACGTCAGACAATCGAGCCGGCAAATGTCTGAGAAAATGTAAACCCGGTACAACCGCAAAATGAACGATAAAGGGTTCGACGAAGGTTCACTAGTGTGGTTGCACAATCCAGTCCGCAGCAAAGGGAAATCTGCTAGGCTTCAAGCTAAATGGGACGGCCCGTACCGGATTGTGACCAGGATCAACGATGTAACCTACCGGATACAGAAAGGCGCAAGAGGGACCTTAGATCCTAAGATCGTCCATGTGGATCGCCTGGCGCGTTATTATGGGGCCGATAATGCTCGGGACGAGCATGTCTTAGGAGGGGGCAGTGTTACGCGCCTAAGTCGACGGCACTAGCGCCATCTAGTGTCAGAGACGAGAGCGAGGGGAGCTTTCCAGAAAATGACATCACTAATCTTTCAACCGACAGCGCCATCTAGTCTCGAACCGAAGAACTAAACTTCTAGAAGTTGAAACTCGAACTCTCGGTACCTTGCGCGTGTTTACTTGAATATTCTGGATATTTCGGTGCTAATTTATATTTATAGGCGCTGCAAGATGCGATCGGTGAAGTATTGGAGTTGGCGAGGAAAGCGAAGCTTCGGAGCGGAATAAAGTGAATCAGTCTGATTAATTATTAGTGTTTTTAACTTTAATTAGTGTAAAGTGAATTAAAGTGTTAATTTAGGTAATTCTATCGGCAATTTTTATTGTCACGAACCTCAAGCTCGTAACAATATGATTAATTTGTGCTTTTTTGTTCTGCGCTAATTTGTTTATGTTTTTATTCGCAGACGAAATCGAGTCATTCCTGCGCACGCGCACGCAACATGACCACGAGGCGACGGCCATGATGAAAACGCAGTTCATGTCGCTTTGGGATGGACTTATCACCGACAACACCTGTACCGTGATTATCATGGGTACTGTATCTTGCTTTTTCTCCCAAACCCAACCCAACCCATACTCACTAGTAGCACCTAAATACTACACATACCTTGTGTAACTTGAGGGGTGGATCATCGGTGACTGGGGGGAGTAGGACCTCAGTACCTATCAATTTAACTACACTATATGTAATGCGATATTCAGTGGTTCAAAAGTTATTTGTCAAAATCAAATTTTAACCTAAACTTCTCAATTGCAGCCAAACTATTAGGTCTACGACCGTGATTTTTTTAAACAATATAAACAGGGGGTCGTTTGTACCTTTAAACCAAACAGAGGCTCAGATTTATAAAAATCGAAATAAAAAAATATGGCATTTTGTTTTTCAAAATCTAATGTTCGCATTGACTTCCTATGGTTCTATCTTAAAAACTACTGGCTAAGTTACACGGTGTGTATTGTTACTACTAGTATATTATTTTATTTAATAACATTATTTATGTAAAATATTTTCAAAATAACTTGTCCAATCCAATGTTTGAATTTCAATTCCAATCAATGCATGCGGTCGCCTGCCACATGAACTCGAGTTTGCAGTTCACCACTGAACCTGTCCAGTAGCCAGCCAGTTATCAAGACAATTGCCTATAGTCTTGTTTCACATTCTTATAAAGACAATAAATTCAGTTTTCTATGTGAGTACAACAGAAATTGTAAATGACACCTCAAATGCTAATTTAACTGTATGATGGGCGGTGATTTACAGTGTATATCTGTTTACAATAAAATTAAAATATGAAAAATGTATACTAAATTGTAAAAAAAAAAACATTTTAAGCTCAAGGGTGGTTCTCCCGATTCGCGTTGGGGCTTCATGGCAGTCTTCTTCCTGCTCCATGATCCTAAAACCTGGTTCGTTTTAGGATCATGGAGCAGGAAGAAGATTTTTATCGGACAAAATAATTTTGTTTAGTAAACTTTTGAACATGTGTCGCCTGTGAACTGAACATTGTGATGTTAAAATGATAACCTGTGTTCTAAGTGGTGTAGGGCTACTAAAGTGTGTAGTGTCTGTGAACATATACAAGATCGCCCATCACGACTTTGGATTTGATAGACCACAAATCCTCGCTAAAGAACACCGATTCCTTTCAAGAATGATTCGCGAGGCTATTGTAATTAAAAAACATCTTAATTTCAATATCAAAGATGGCTGAGTGCTACCATCTGCTTGGGATTCTATAATTAATAAAATTTACGAGACTTCGATACTATATAAAGGAGGCTAATCACACAACTTCACTGACTACGGTGAAACGAAAAAGTAGTAATGTTATTCTGACGTACCTACATAACAGTGGAGTGTTATAATATTCTGATTTATTATTACTAGTGGTCCCTCAGTAGCCGAAACTAGGTCCGTTTATAATTAAGAGGTTGTCGTCTTTCGTCAACTTTTCCACTCGCACAGGACCATATTATAAAAAAATGTTTAAATGATAAGAAGCATTTTTTAAATTTTATTAATTGGCAAAATATAAATGAATTGTTATTCATCATCATCATCATCATTACAGCCTTTCACAAGTCCACTGCTGAACATAGGCCTCCCCCAAGTAATGCCACAAAGCACGGTCCTGAGCCACCTGCATCCATCGACTTCCTGCATGTCTTACCAGGTCGTCACTCCATCTAGTGGGGGGTCGCCCTACACTACGCCTACCGGTACGAGGCTGCCACTCGAGAACCTTTCTTCCCCATCGGTTATCGGTTCTTCGAGCTATATGGCCGGCCCATTGCCACTTCAGCTTACTAATCCGTTGGGCTATGTCGGTCACTCTGGTTTTACTGCGGATATCCTCATTTCTGAGTCTATCACGCAGAGAAACTCCGAGCATAGCCCTCTCCATAGCTCGCTGAGCGACCTTAAGCGTCCTCATACGGCCAGCAGTGAAGGACCACGTCTCAGATCCATAAGTCATCACTGGCAACACGCACTGGTTGTACAATCTAGTTTTTAGAGATTGAGGTATACCTGACGAAAAGATATGTCGTAATTTCCCGAACGCTGCCCAGCCGAGTTGAATCCGTCGATTGACCTCTCGGTCGAAGTTGGACTTACCTAGTCGGACTATTTGTCCCAGGTAAACGTACTCGTCAACAACTTCGAGCATAGTGCTCCCAACAACTACCGGCATAGGTGTGACATGGACATTGAACATGATCTTTGTTTTGTCCATGTTCATCTTAAGACCTATCCGTTGGGAGGCACTATTGAGGTCATTGAGCATAGTGCTTAAGTCCTCCAGCGATTCTGCCATAAGGACTATATCGTCGGCAAATCGAAGGTGAGTGATGTACTCGCCATTGATGTCAATACCGTATCCTTTCCAGTCCAGTAGCTTGAAAACGTCTTCCAATGCAGCGGTGAAGAGTTTCGGGGATATAACGTCACCCTGTCTTACACCTCTCTGCAGTTGGATAGGTTTCGAGCTCTGGTTCTGTACTCGGATAGCCATCGTAGCCCTACTGTACAAACACTTCAGCACTTCGATATACCGACAGTCAACTTGGCACCGCTGAAGGGACTGTAGCACCGCCCAAATTTCGACGGAATCAAAGGCTTTCTCATAGTCCACATACGCCAGGCAAAGTGGCAGATTGTACTCTTCAGTCTTCTGTACAATCTGCCGCAGGGTATGTATGTGGTCTATGGTACTGAAGCCTTTTCGGAAACCGGCTTGTTCGGGAGGCTGGAAGTCGTCAAGTCTGCGTGCGAGACGATTCGTAATGACTCTCGAAAACAGCACGTAGACGCGGCTCAGAAGGGAAATCGGTCTGTAGTTCTTTAAGAGAGCGTTGTCGCCTTTCTTAAAGAACAAGACCACCGCACTTCTGCTCCACGCCTCTGGAGTAGTGCCACCATGGAGGACGGAATTGAAGAGCTTCTGAAGGACTACAAGTACCGGTGTTCCACCCGCTTTCAGAAGCTCCGCTGTAATTCCATCCTCGCCTGGGGCCCTGCCGTTTTTAAGGTGCTGGAGAGCCATTCTAATCTCGCTTAGACTGACGTCCGGGATATCATCGGAATAGTGTCGGATAAGACTTGCTCTTGGATCGTTACTCACACTTGCGTGTGGCTCCAACGATGATGTGTACAGCTGCCCATAGAACCTCTCAATCTCACTCAAAATCTCAGGTGTCCCGGAAACGATGTTGCCACACTCAGTCTTCAGCTTTGACAGTTGGCTCTTTCTGGCAGACAGATCTCTGGCAAAGACTTTGGAGCCCTGGTTCCGCTCGATCGCTTCTTTAATACGAGAAGTATTAAAGTTGCGTAAGTCTCGCCGCATGCATTTGGAGATCTGTCTGTTCAGTTGCCTGTATGCTGTCAAATCTGTTGACGATTGCAGCCTCATCTCCCGTCTAACAGCCATGAGATTAAGAGTGTGATCGGAGAGTTTTTGTGTTCTTCTGCGGCGGGTCTTGCAGAACTTAGCTCCGACCGCATGGACAGTTTCCACGAGCTTGTCGTTCATATCGTCCACTACATTGCAATCTTCTAGGCACTGGAAGCGGTTACGTAACTCGAGCTGAAAGGTTTCGGGATTCTGGATTAGAGCACGAGGGGGACGGAGCGTTGACTTCATTAGACGAGACCTCTCCAACTTAACGTTTAGGTTCAGTGTGCCTCTAACCATTCGGTGATCGCTGCCAGTTTTCACCCTTGCGATCACTGAGACATCACTGAACAGTTGGCGTCTGGTCGTCATAATGAAGTCAATCTCATTTTTTGTCGAACCGTCGGGGCTCGACCAGGTCCACTTCCTGTGGGGCCGCTTCTGGAAGAAAGAGTTCATCATAAAGAGTCCCTCTTTCTCTATAAAGTCGGCCAGCTGCTGGCCCCTTCGGTTCCGTTGCCCTACTCCAAATTTCCCTACCTTCAGCTCACCGCTTTCTCTTGTGCCTAGTTTTGCGTTGAAGTCTCCCATCAACACCGTGTAGTGGGTTTTGGAGGAATGTATGGCTCTGGAAATATCCTCATACATTTCCTCCACCTCCTCATCGGGGTGTGCCGAGGTTGGTGCGTAAACCTGAATGACCTTCAGCGAATACCGTTTGGTGATTCTGAGTATCAGGTACGCGACCCTCGTCGACACACTCCCAATCTTTGCAACGTTGTTGACGAGAGACTTGTGGACGATAAATCCGACACCTCCTTGGGACAGATGGTCGCCCTCCCGGTGATAGAACAAGTTGCCGGACTCGAGGATTGCCGTGTCCTCCCCCTCTCTTCGGACCTCGGATAATCCAATAATATGCCAGCGCAACTTGTCTACCTCTTCTTCCAGCTCCAGTATCTTCTCGTCAGTCCTCAGGGTGCGTGCGTTATATGTTGCCAGGTCGAGTCGTCGTAGGTGGCAACCGAACCTCCACCGGAGATTCTTAGCACCCCCTGCCCCGCCGTTACCATGGTCGCCACCGTAGCCAGGAATAGCGGGGCCGCCGGGGACTGGGGGCCGTCTTTTTGTGTATTTGTTCATTGGGGGGTATTTGCCGTAGTTGCCACGCTTGGCGAGCGGGTTGGCAACCGCAGTTTTTTATTACGTCACAGTTGTCATCAGGAAGATGCTGCTGCCCATCTCCTGCCTGTCTCCCTCTGTCGCCTCTTACGACACCCACGGGAAGATATGGGGTAGTGGATATTCTTAACCGCCACTACACGGCAAAATTGTTATTAAAACACATTTTTAATGTGGCTTTAATATATTTGTATGCTGAGTTTATTACATAAACACAAAAAGTTTTTTTTTAATCATTAATTATTAAAGTAATACTATATTATAGTTCGTCTATTGATTACATTATAAAAACTTCTTCTTAAATATGGCTCTGTGCGAACGCGAATAGTGTCAAATGGAATAGCCCTTATAATTAAAAAAAACAGTAAAACAAACTGTGATAAATGGTTATAATTACAGTATCTGTAACTAATTGTAAATTGTAAACACATATATTTTTTAAATTCGTTATGTTTCTTTTATGAATAACCTACTTTGATTAGTACCTACTGTTTTTTGTACGGACATATTTTGTTAAAGTCTTTCATTCTACTGTGTTGTGTTATTTTGGTGTTTAGTTTCGCAAAAATGCAAGCTATCCATAGTCTAAGATTCGTTTTTGATTATTTAATCTTAATTTCATGAAAATAAGTAATTGATAATATTTTAAAATGGATTATACTTGAACCTATTTCCAAGTGAACATTGACATTTATATTATTCCAGTACGATATTGTGTTACCGTGTGTTATATCTTCTAGTGTGTTATTTACACTTTTTCACGACCTTACCCATATACTAAGACTTAGATACTATAAGTTCATATTGCGTAGATTGGACTAAAAATTAATACTTTTAATTTAAAATTGTGGTCGAACTCCTCAGATGAATTTTTTCCAGATTTTATCCCCTCCGCCCCTTCCTATGATAATGGGTGCTGTAAAGTACTCGAAACGTCGGGAATACAAATTAAGTTTTAATAGTAATATACGTGATAAAAAATTTTAATCATTCTCAGGAGCGACGAACCGTCCCCAAGACCTGGACAAGGCGATCCAACGCCGCATGCCGGCCACCTTCCACGTGCCCATGCCCAACGAGATGCAGCGCGAAAGGATTCTGCAGCTCATACTGAAGTCCGAGCCTGTCTCAGACGATGTGAGTGTTGATCATTGCACTTACTTAGATGGTAGGACTCCTCTTTAGCCCAGGCCGTCCAAAAGTAAGGCCTGCATTTCATGGCATTCATTTCAGGCAGGTATTCTATCTTCGTACTTAGAGGTGACAATCCAGCTGTAGCCTTCTTTGAGTAGCTTTCCTGCCTTTTGGACCTTTGAGTAGCCTCGTAGGAAACACCCTTCGAGTTTCGATAGTTCACCAACACTTTTGCTTTATAAAAATACTTTTTGTCCCTCAGATTGACTACTGTCGCCTTGCAAGTGCGACAGAGGGCTTCTCTGGTTCAGATCTGCACGAGCTGTGTCGCCAAGCTGCTGTGTACCGGGTCCGCGAGTTCGCCAGGGAAGAGTGTGCCCGGGAGACTGATGAGGTTTGTTACTTTATACTTCTGCAGATAGTGGTTTAGCCATGCCGTATACGCCAGATGGAATAGTCCAACCGGTAACGGGAAGTTCAAGGGTGTGAAATGCCTCATATTGGGATCGTTAACCTACTTGCAAGGATTAAAGAAAGTAAGAACGAAACACTGTATTTAATCACACCATTAACATACAAAACAATATACGAATTTAATTACGGAAATACGTGTTAGAGTCACGCTGCAGCTATATAATGGTTGTAGCACGAATGGGTCGGCCGAACGGCGAAGGACCACGCTCTCACAAAATACGAGCGTAAAATAGCAGCTTAATACAGTGTAGAGATCCGGAGACCCTTTTTTACTGGAAACGAGGCATTCCATCATAGTCCTCACGGGTGACAGCGCATCTGTGTTTTGATTATCCACCGGGCACGAAGCTTCCAGACCGCTAAATGTTCATGGAGAATTTTGTGTACTTGACTTATACCGAAGCCTAAGCTTGTCCGAATCTGCTGATAAGTCACTCTTTCGCCAGTCTCTATCATACGCCGCACAACACTGATGTTATCTCCAGTCGTCGCCATAGAAGGCCATCCTTCCGCAGATCATCGGTGAGATTAGTGCGACCACGTTTAAACTACTTAAACCTGTTGTAAACAGTAACACAAGATGGGGCTTCATCGTGAAAGGCCACCAATCAAAGTCTATCATAACTTTCTTTTTGACTTAAATGACATCGAAAGTCATAAAAAATCACTGAACGAAAATTTTCTCGCGTTAAATTCATGCTGACGTGACACAAACAATTTTCAATTTACCGCCAAATTGTAAACAAATAATGACAAATTAATAAAATACGTACTTAATAATATTGGCTAAGAGTTCCATTTTCAAAATTTGAACTTATTTTTTTATTACATCATTTACAAGTGGCCAGTTCTAAAATCTTTCAGTGTCGGCCTCGTATTTCTAATTTGTTTTGTGTTGTTGATTGTAGCGTACATGATTGTAGCTGTTATTTAAAAAAAAAGTCCTGCTGGGTTTCTTGCTGTTTCTTCCCAGGACAGAAAATTTTTTCGGAACCAGTGGTAAATTAAGAAAATAAAGTGACTTTCAATAATTATTATTTATAATCTATATTGAATAAAATAGTTTTGTTTCTGGTTCAGCTGCCAAAATCGGTTCTCCTTCTCTATTGAAGTTTATTAAAAATACAAAACAGGAGAATCGCATAACATGAAAAAATGTAAAATGATGTATTGTTTACAGGTCAAAAATAAAACAACAAATTCAGAGTCGGACGAAGAGTTTGTTGATGCAGTTCGGCCAATTACCATGGAGGACTTGAGGCTGTCACTGAACAAGCTCAAAGAGTCCAAGTTTCAGTGCGGTACCTTAGCGCCCAACATGCGGATAGAGCTCGATTAGAACGCCTCAGATGTTCTAGACTTTGACGTAGCTGCAGCTTCTGATATAATGAATTTTAAATGGAATTATGCAAGGATTTATCCTTTACTAGTCTTAAAAGGTGGTTTCATTATGTGTGTGCACAAGAAAAAAGCCAAAACATGATAAAGTTTACATGTTATATTTTCTGTATAGCATATAAAATTCCTTTCCGATCCGTGAAGGTGCTTGTTAAATAATTCTGTTCATGTAATTCTTTTAGGGAATCAATACAATTACCCCACAAAAATAGGGAAATTTACATTGCAATATGCGACGTGGTCTAAAAGATACTACCGTCGATATTGCCTGATTAAAAAAAAAACTAAAAGTTATGCAAATTTAGAAAAAAAAAACAGGTATTTTAAATAACAATAACGTGTTCTTAATTCGTTCGGATCGGACAACTTTTTCTTTACGTACTGTATATTATGCCTGGATGGTTTAATTTGTGCCATTTCACTAGACGCCGGTATTCTATTTAATGCCAGTTCACTCAACACATAACATTGTACTTTTCTAAGGGGGGAGAGCAGGGGAGGGGCGTAAAGCTGTTCGGTTGAACACCGTCCAATTAACTGGCTGATTACACCATCGTGACATAGAAAACTTAAAATAATTGAAAAAGTTTATTATTATCCTAGTCGGGCTGGACACCGTCAAAGGATATATTGTAAGTTAGATTAGAGAATGCTTGTTTAATTATTTTAAAATGTTTCGAAATATTTAATATATTCTTGTTACAATACAACACTTTCTAAATTCGACGCAAACATTATTTACTACTTTAACAGATAATGGAATAGTGGAATTTTATATACAGATACAGTATATGAAATTCCACTGTTGAACACATAGCCCTACACCATAGAATGCCTATTTAGGTAATTGAACGTGGGTGAGATGCTGCTTCCCATCTGCTTCAGATCCTCTCTGTCGCCTCTTACGACACCGACGGTACGGCATGTGCTATATACTGCTATATACTGCTACACCACCACTACATGCTAACTTAAACATTATATTTACTCATTTCAACCGGATGAAAACGAGTACAGGATATTGAACACAAAGGAGGTTTTAATCAGAATTTAAAAAATCGTAAACAGAGAAACCTATTCTTTCGCATTCGCACATGAAAAAGATAGAATTATGCATACGTCTTGCAAAGAAATGAGACAGAGCGGTGTGAATGTGTGTCCCTTTCTCCGTGCCGGTTTTTTTGACAGTTCGTAGCGATCTAAGGAGTTTACAAGTTGGTTTAAGTGAAAAAAAAGTGTTTTATGAGCTTAAGATCGGTGAATCTTGTTCAGTTCAGTTCTTGGAACAATTAAATTTTTTATCTAAATATGTTTAAAAGTCATAAAGATTATTGTATAACCTAAAACTACGTTATCGTCCTTTCTCACTCGAGGCCACGCTAATCATTAGTCTATAGGTTTCTCTGTTTACGAAAAAAATATATTTATAAATACAAAGTAATATGTATTTCGTCATATCTTAAACCAACAAATTGTAACAGATTATGTACGATTATTACACAGCTTATGTCTGATTTCCATATTTGAAATGAAAAGATCTAAAACTTAACTTAACATAGCAGATTATGCAAATGTAAGAGAGCGAGAGCAGTTTCACGATTGATCAAGAATCATAGCTTAAAATTGTATATTACTAGTGCAGAAGTAACGTAATAAATTTTTGCCTCGGTTATTGATTTGCTATAAATGTATTCGCTATTATTTTGGGGTTTAAACGTTCTGTTTGTATATTTGTGTAACAATGGACAAGATATTTTTACCTTCTATTTTGTTAATTATAATATGACCTCACTTAATTGATTGACACATGAAGTGAAAAAGAAGGTGTGGTTGGTACTACTCATAATATTAATAAGAAATATTTATCTGTATTTATTATGCAAAAAGACGTGCAGATATTTACATCTAAATTTAAATATTAAAATGATTCCTGAGAAAGTTGAAAGTCTGTTTTTAGACATTATGTATAACGGAAGTCAAATAGTTTTATTAAAATAATATATCAATAGAATTGTTATAAATACAATATTAGATTCTTAGGCAAAAAATAAATTAAAAGTAGATTTTAAATTACGATTGAAGGTGATTAATGTTGCAATTAAGTAAACATATCTCAATACTCACGCCTATGTAGTCCTTCTAAAAAAAATGTTGTTCCCTTGAAAGTTTTAGATATATAAAACCAAAACAGTATAATATGATGTATTAATTTGTGGTGAACAAATTTGGCTTTTTTATTATATTATATATTTCGTATCATTGAGCATAAAACATTTTGTGTCTGTTTGTTTCGGCTAATATCCGAATTGCTGGACTGATTTTGACGGCACTTTCATTGGCAGGTAGCTGATATTATAAGGAGTAACTTAGGCTAATTTTATTTTAGAAAAAGAATTAAGTGTTGACATGAAATCTAATCGTAATAAATTCGACGCGGGCGAAGTCGCGGGGAACAACTAGTTCAAAATATAAATGCACCGTATTGAGCAGAAATGATTCAACCCACAAAGTTGCCAAAATTGGCTCTTTTTTCAGTTTATTTCCAAGTATAAAAAACTTCTGAAAAATGACAAGTTCCGTTCCGTTTTTTATTGATTTAGTTTTTCTGTTTGAAAGATGACTTGATCAAGTGTTCTTAGCTATGATTCAAGAAGATATTTTCAGCTCTTTGAAGATCATCAGCTGTTTTTGTTTCGGGGGTTTTTAAAATTTTTAATTTAAGTTATTCACGTTTCATGATGTCATACTGCACAACATATTTTGCTTTATATCCTCGGTATAGAAAACCCAGATATCTCTATATTATATTGTTATACGAGTTGAGATCACAAATGACAACTTATTTATGCAACGGTTAATTTACGCAAGGGCTGTGTTATAAATTGTTAGTATACCATAAGTTAGATTTATGCTAAGCAATTACTACGCTGCATAAAAAATACTAAAGAGTAATTCGTGTACATGCAGGTTAGTACGTACTACGTAAATACGGTCGTAGATATTAGAGTTATATTTGATTATTTCTATCTAATATTCTAAAAGTCCGCACTCTATAGTTTGTTCGCTTAGATAGTGTCGGCACACTTAGAGGGGCATTTATTATTTTGCTTTTATTTTATTATTTTTTATTGTTTGTAAAATAAATATTTTTCTATTCCAAAAATAAAATATAAGACTATCTTACTGTTACTGTAATAAAATACTAATATAAATTAAAAACAAGTTAGATAGCAAAGAACCTCTTACTACGGCGCTTTGTTTTAAAATGTCAAATTTTCCTGCGGGTGTACGGCGTACGCAGATACCTTTGATGTCGCTGCGGCGCCTTTGAAAAAATGCGGCACGAACAAAGTTGGCGCGGCACAAAGGCGACCATATCTAAGCGAACAGACTATATTATTGTTCGATGGTTCAGATTTTGTATGTGGTTCGAATATGTCAAGTAGACCCCGGTGCAGTGAAGACGCACTAGCGCACGTGTACTTTAAACCTCTAGCTTGAGAATATACTTGTTATTCAAAATGTGTGAGTTTCGTACGATTTGTTCCTTGAAGTAACTGTCTTCGTAACTTGGTCACTGGCTGTTTATCCTGGCATGATAAAAATATACGAATATAATATCGTAATAACAAATTGGGTTGTGGATAACATGTTTTTAACTTGTTCTCTAAGTATATTGTAATATGGTTTCAAAAAAGTAAGTTTGTTTTAAATTGGTTAACGCACATAATATAATGTAGCAATAGTATACCGGGTAAAATTCTAAAAAGCAAAATTAATTGTATTTAATCTCATAATATTATTTATATATAACCTTATAATAAACACATTATTTTGACAAGATGTGTCGTGAACTTGATATGTTCTTTACATGAAGGTTAGAGAACAGGAGAACGATCACTACGTACTAAAGCATAGCCCGCCTGTCCTTGAAAATTGTAGAATACATAGCGGCGCTCATGTCGGTGAGTAGTGACTGCGAAGTTAGCTGTTGAGTACAAGTAGATGAAATAAGTTGAATAATGTACAAATTTTCATTTCATTTTTAATGAGAAACTTTTCATGCTCCGTAATATTGTGCGTGGATGTGCAAGTGGTTTAGCATTTGATCGGAAAAATAGACTCAAAATTATTTTATTGACCGAACCTCGAGCGATCGCAGCGCCTCACTTATGGTGACCATATTTCTGGACACTATTTTCTACGATTGTTCTCCTGTTCTCTAACCTTCATGGTTCTTTATAATTATGTTTTGTTCCTGTAGTAGTACCTCCCAAAGGTATTATAGATTAATAAATACCGTGTCATTGTAATCATCATCATTACAGCCTTTTAAAAGTCCACGGCTTAACATGTGCCTCAATTTCCATAGAGGCGCTGTTTGCTATAGTTGCCATGCTTGGCGAGTTGGCAACACCACATTTTTATTATTAATACATTTTTACCACAAAAATAATGCTCTCAGTCTCCTGTTCTAGTTACAATCTGTCGCCTGTTACGACAACAACGGGATGGTATGACTTAGTACATTCACTTACATCACAACTACATGGTATAATGCCTAATTATTCGTTATGCATGTAGCTTTATTTACCTTACGGCTTAATATATCCACTTTCCATCATATAGGATAATGGTAAAACGTTAGAGTGCATACAAATTTAAATATAGGCTAAATACTGAGATCATTTCCTATATATTCGCGTATAAAATATGTGGATTACTGTTGATTTATTAATATTTTCGTGGGATAGCTACATGATATTTTAAGATAGGGAATAATTAAATAACTTGTTGATTGTGATTGTGTTGTGTAAAAATGTAATAAATTATCTATTTCGGACAATTTTGTTTTTATTGAATCGACTTTTACACAGAAGTGTTGCTTTCTGTTTATTGAAGTGACATCGAGTTTAATGATAATAATTAGTCTTAAGATTCATCACGTTAATTCACTGCTGGCCTCTAAAAAGTCTGAACGTTTTTATTCGTCACTATAAAGTTAACTATTCCTTACTCCGTTAAAGCATTGCTAGGTAACATTTGATTATTTATCTTTTGAAACTAGGGAACACAAGTGTTCACTACTCGATTTTCTAGATACGGCCGTACCCAACAGGTTGAGGCTTTAATGCGTTGCTTCCACTGCATTCTCATTCCTGTGTTTGTTTTCTTGCGAACTATCAGTCCACTTGATAGTAGACACATATCGATCGATCATTTCTCGTGACCTGGGTCGATCATGACCCACTCGTATGGTGATCGGGTTAAAAAGATTCGATTGTTTCGATCATTTGGGTCGCAGCTCGTTTGGATACTTTGTACGACCGAATGAAGAATGCTAAACAAGTGCTATAATAGTAATAATACATAGGTACAACGATTTGTTTATTGGTTGAATTGTATGTAAACCAAGGAGACAGAGGACATTTTGTTTATTACGTCGTTGTGTGATTGATTGCACGATTCGATCGATTATATGTATGTAAAAATATGCAAAAAAGTAGAATTTGGTTTGTCTTGTCACCTTGAAATTGGGGGGTTTTTTTTATAGTAGAGGGGGCAAACGAGCATGTGGCTCACCTGATGTTAAGTGACTACCGCCGCCCATGATCAACTGCAACACCAGGGGAATCGCAGATGCGTTGCCGGCCCTTTAGAAAGGAGTAAGCTCTTTTCTTGAAGGCCCCCAGGTCGTATCGGTCCGGAAAAATCGCCGGTGGTAAATTATTCCACAGAGAGGTTGTACGCGTGAGAAAACTCCTTTTGAAACGTACAGTAGTGGACCGCCAAGCATCAAGATGGTGTGGATGGTATCGGGACGTTTGCCGCGTAGTGCGTTCACGAAATTTGGCGGCTGGGATTAATCCGAACAATTCCTCAGAGCACTCCCCGTGGTATATGCGAAAGAAAATGCAAAGAGATGCATCAGCTCTTCGCAGCGCCAGTGAATCGAGCCGATCGGCAGGCACTCGGTCGTCGACGATTCGAGCCGCTCTGCGCTGGATGCGGTCATGTGGAAGGAGCTGGTACTGGGGAGCTCCAATCCAGAGATGGGAACAGTATTGCATGTATGGCCGAACCTGCGCCTTGTAAAGTTGCAGGCGGTGTGCCGGCATGAAATACTGTCCCGCTCTGCTGAGCACGCCAAGCTTTTTAGAGGCCAATTTGGCCTCTAAAAAGCTTGATACGACAAAGGGGTTCTTTTTAGCGGTTAACGCGCAAACTTGTGTCTTCTGGGGGTTAAACTGGACTAGATTTAGTCGCCCCCAATCCGAGACTCTGTCCAGCAGGGACTCGACTTCAGACACAAGTTTGTCCCGGCACTCAGAGACGTTTTCCCGAGAAATATTGGCTCGGCCGGTGTAAAGAGCATCACCAGTGCTGTCATCTGCATAGCAATGAATGTTACGGGTCTGCAACATATCATTGATATGCAGAAGAAACAGCGTTGGCGATAGCACGCAGCCCTGTGGAACACCAGCATTAATAGGCTTGCAATCGGAGCTTGCACCGTCTACAACGACCTTGATGCTCCGATCTGCAAGAAAACTGGTGATCCAATCGCACAATTTCCCGGGAAGCCCGTAGGAAGGGAGCTTCGAAAGAAGCGCTTTGTGCCAAACCCGATCGAAGGCCTTCGCAATGTCCAAACTAACGGCCAATGCCTCCCCCTTGGACTCTATTGCCTCCGCCCATCTGTGAGTTAGGTAGACCAGAAGATCACCAGCTGACCCACCACGGCGAAAACCGTATTGGCGGTCACTAATCAGCTGGTGATCCTCAAGGTACCTCATGAGCTGGCAGTTTACAATGGACTCCATTGTTTTGGAGAACAAGGAGGTGATGGCGATAGGCCGGTAGTTGGACGGGTCTGAGCGGTCGCCTTTTTTAGGGATCGGGTGGACGAAAGCCGTCTTCCATGATTTTGGGACTACGCCTAGGGAGTAGGAGTACCGGAAAAGACGCGTTAAAACCGGTGCCAACTCTGGAGCTCACGTCCTCAGCACAATTGGGGGGATTCCGTCAGGCCCACTCGACTTGTGGATGTCCAGGGAGAGGAGTGCTTTGCGAACCGAGCGCTGAGTGAACTGCACTTCCGGCATGGAGCACTCACACCGCGGGATGGTCGGCGGCGTACTCCCCCCGTCATCGAGAGTCGAGTTAGACGCAAAGAAAGAGCCTAGAAGATCGGCTTTCTCCTTTGCGGTGTGGGCCAGTGAGTCGTCCTCCCTGTGCAGAGATGGAAGAGATGGCTGACAGAAATTCCCCTGGACAGCCTTGGCGAGAGACCAGAATGCACGGGTTCCAGAAGGAAGACGAACTAGTTTCTCGCCAATTCTGCCTATGTGCTCTGACTTTGCCTTGGCAATGACTCTTTTGAAGGACCTAGAGGCGGAATTATACTTCTTTTTTAGAGCGCTGGTGTTTACATCCCTGGACGCTGATGCGTCAGCCCAGGCTTGGTAGCACTCCTGCTTATAGCATGATGCTATTTTACAGGAGCGACCAAACCATGGCTGAGATTTGCCTCCAATGGGCACCACAGAGGAAGGAATAAAAAGTTCCATACCCTGAAGTACCACATCAGCGACAGAATCCGCAACAACGTTGGGATCGTCCGGCGAGAAGCAAACCCGCCCCCAAGGGTAGGATGCAAAGAAAGACCGCATCCCATCCCAATCGGCTGACCTATAGTGCCAAACACGGCGGCAGCCTGCAGAATGCAACCGCGATTTCAGCGTGAGTGGCACCACACTCCGGACCAGACAATGGTCCGAGGAGCCTAAAGGGGCGTCGACGGAAATCTGATATCGGTCCGGGTGAGAGGTCAGCAGAAGGTCCAACAGGGAAGGTGCATGATCCTCCACGTCTGGAATCCGCGTAGGCGAAGTAACCAGTTGTGTCAGACCATATGCCAAGGCAAAATCATGAACAGATCTCCCCGCATGATCGGTTAAACGTGAACCGAGCCATTCGGCGTGATGGGCGTTAAAGTCGCCGAGGATCACGATCTATGCGGAAGGGGTCAAATAAAATCGAATATTTTATAGATCCATGATTCGAACACTCGTGTACATGTTGCAATCGAATCAAAAAGATTCAATCAACGACACAGGACTACTTGATAGTAAGTGGCTACGGCTTTAAACAAAGAGAGCTACAGACATTCTGAGACCTAAGATGAATGCCTATGATCAGATGATCAGAGTTTCTCTACGTAATAGGCTTCGTAATTAGAAGACAAGCGATGGTGAAGAAAGGTGGGAAACGTACCGGTGGTAGGTGGTAAGCAAACTGTAGGGTGGCTTCCCACTAGAGTGACGACCTGTGGTAATTAATGCAGAAATTCGATAGATGCAGGTGGCTCAGGACCGTGCTTTGTGACGTTCTTTGGGGAGGCATAGGTCAAGCAGTGCACTTATAATGAGCTCTTTGCAGCAGCCCTCTTCTTCTTGCTACTGCTCGGTAAGACCTTTAAGATTATTTTGGCATTATTTATTCTTTGGTTTTTTCCGAACCAGTAATAAATTAAACATAGCAGTGATTTTCAATAAGTATTATTTATAATCTATATTGAATTTAAAAAATCTGTTTCTAGTTGATTTTGCAAAATAATGTCCGTATTATTTCGCTTTTTGCCGTAAAGCGATACATTTTACAATTTTACTAGTATCATTTTTAAACTGAGGATGTAAATAATAAACTAGACAGTGATTTAATATAAAAATATTTTATTATCTAGAAATTACAAATACATATAATATTATTATTTTGGTCGTCACAAAATAAAATTTCCTAATGTATGATCTACATTATAGTAGAAAAAGAATCGTGTGTACTTTATATAAAATCCCAATAATAAAATGTATTAAAACTTACATAACATAGAGCTGACATAATATTATTAAAGCATTGAAATTATAGTAATATTTTCGTTTTTAAACATTTTTTTAAAATTATACACCATTCTTAAACGATGATTTCAGATCTTTGTAACTACTATTCTTATAATGCTATTTAATCCAATAGTAGTAACACTCATCATGACATGTATTCTCTGTGTAGTTTTTTAAAAATGACAATGTCATCTAACAGTTAATATTTTAAACTTTTATAAACAACACTTTCGTGTTTTTATTAAATATTCTATTTTAATACTGAAAGTATTCTACAAAACGGTCAAGATTCACCAACATAGTTTTCTTTTAAATTAATCCTTGCCTACTCTCATTTAGATGTCAAAATACAATTAATTCATTCATTACAGCCTATCAAAAATCCTCATACAGTCTCCCCCTATTAGATTGCCTCATGGGATATTGCCATACTTGCCACGCTCAGCTGGAGGTTTGGAAACTGTAGTTTTTTTTAATTATTTTCTATTGTTACCAGGAAGATGCAGTTGCCCATCTGCTGCATCCCTCCCGTTTCAGTTTCCTTGTGCCGCCTCTTACGACACCCACAGGATAATATAGGGCGTGCAATACGTATTAATATACAATGAATGATTGGACATCGTGATTCGCTTCGTGATAAAATATAGAGCGACCGCGGCGTCCATTTTGTGTTTAGTATGTGTTTATCGCAATAAACTTTACAACACACAGTGTGGGCAGGCGCCTTCGCTGTAGCGTAGGACGAATTTCTATCTCGATAATTATATCACGATGTGTGTGGCCTAGGCATGACGATAGCATATCACTCTTGCCTTGAAGACAGTTACATTATAACCGGATAGAACTATACTCACTGCACTCATTACGAACACCGAAACAAATCGTTAATCGAGTCATCGTGGTGGAAGTCTGGCAGAGAGGGCATAATCACATTACATATGTACATACTCATGAAGAACGGAGGCCAACCGTTATTAGTGTTATGGTGGTGGAAGTCGGGCAAGAAGGCATCCTACACATAATCACATTACATATTAGTTCGAGGACGCGGTCTAGCACGGAAAGCATTTCTGGCTCTCGCACGAGGTTTGTTAGCAGCGGCCGGCGGGCTTTTGGGGCGAAGTGCCTCAATGCGTTCAGTGCAGCCCGTACTTTCGCGTCCGTCCGTGAAATACGAAGCGTACAGCTCCGCGTTGAAGTTGGAATTCGTGAGCTCGTGCCCAAGAGTCACCCAGCCCGGTCGGATAGTCGAATCACGCCCAAATAGATGAACCCTGATGTGAAATAAAAAAATGATAGTTTTTGATATTTGCGTTTTAGATTTTGAGTATAGAAGCAAAGAGTACCAACTCCCATAGTGGAATAGTTCAAAAAGTGGCCATCTGTAAGCAGTAAGTAACAGTTCAAAAACTCTCCACAACAGCGCTGGAGTAGCTACTGGGATGAAATGAACTTAGCAGTTGTCTACGGTTTAAGTGTGCTGCTAAACTGCTCAGTAGCTCTAAAACCTAAAATAATTTTATTTAGTAAATATAACCTCGAAAAAGTCGTCTATGCCACTAATATTTTTCGGTGCGTTCTTTAAAGTATACCCCGTAGTTATAGTGGCGCCACCCCTATTTAACGGTTTTCTATGGACACTTTTTAATACACAGTCTGTACTACTTCTATACTCCATAGTTTTAGATTGCTACTATAAAAAACTGATAACTGACAATAAGAGCTAATGATATTTCAATCACTAGATATCGGTAGTTGACACTGATGTACAGTTATTCGTAAAGCAATGTCATCATCTGGCGACATCTGGTGGCGGAAAATGAATAACCCTCATTACTACGTTGGTTGTTTGCTTATTATTAATATTGTAGTAAGTAGCTTGGGTGGCTCGAATAATATTTCATTCCTGTCCATACGCAAAATACGCGTTAGATGTAGAATTTCGGATACCAACCCGGTTCGATAATTAAATCAAAAAGGCCCTTAGAGTAGTAGAAGAAGAAATATTCCGAAACATTTAAGTTTAGTTTCGTTAGTTTAGTTTACGACGAGATATTTTTCGCTATTCTACGTCTCAGCACATACTTTGCGCGTGGACAGGAATATTATAATCATTTGAGCATCCTTGAAGAAATTCAACAAATATTTAGATACCTTCTTCGTCCCAAGCAGAAGTGCTCCATGATGTGAAAAATTTCAATAGGCTTCTCTGTACTGCCAAATTCAGGATCCTCAGATATTATTAGATCAATATCAACATTTGCATGAATGAAGTCCCCATCAACGGACCTCCTGACTGTCCCTTTTATCCCCATGAGGCAATGCTCCTTAGTTCTCTGGAACACTGCATTGTGTTCCAAGTTCTTCGAATGCCCAGGGTTCTTTATATTTGTCTTTATCCAGCAGATGTCCTCGCATCGCCGAAAACCCCATTTCTTTAAGCATTCTCTGCCCATGTCCAAACCTGTGATGAGATTTTGTTGTTAGAGTGTATAATGTACGTATAAATTGTATGTGGTAGGTCCATGCTGCAGCTTATTTATGGTTGTAGCACGAATGGGTCAGCTCGACTGGGGAAGGACCATGCTCTCATAGAATACCAGCGTAATATAGCAGCTTAATACTGCTGTGTTTCGTATGGTGAGTGTAGAAACTCGGAGACCCTTTTTTACTGGAAACGAGGCATTCCATCTTAGTCCCGGATAAATGTAGATGTCTATGGGCCACATCATCCACTAACTATCAGGTGAACTGTGTGATCGTTTGTTACCCTTATTCTATAAAAAATAGGAGGTTAAAATTATTATTATATTTGGCGGCAAAAACAGGTAAGAGGATAGCACCTACCCAGTTAGATAGCTACGTATAGAAGGTATCCTGCCACCTAGAATTTAGTATACACAAGTGGTAAAATTAGGAATTTTGTACAACCGACTTCAATACGACCTCACTTCAATTATTTAAGGGTAATTCAAAAAATACGGGTCATATCTTGATCAAATTATGTCAATCAAATCGCTTCAAATCACAATCAATCAATCACATCAAAATCGCTTCACCCAGAAAAAAGTTCGGAGGTAACGAATTGAATACCTCCTTCTTTTTGAAGTCGGTAAAATTGATAAATTAAATTACAAATTATTTGGTCATAATAATGATTGTTTTGTATTGTTGTGTGAATAAGTCAACTAGCGCCATCTAGTGTCAGGAACGAGAGCGAGGGGAGCTTTGCAGAGAATGACATCACCGATCTCTCGACCGACAGCGCCACCCGAAGAACTAAGTTTCTAGAAAATCTATACTCGAACTCTCGGTACCTTACGCGTGTTTACTTGAACATTCCGGATATTTTGCTAATTTGAATAAATAGGTGGCGCAAGATGCGATCGAGGCAGAGTTTAACTCGGCGACACAAGCGAAGCTTCGGAGCGGAATTAAGTGAATTAGTGTGTTTAATTATAGTGTTTTTAACTTTAATTTGTATAAAGTAAATTAAAGTGTTAATTTAGGTAATTTTATCGGCAATTTTTATTGTCACGAACCTCAAGCTCGTAACAATTGGTGTCAGAAGTGGGATAAAATAATGCCGATTTTACCTAAGGAGGAAACGGAGGGTGTCCGTACCCGAAGTCAACGCCAGCAGGAGACGGACCAGAGGAGATTTGGTGGTGCAACGCCGCAGATGTCTGAGGGCCAGCCGCCGGCCACGGAAGCCGGTCCGTCAGCAGCTTCTACGTCTGTGGCACCTGACTTAGGTGCTCTGATGGTGATGCTGCAGGAGCAGGCTCGCCGACAGGAGGAGCAGGCTCGCCAACAGGAGGAGCAGGCCCGTCAGTTGAAAGAGCAGCTGCAGAGCGGACAGGAGGAACAGGCCCGCCGATTGGAAGAGCAGCTGCGGGGCGGACAGGAGGAACAGGCCCGCCGACAGGAGGAACAGGCCCGTCGTTTAGAAGAGCAACTCCAACGCGATAAGGAAGAGCAGATGCTCCTCATGAAGGACCTTCACGCTATCTTCGGAAAAGAGATACGGGAGGTGAAGGATAAGGTTGCTCAACATGACAACCGCCTGTCGGAGGCCGAAACCCGAATCGACCAAGTAAACAATCGGGTTGACAACGTAATGGCTGACGTGAAAAAAACGCTGGACGACCTCAAACTTGGGGATGGAACAACAGCTCCCGTAGTAGCTACAACACCTTCGCTACGTGGGTTCAAAGTGCCGCCGTTCGACGGGACCTCTTCCTGGTCGGCCTACAAAATCCAGTTCGAGGCCGTCATGGAGGCGAACGGCTGGAATAAAAGCCAAGCCATGACTGCACTCACCCTAGGCCTGCGCGACCAAGCCTTAACTGTGTTGGAAGCTCTCGGTAAGAAAGTGACCTATGAGCAGCTTCTTGAGGCCTTGGAGGCGAGATATGGTGACGCTCACCTGGAACACGTCTTTCGCGCGCAGCTTAAAGATCGCGTGCAACGCAGCAACGAAAATCTGCAGCAGTGGGCCCTTGAGGTGGAGAAGATGGTTCGTAAAGCATACCAGTCTGTACCTGCGCTCATTGGAGGGAACCTGGTGCAAACATTCATCGACGGCATCCGCGACCTGGAAGTCAGAGCTGCTGTGAGGCTCGGGCACCACGAGACGCTTAAGGACGCCTTGGCCCATGCACTGGAGGTAGAAGCCGTGCGGCAGGATCATCGTTCCCATCGCGTCAGGGAGGTTGCAGCAGCTACAGTTCGCGACCGCAACAAAGGATACAGCCCTAGGTGCTATGGCTGTGGGGAAAAGGGCCATCTTCGATTCAGCTGCCCTAAGCGAACCCTAGAAAGGGAAGGTGAACGATCCCAGGAGGGTAGTGCGGCCAACAGCACCGCCCAGCAGCAGCAGGGAAACGAGTAAAAGCCAGAACTGCGGGGCGGGTGCTGGCTGATGTTAAAAGAGCCCCAAGAATCTCGATCTCACAAACCCATGATGGGAACAGTCTAATCATCAAGGGCGAGGTCAACGGAATGCCGTGTAAACTGACCATAGACACTGGAGCCTCTCGTACGGTTGTTAGTTCCCAACTTATAAGTCAATTCCTTGGGGACTCCGTATACAACCGAGAACGCATTAATTTGGTAACAGCCACCGGTCAGCGTATACCCGTCCGTGGAGAGAAGGAGATGGAGTTGAAGCTTGGCAACGTGATCTACCTGCATAATGTCATCGTGGCTGATATAATGGACGACTGCATCCTAGGCCTAGACTTTATGAGGAATAATTGTTGTGAGATCGACGTTAAGCAAGGTGTTTTGAAATGTGGACAGGAGGAACTTTTTATGGAAGGTGCGTTACCAGGGAACGTGTACAGCATTAATAAGATTGTTCTTCCGCCGAGATCGGAAACGATTGTTCCGGTTAGTCTTCCCCGAAACGCTGGGCAAGCTCACCGTTGTGTACTTGTGGAAAGGTTAAACAATGACCTTCCATGGAAAGTAGCTCGAACCTTGGTCAGGACCACTGACATCTCAGGAGTACGTGTGCTGAACCTTTGCGACCGGGACCAGATTATAGAAAAAGGCACATTAATTGGTACTTGTGAGGAAGTGGATTGGTTACGTCGGTGCCAATATATATCGAGTGGGACCCCCAGCAAGGATGCAGAAACGAGAGTGACCACACTTTTGGAAGACTGTCGCAGTGTTCTGACCCCGAACGAATTGGTCAAGGCGAAGAAGTTGTTACTCGAGTACGCCGATGTATTCTCATCAAACGATGCTGATATAGGAAAGACTGGTTTAGTTCAACACAAAATAAACACAGGTGAAGAGTTGCCTATCCGTCAGCGGCCAAGACGATTGCCGGTAGCACGTGAAAAGGAAGTGGAAACCATGATTGAAGGAATGATGAAGGATGGTGTTATTGAACCTTCCTCTAGTCCATGGTGTTCGCCAGTGGTGCTGGTGAAAAAGAAGGATGGCAGCATGCGGTTCTGTGTTGATTACCGCCGTCTGAACGACGTTACAAAGAAGGACAGCTATCCCTTGCCAAGAATTGATGACACGCTGGACATGCTTACAGGAGTAAAATGGTTTAGCACGCTGGATCTAAAAAGTGGCTACTGGCAAGTTGAAATTGACCCTAAGGACAAGGAGAAAACTGCGTTCTCGACGGGAAAGGGTCTGTGGCAATTCAAAGTAATGCCGTTTGGGTTGTGCAATGCTCCAGCAACGTTTGAAAGGCTGATGGAACTTGTACTTACCGGGCTAATTGGCGATGCCTGTCTGGTCTACTTGGATGACATCATCATCGTGGGCCGTACGTTTGAGGAACACCTTCAAAACCTGGAACGCGTGCTTATGAAGATTCAGAGTGCCAACCTCAAGTTGAACCCGAAGAAATGTTCACTATTCCAACGGCAAGTTAACTTTTTGGGGTTTGTAGTATCGGAAGAAGGTATCCGCACAGATCCAGAGAAAATCGCCGCTGTCAAGGATTGGCCGGTTCCAAAAGACAAGACGCAGGTTAGAGCATTTTTGGGTTTGTGCTCCTATTACCGGCGATTTGTGAAGAACTTTGCAGATATAGCCAAACCTCTGCATAAGCTAACCGAGGAGAAGCGACATTTCTGCTGGGATGAAAGTTGTAATATCGCATTCCAGGAACTCAAGGACCGTCTGTGCAAAACACCTATTTTGGGATACCCTGATGCAAGCAAAGAATTTATAGTTGACATAGACGCAAGTGATATAGGACTTGGCGGTGTGTTGTCTCAACGGAATGGTGACCAAGAGGTCGTGATAGCGTACTTCAGCAAGTCGTTGTCAAAACCGGAAAGGAACTATTGTGTCACAAGACGCGAATTGCTAGCTGTGGTGAAGTCGTTGCAGCATTTTAGCAAATATCTTCTGGGGCGAAAATTTCACTTACGAACTGACCATGCTGCACTAAAATGGCTATTGCAGTTTAAAAATCCAGAAGGACAAGTTGCGAGGTGGATTGAACTACTGCAGGAATACGACTTTGAGATCGAACATCGCAGCGGGAAATCTCATGGCAACGCAGATGCATTATCACGAAGACCTTGTCCTGAAGATTGCAAACATTGTACTAGGCAAGAGAGTAAGGGAGTGGTATCCGTGAGGATGCTCAGGGCAGACCACCTCAGCAACGAGTGGAAGGACAGCTTACAACGTGCACAGCAGGAAGATCCGGACATCAAGCCGATCCTGGAATGGATGAAGGCCAGTGCTCCCAAGCCCAAGTGGAGCGACGTCTCAGCGATGAGTTCGACCACTAAAAGCTATTGGGCCCAGTGGGATTTCTGTGCCGTAAATGGGAAAATGTTCGGGGAGACAGCTGTCATTTACAAATGGTTGTCCCTAAAGCTAAAGTACCGGATGTTCTACAGCTGTACCATAATGATTATTCAGGAGGCCATCTGGGAGTTAAACGAACTCTACTGAAGATCCGAGAACGGTTTTACTGGGTCCACTGTCGAAACGATGTCGAGGACTGGTGTCGCAAATGTACAAGTTGTGCGGCTGTAAAGGGACCTCAGACTCGTAGTAGAGGTGCATTGAAGTTGTACAATGTTGGTGCACCATGGGAGAGAATAGCCATTGACGTGGCGGGGCCGTTTCCGGAGAGTGAAAGCGGTAACAAGTATTTCATGGTTGTGATGGATTACTTCACTAAGTGGCCAGAAGTTTTCGCCATTCCAAATCAAGAAGCTTCAACAGTTGCAGATAAACTAGTTCATGAAGTCTTCTGTCGTTTTGGAGTACCTTTAGAGATTCACAGCGGTCAAGGAAGGAATTTTGAGTCTCAAATATTCCAGGAAACTTGCCGAGTTATGGGTACTCATAAAACAAGAACGACTTCTTATCACCCGCAATCTGATGGAATGGTGGAACGATTTAATCAGACATTGGAGAGGTACCTAGCAAAAGTTGTAGACAATCGGCAACGGGATTGGGACAAGCACATACAACCGTTTTTGTTGTCATATCGAAGTTCTGTTCACGAAAGTACAGCAGTGACACCAGCTTTCGCAAACTTTGGAAGAGAATTACGGCTGCCTGCAGACCTGATCACTGGGATACCACCTGATGCCCCACGCAGTATAACCGATTATGCATATGACTTGCGGAACAAAATGAATGACATTTATGAGTACGTCAGACAATCAGGCCAGCAAATGTCTGAGAAAATGAAAACCCGGTATGACCGCAAAATGAACAATAAAGGGTTCAACGAAGGTTCATTAGTGTGGTTGCACAATCCAGTCCGCAGCAAAGGGAAATCTCCTAAGCTTCAAGCTAAATGGGACGGCCCGTACCGGATTGTAACCAGGATCAACGATGTGACCTACCGGATACAGAAAGGCGCAAGAGGGACTCCTAAGATCGTCCATGTGGATCGCTTGGCGCGTTATTATGGAACCGATAATGCTCGGGACGAGCATGTCTTAGGAGGGGGCAGTGTTGTGTGAATAAGTCAACTAGCGCCATCTAGTGTCAGGAACGAGAGCGAGGGGAGCTTTGCAGAGAATGACATCACCGATCTCTCGACCGACAGCGCCACCCGAAGAACTAAGTTTCTACAAAATCTATACTCGAACTCTCGGTACCTTACGCATGTTTACTTGAACATTCCGGATATTTTGCTAATTTGAATAAATAGGTGGCGCAAGATGCGATCGAGGCAGAGTTTAACTCGGCGACACAAGCGAAGCTTCGGAGCGGAATTAAGTGAATTAGTGTGTTTAATTATAGTGTTTTTAACTTTAATTTGTATAAAGTAAATTAAAGTGTTAATTTAGGTAATTTTATCGGCAATTTTTATTGTCACGAACCTCAAGCTCGTAACAGTATGTAGCCTAATATTTTATTAATAATATTTAAATTATTGTATGGAATGTATTTGTAATATGACTATCACAGATCAAGTAGAAGGTAAAATAACGCGTGACATTCACCAACTACTAAATTAAAAGTTTTGTTTTACACTGATCTGTTTGTTTACTTAAAGACTGTTTTTTATCAATTAATACTCCTGCTATATTAATCCTTCTTGTAAATTATACTATACTAATCTATAATATACTATACTATAAATATACTATACTAATCCTTCTTGCAAATTAAGCTTTATTTTTCAAACAATAATAATCATTTTACATTACCCGCATTTTTTTCTTAGTTCTTTTATATGGAAGTAAGAGGGAGTACGGAGACCGAACCGAGTAAGCAACGAAACGACTACTCTGCGCTTTACATACGCATGTAAATAAATCGGAAACACTGACACATTTTATAATCAGGTGAACTGGAGATGTATACATGGTGGTGCCACGCTGTAGTTTATAGTTGTAGCACGAATGGGTTGGCTAGTCCGGGGAATAAGTGTCTTAGATATTTTTTACTAAAAATGATGCATTCCATAGCCCTCGTGGGTGATGATTCTAAATCCACGATAGGTGTAGATGTGTATGGACCTCAGCATCCTCTTACCACTAATGGTAAGAGGATGCTGAGGTCCATAAATAGCATAGAGTCCATCTAAATGGACTCTATGCTATTTTTTCACCCTTATTCAAGATGAATATTCATGACACTTGAATTAGTTAACTTTCTTTTTATAGGATAAGGGTGACAAACAAGTATACAGTCTACCTGATGGTAAGCGGATGCTGTGACCCACAGACATCTACATTTATCTTTAATTAAAAATCAAAATGCAAATGCGTTGCCAACCCTGAGGACTGAGATGGAATGCCTCGTTTTCAGTAAAAAGGGACTGTTAGTTAACTTTACGGAATTGATTCTGGCGGTGTAAATATTATATCCACTATTCGTAAACACATCATCATCTAGATGTCCACTATTCGTAAATATCTCGTCCCATAGATGTCGTAAGAAGTGACGGAGAAAAATAACCCAGATGGGCAGCAGCATATTCCTAATAACAATCAAACAATCAAAAACTGGGTTGGCAACACGCATGCCAAGCGTGGCAACTATGTCAAATAACCTATCAAGCAATCTATGGGGGAGGCCTACGTTTAGCAGTGGACTTTTGATAGCTAACCATAACGGTCTGCGAACAATTTCATTCGAATCTATCGTTGATGAGCCGTGGTAGCTCAGATGGTTAGCGCTAGCTGTAAACGCGAGCAAACGTGCTCGGCGGTGAAGTAACACCTCGTGAGGAACCTGCATGTCTGAGAAATAAGAAAAAAAATATTTCGAAGACATGTGAAGCTAAGGGTTTTTTGTTCCAGAACTCAAGCACGGAAAAACCGATATATGTATGTATATATATATATATATATATATATATATATATATATATATATATATATATATATATATATATATATATTTATATTTATTTATTTACCTTCGGAACTGCCACACCAGAGGAATAGGAAACAGCGCGGTTGTGCGATCTGCTGCATGTCTAAAGCGAGTACGTCCTGCCACCGCCAACCAGAACCCAGCGGTGGCTCCACAAGCAGCACGTCGAACTTGCTGCCCATCTGCTTCAGGTCGAATGTCTGCAAGCATTGAAAAAGTTAAATCGTAAGTTAAATCCATTAAAAACTTAAGGCCGAATATGAAGAGAACTGGCGAAATTTAATGTATTTCTCTTCATTACAACTTTGATCTGAAGTAATTCTAAGCGTTAAAACATTTTTTGTAGGTTTGTTCGGTTCCTTCACAAGGTGCCCGCAGTTTTAAAACTTTAAAATAAATGAATATACCAACAAATAAAAAAATGTTAAGAAATGATATTTAAAAAAGATTGTTCTTCCAAAACTCTGTGAATTTTAATTTAGGAAAAATTCTTTTACGTAAAAATGTTTGTATTGTGATTCCGAAGGTGCCTGCTGTCTTTATTTTCGATACAAAATATTATTTATTAACATAATTCGTTTTAATTAAAAACACCTAATAATAATATCGTATATTGCCAGATAAAAGTTTGCCGTAATAAATTACCAGGCGCTTCGACGTGTGACGTAAGGTGACAACAATCGTTGTGTCTGTAGCGAAAATCGTTAATTTAGTGTTTTATACGCGTAAAAGAAATAAATGTTACCTAAGTGGTAAAACAAAGAGAGTTTATCGCACGAACGCTGCTCGAATGTTGTATTTTGAGGTTACTTATATTTTTTGTAAAGTAATTTTTTGTTTGAGGCTGCCTAATAGGTTGCATTTTTACTCATTTACATTAGCCAAACTGATCATTTATACTTTTCTAGTTTCAAGTGAGAAACACTAAAAATGTAAATATCAAGAGCGAGTCGGAAAAGAATGTACAGAGTAGTGCAAACACAGAGACCACAAATATTGTCATAGTCAATGTATTGTCCGAAAGCATGGGGTAAGTACATAATTAAGAAACACCGAAATACTTCGAATGTGAAGTGATTGACCAGTCGGAGTAGTCTTGTGAGAATTTACATACACAGCACCTATCCCCACTATGGGGCAATCACCGACTTTTTAGTTTTTTTTCTTTATTATTTATGCAATTTGCATTACGGCATCTTGTAAAACTCACAAGAACAAACATTTTCAGTTATATGAGATTCTTTACGTACGATGCACCAATTAAGAAAAAAAAATCGATATCAATTCAATAACTTTTCGAACAATATTTTATAACGAATAAAGTACAGAATTTATAATCTATAGGAACTAATATTATAAATAAGAAAGATTTAATTAAGAAGTAAGCAATGCTCTCTGTGTTGTTAATTACTCTGCATACTGAGCTAGCTCAGTCAAATATAATATAATCAAAGCCCGTACGCCTTTGATTACATTATACATGTCTATATAAACAAAGCGTATGGGTAACACATGTGATGTTCGATAGACGGCGCGTGGTTTGATTGTGGTTGAAACGAGCAAGGTCAATCGCGTCGTATTCGGCCTTAATATAAAGTGAATAAACTAAAGATATTTGTGACGTGGTAGAGCCACGCTGCAGCTATACTACTACGCGTTCATTTCGAGTTTGCCGCCGTAGACCGTTACGTCACAGCTGACGGTACCGTAGACGAAAAAAGTCATCATGTTTATGTTTTTTAGTATTCATATTTTCAATAAAGTTAAATAATAACGTGTTCGATGAAATAAAATATTTTTTCAATGATGATGATGATGAAATAATAACGTGTTAGATAAAATAAAATTTTCATTTTTACACATATACATTTTTAAATATTCGAAAAAAATAAAATTACTCATTGTAACAGAACAAATTAACGAATATCAACAGAAACAAAAACAAAAAATCAACAGTAACACGGAGCATAAAAAACGGACGTAAGTACACTTCGACGTTGCTATCGGTACTAAAAGGGCGACGCTTGAGGCGCGTAATGAGGGGGCGCGGCGGGAGGTAACGGCATTCTTGAAGTGAACGACTAGTATGATTGTAGCACGAATGGGTCGGCTCGATCGGGGAAGTACCACGCTAGCACAGAACACCATCGTAAATAGCAGTTTATACTGCTGTGTTTTGTATTGTGAGTTTAGAGGACCAGAGACCCTTTTTTACTGGAAACAAGGCATTCCATCTTAGCCCTCAGGGGTGACAAGGCATCTGCATTTTGATTCGTAATCGAGGATAAATGTAGATGTCTATGGGCCACAGTATCCACTTACCATCAGGTAGTAGTACACCTGTGTGCTCGTTTGTCACCTTATTCTTAAAAAAATATGCAGGTAAAACACGCTTTAATTTCTTCCTCCTTTCCATCATCGAACCATGCGTTTAGCGGGTCTTCACACCTTTACTGTCAACTCTTTTTTTTACAGAAGAGGGGGCAAACGAGCATGCGGCTCACCTGATGTTAAGTGACTACCGTTGCCCATGATCAACCGTAACACAAGGGGAATTGCAGGTGCGTTGCCGGCCCTTTAGAAAGGAGTAAGCTCTTTTCTTGAAGGTCCCCAGGTCGTATTGGTCCGGAAAAAGCACGCTGGTAAACTATTCCATAGAGAGGTCGTACGCGGAAGAAAACTCCTTGTGAAACATACAGTGGTGGACCGCCAAGTATCCAGATGGTGTGAATGGTATCGGGACGTTTGCCGCATAGTGCGTTCACGAAATTTGGCGGCTGGGATTAATCCGAACAATTCCTCAGAGCACTCCCCGTGGTAAATGCGAAAGAAAATGCAAAGAGATGCAACATCTCTTCGTAGCGCCAGTGAATCAAACCGATCGGAAAGCACTCGGTCGTGACGATTCGAGCCGCTCTGCGTTGGATGCGGTCAAGTAGAAGGAGCTGCACTAGGGAGCCCCAGCCCAGAGATGGGAACAGTATTCTATGTGCGGCCGAACCTGCGCCTTGTAAAGTTGCAGGCGGAGTGCCGGCATGAAATACTGTCTCGCTCTGCTGAGCACGCCAAGCTTTTTAGAGGCCAATTTGGCTTTCTCTTCCAAGTGACCACGAAACTAAACGTCACTCGATAAGTCGATGCCGAGGATTCTGATACTGGCTAAAGTGTTGTATGTCATCTATATAGGGTATTGTATATGAGCTGTTAAAACCTGGTGGTTACATTTACAGGCGATTGGTAGACTGCAATTAATTTCGTTTGAGCCGGGCACTACGAGAAAAAAGGCCAGTATACGAGGAAAGACATGAAAAAATATTCTTTTGCATGATAACGCTTGGCCTCATGTCACAAAAGTCGTGAAAAATTATTTAGAAACTCTGCAGTGGGATATTTTAACGCACCAGCCGTAATAGTCGGACATCTTTCCGATTACTGGTTGTTCGGACAGATGCAGCACGGTTTGTCAGGTCACTGGTACGCTTCTTTCGAAGAAATCGAAAATTGCCTCCAAACGTGGATCGCCTTCGCCTCAAAAGACGAAACATTTTTTCGTAGATGTTTTTTTGGAGATGTAGAAAATGTAGTTGTTTTGTTTACATATTCTGGACTTTACTTAAATAGTACTAGGTATGCCGAGGTAACTAGTAATTCTAATATCATTACACATAAGAAATAAATAATGCAACAAATGTATATGTAAAGCAACACTTCTTAAATACATAGGCAATACATTTCAGAATAGAATACCATATAAATATACCTTGAGATCGCATCGTAAATACATGGGTGGTGTAGCGGTGCGCGCGATCAGATCATCCTTTAGCTTGATCAGCTCACGAAGCTTTGGATACTCTTCAAAGCGGTCAGCAAGGCCTACATCCCTAATAAAGTTCTGGGGTCTTTGACCTGTGTCAACAAAGTGTTGACAGTAGTCATTGTGTGGATTAGATGACTGTGTGCCCTGAAACATATTATGTCATTATGTATCATTGTGTGGATTAGATGACTGTGTGCCCTGAAACATATATATCATTATGTGGATTAGATGACTGTGTGCCCTGAAACATGTAATTATGTATCATTGTGTGGATTAGATGACTGTGTGCCCTGAAACATGTAATTATGTATCATTGTGTGGATTAGAGGACTGTGTGCCCTGCAACATATATATAATGATGTATCATTGTGTGGATTAGAGGACTGTGTGCCCTGAAACATATATATCATGATGTATCATTGTGTGGATTAGAGGACTGTGTGCCCTGCAACATATATATAACATTGTGTGGATTAGATGACTGTGTGCCCTGAAACATATATATCATGATGTAAGTTTTGGTTTTATCCAGTGAAGACTCTGACATCCTGCTGTCTGTCTGTGTGTCTCATTTCATTACTTAGCAGCCACAACATTCCGGCGGTAAATAAAACATTATGCTGAAATATGCATGATAGGGAAATAAAAATATTTTCAAGAGTTATTAGCGTAAAATAAGGTGTTTATGATTGTAGTACATAATATCAATGTTCTTTAACAGTGTTGATCGAATTTCAATAAAATCAAGTATTGTATCTAATTAAATAGGTAATTTATCATATCTAATATAATTAAATCAGTGGTTCTTAAACTTTTAGTAATTGTGATTAGGTATTGTTTTACCAATTTTATTCCTGCCAACTTTTATACATAATATAAATTATGGTAAGATAATTTTTAATTTTTTTTCTATAAATAAAACACAATAATAATTAAATGAGTGTCCCTTATTTTTGTGAAGCAACATATTGCATTTTAAACCGTATTTGTGCAGAGACTGTCATCTCAAAAAATCTACACTTTTTCATATATTTGTGAGAATTTGTGTGATGTGCCTCTAGAAACCATGGTAATTTTTTTTTTATTTCATTTCATCTCTATCATATATTTTATTTTATATTGTTAACTAACAAAATTGTCAAACTTCACAAGTCCACTGCTGAACATAGGTCTCTCCCAAGGTATGTCACAAGCATGGTCGTGAGCCATCAAGGACCTGCATCCATCGACTTCCTGCATGTCTTACCAGGTCGTCACTCCAACTAGTGGGGGGTCGCCCTACACTTCGCCTACCTGTACGAGGCTGTCACTCGAGAACCTTTTTTCCCCAACGGTTGTCGGTTCTTCAAGCTATATGGCCGGCCCATTACCACTTCAGCTTACTAATTCGTCGGGCTATGTCGGTCACTCTTGTTCTACTGTGGATATCCTCATTTCTAAATTTATCACGCAGAGAAACCCCGAGCATAGCCCTCTCCATAGCTCGCTGAGCGACTTTGAGCGCCTTCATACGGCCAGCAGTGAAGGACCACGTCTCAGTTCCATATGGCAACACGCACTGGTTGTAAAATTTCGTTTTCAAGTTTTGAGGTATACCTCAAAACCTGAAAACGAAATTTAATTAAATTACTGCTAATTACATTAAATTAAACTTACATTGAAATAATGAAATTAGCACCTTACCCCAATGTTACATGATTGGCGAGTAGTTTACTTAAGGGCAAAAATTAAAAAAAAATTACATAACCTGTGATCAATATTAGGATGTTTTTAATTACCAAACAGGGAGACTAAAATAATATAAATAAGAAACAATACTTTTAGATAATTAAATGCAAACCTTCAAGAATGTAGATGAATCAGTATAGACAAGACTATCAGGTTCCTTTGGAACAGGTTTGTCGCCACCCTCTGAAGAATAATCAGTCACTGCCTTTTTCTTAGGCAGTACATCCAAGGTTGTTCCCAAAGCATGTCTCAATTCACTTACACTAGAGACTCCCAACTGAAAATAAAAAAATATGTTTTAAAATTATTATTATTATTTAGTACAGCTGTTTTTACCCAAATGCTCTAGAAGGAGGGTTATGTATTCCAGGTTTTTGTTTTCAATAGATATAGAGTAACAAACAAGCTCTATCCATCAGATGGAAAGTAGATGCTGTTGCTCATATCTACATCAATATCTACATTACAATAAGGTTGAGGATATATATCAGCAAATTGGCATATACTATATTATCGATAGTCGATAGTATAGTATATGCCAAAAATTCTTTTTTTTAAAATGTCTGTCTGTCTGGGCATGCATCACACAAAAACCATAGAACGGATTTGGATGGGACTTTCACTATTCTGTTACGTAGATGTCGAACCGTTAGAATAAATATATATAATCACACTATCTGTCATAAGAGCTGAGCAATAGGCATAATCTTCCTTTTTGCATCTACAATAAGGCTTAAAATTTATTTTGTCTTGAGATTGAAAAATCACATTATATGATTTTGAATTATGTACCAGTTATTTTCATACATAAATAATGAACTAATACTATTATTTTACCTAGATGGCGTTATAAGTAATTTAAAACACGGCGCTATTGGTATTATTATATAAGCAAGCTATGATGTAAGCCACTGATCAAGATCTGTAAAGAGATGGTGTCGTCAACGCAATGTTTTTAGTAGGTCAGCGATATTAATTTTACTATTTATATACTATTTCATTTGACAGAAGTATTCTCATAATTGCTCATATGCGAAATAGCTCACATAACAATATTATTTACTGCAAATGCTTTGTGATATAGAATTTGTTTAATAGCGCCTATGTGTTAAAATTTCCAAAAGAGTTCAATTAAAAAGTAAAGTAACAGGCTGTGTAATGTGTTTGGCCTATGGCTGTGTATACATACAGAAATTCTCATATTTCTTAGAAGGCTTTCTTGGAACGGGGAAGATTGGAGAAAGAAAGCTTCAATGTGCTGTCCTGTTGCATATATTTTCTTTACTTAAATTTTAAAAGTTATAAATAGTAAAAGTAATAAAGTACATATTATTGTTTGCTAAGGAAATTCATAAATGGGATAAGGTTTTTATTTTATAAGAGATCTTGTGTTATTTTTCATTTGCTAGGGAATTTTCACGGTAATTAGAATAAAAACAAAAACTAGCTTTGTACTTAAATTAAATTTTATTATTGTTATTATAAAAACAAAAGCTGTGATCCGTCTACAGGGAAGACGATCCTCAAGTTTTATGGCAAAGGTTGGTCATACAGGAAGATTACAAATCAGTTAGGATGCTCTAAAGATATGGTTATGAATGTTATCCGGCATTGAAAATGTGTCCAGGAAGACTAAACTTAGAAAAACAATCCCAGGAGAAGACTCAAGAATAGTGTTGTAGGCAAAAAAGAACCGTCAAACGGATCAGAAGTGTTAGTTTGTAACACAGTGTTAGTTTCTACCAAATGTTTTTTTGTCATGGTATAAAACCTATCAAGAAAATAGAAGGGAACATGGATAAATTCCGGTATAATAATATTTTAGAGGAAGTCATGATCTGAAAGTTTGCTGGTGGTTTGGACATTCCACCACGACAATATCCCAAACCACAGCATAAGTTGTCAAAGAATTTCTAAGGAGCCAGTCAGTAACTGTGTTAAATTGGCCACCACACAGCCCTGACATCAACCCCATTCAAAACTTGTGGTGCTGCGTCAAGAAAATAGTGGCACCAAAACATACAACTAATGTACAACACCATGTAACTTTATGCAGCTTTTAAAGAAGCATGGAAACAAATTTCAATTGAAACTTGTAATAAATTGATTGCTTCAATGACAAGGCAATGTCGGGCTGTTATTGTTGCTGAAGGACATGCCACAAAATATTAATAACGTGATTTTTTGTTTTTATAATATGTCTTAAATTTTATCATAATAAAGTTGATTTCAATACTTGCAATATTTTTTTTATAATTACTTAGTTTATGTGTTTTTAATTAGTTGGCCAAGTCTTTGCTTAGGTCATGCTGGTCTAAGTGTAGTTAAACTGAATAAATATTCAGGACACATGAAGTTTATTTTCAGTGTTTAATTCCAACATTTCACAATGAATGTATAAATGATTTTAATATTGTTTCTAGCTTGTATCAAATTGCAACAAGCAAATAAAGGTAGATAAACTTTGTTGTTTTAATATCCCTTTAGTGACTTTATTTAAATAAATAAATAATAATAATATTCCACAACTATCACACACAACGCTATATAGTCCCAAGCTAAGCAGAGCTTGTGTTATGGGTACTAGACAACTGATATACATACTTATATATTTCTAAATACATAAATATTATAGATAAATTACACCCAGACACAGAACAAATGATCATGCTCATCACACAAACATTTGTCCTGGGTGGGAATCGAACCCACGACCTCCGGCATAGCAGTCAGGGTCACTAACCACTAGACCAACAGGCCAGTCAAATTGTATTTATTTGAGCACCACTGTATATGATGATGATTTTGTGATATATGTTATTGGGTATGTTCCGAAATACAACTCAGTACACTGGCAAATGCAAATGACGTCATCAATTGACACTATATTGTACTGGCGTGCCGCCGCCATATTGCGTCGAATATCCGGCCACAATAAAACAATTTTTAATTGTGTGTGCGCTGAATGAAGGATGCCAGAATTTGTTTTTATTTATTCAAATACAAAAAATTATAGCATAATTTCTGGTATCTTCATTAGGAAGATATAATGATTTTTGGAGCACAAAATGACAAAATAATCGCCAACACTTTTCCAATATGGCGTAAATGTATGACGTCATATACTGTCCTATGTTTTGGAACGAATCACCAATATAGCATCGATTCATGACGTCTTTCGCATTTGACAGTGCACTGGGTTGTATTTCGGAACATACCCATTATTTACTATATAAATAATAATTATCATGTTATTTGTGACTAAAATTATGATAACTTTGTCTGCTGATAAAATAATAGTGACATTTCAAAACAAAAGATAACTATTCTTAGTAGTACATATTGCTCTCTTAATTACAGGCAAGTAATAGTTAAGGATCATCTTTTATATTATTAAAGACTAGTTTAATAATATAAAAATATGTTATTTATAAAAATGAAAACAATCTTAGATATATTATTTTTTTAATTGGTGGCAGTGAATATAGGGGGTATTTACTGTCACTATCTTATTATTCTATGCCACCACTTACAACACCCCCCACAGGATTGTCAACACTTATGACACTCCCATGTAGCAAGGATTTACCTTGTCACATTTAGCAGGTGCATTGACAATAGCATTAATAGATGTCTCACATCTTTTACGGTACTTCTTGTTGTAAGTCTGATACAGACCTTCCCTAATTTTTAAGTGGGTAATGAAGTAGTTTTATTGTTGTTCAAGTTGTTCCAGTGCATGTTGACAGACTTCACACATTTTCAAAATATTTAATTTCTCAATAAAGCCAACAAACATGCAACAGCAAAGTTTTATAATTATGTTCTATGTCTGTACACAAGTGCAAAAAAAAGTCCAAAAATGTAGAACTGGGGTAACCTTTCATGTGTTTCATGTGTGTCCCTTTATCAATGTGGTTAGATGAGAGGGTCATCAACCATAACATTTCTAACAGTCCAAAATTATTTTACTCACTCTATATCTCTCTCAAAAACACTCTTTTTGTACATATTGTGTTTCTGTGTAATGTTTTAACAATTGTGATTGCTTTTAATTGGTGGTTATTTCAACAGTTCCATCATTATGTCAAAATTCCAATGATGATGATAATTAGGATGAAAATATAAGGCAAAATAAGAAACTTGTATTTCACTGTGTAGTTTATGTTTAAGTAATATAACCACATATCGTTGCATAGGTGACATAAGAGGGGGAAAAGGCAAACTAGTGGGCACTAGCTCTGCTTAATAACAACTAAAAAATTAAAAACTGATGTTCGGCAATGGACTTTTGAAAGGCAATTATTGTGGATTAGGTTAAAAATTAATTCACCTGAATTAGGCGGTAGGGGGGCGTTGGGAGGGAGGCGGGGTAGTTATAGAGTCGCCCCCACTTTCCCTCTTGCCGGACATGCTTAGTTTTTTTAGAATTTTTAAAAATCTCATTTTGAGTCGTAATATTTTTGACTATAAACCTGATTTATGGGGGGAGAGAGATGGACAAAGGAAGCCCCATGCCACTGAATGTAGCGCAGTCTAGGGAAGTCCGGTCGACGGAGCCCCGCTTTGCAGGGCTCCTACTTCTGAGTGGTTTATAAAGTAATAACCATGAAGGGAATGGCAGGGTCAATTGGCTCGCTTCGGTCGCTCTTTCAACCCCGCCAATCCTTCTAACCTAACCTGACAAGGTCAGGGTGCCCTAAGTCCCGAGCTCGCTTTTCTCACTCTTACACTCAATAAAACACCAAACTTTTAACTTTTATAGGGGGAAGGGTAGTGAAGTCGTCGAAAAATAGGTGGAGACAGATAAAAATGTTAGGGACACATTCACGGAAACAACGGAATAATGTAAAGTATACCTGTCACTGTCAACGAAACAGCCGATCTAGCGATTCATTTTACTATGATTACCTAGCGATTCATTTTGAGATGATTTTGACAGATGCAACATCAAAAACCTTAGAATTTAGTAAAATATATGTTTCATTTTATCTTTTGTTAGTGATTTACCAATATGTTTAAAAAATAATCAAAAATACTTTGACTTCGCTCCGGCAGCAAAAATCGCATGGAGGTGCTTCAGATAGACCTCTTTGACCCTTTGAATCTTCAAATTCAGGCGACTTAATTTCAAACCCAACCCACAATGGTAATGGTAAGAAACTTGTATTATCACAATCTATACACAAACTTCACGGAACCAATATTTGTGTCTACTGAGCTATTCAACCGATTAAACACTTTTACACTAATATTAGTGAATACGTCAAAACCACCATAGAAAAGAAGAAATGCGGGTTTTTATCACGATGTGTGGGAAATCAGTTTTTAAAAAAGCAAGTACCGATTTCGTTGATTTCGGCATGGTTCAAATTTGGGTTGCTCGCGTACTGAGAAGTTTACGGTTACCGAAAGTTTTGCAGTTGAGCTACCACGGCTCGTCATTATTATTTCTGACGGAATTCTTTCTGGGTATGAGTTATTGAATCTTACAAACACAAATGCAAAATTTACATTTCGCATTTTATAGGTTACGTTGTTTGGATACTCACCGCTTGTGCAAGTAATTTCTTACGTTTCTGAGATCTTTCTCTAAGTTCTCTTAATTTTTCACTCATGTTTATGTTTAACTATCTCGTTTGCCTTTTCTTATTTTCTTTAATATCACGTTTTGGATAAAAGTTGTATTTTTCAAAACAACATAAATAGTTTAGATTAGAAACTGTCAGTGTCATTGACAGGGTTGCCATTTCGAAATTTTAAGTTGCCGTGTTTTGGGATTTGGATTGGCGTGTTTAGGAATAAAAACTACAAAATAGCCGTGTATGTACATTTTTATTTATTTTAAATTAACACGTAAGATTAAACATGACATAAAAACATTATTCTTCACAGTGATCATACAAAATTCTTCCAAAATTTCTTCTTCATCTTTGTTCAATTTATATTTATTTTTTTCCTTTATAATGTCTATCGTTTGTTTTGTCAGTTTGAAATTTACACAATTTCCTTGGGATCGATTTAACTGCTTAGCTGGTAACGTTCTATTTATATAGTTTTTTGTTTTCGTTGTGTCGTTTCAAAGTTGACAAATGGCAGCTTAATTTTACGTCACATAATTTACATTTTGCTTTATGTACATTATTATCCACGGGTTGAATCCAATCTTTAAAATTATCATTTTGCTCCCATTGTGGTCGGTATTTTTGGGGTAAATGTGTTCGTTTCTTTACCTTTTTTTTGGAGTACACGGCCCTTCTTCCTCACTATTCATGTTAATACTTTACTCACACACCACACTAAATAAAGTAAATAAACAGCAGTATATCTTTTTAATGTACTTTAAAAAATTAACGAATGAAATGATTACTATAAATAATGAAGTGAGCGCGAATCTATATCGAATGCGCATCGGGATTTCCCAGCTCATAGAGTCATGACTACGTCTAGTCGTAGTACTATTACGTAGACAGAGAATCCTTCCATGGCGGACTTTTCGTGGTTACTAAGGGGTAACAATAAATACTAAAAAAAATACGTTGCCAAATGTTAATTAAGTTAGGTGAAGTACCTATTCTAACTATGATCGACTGACCATATTTTCGTACCTATGTGATTTCTGCGATGGTCAACGCATGCAACTAGCAAGGCCACAACAAATAATCCTGAAATACGATTCCTAACAGAAATGCGATCGTATTCTACTCAGTTAAAAATCTTGTTAGAAAACAAAGTTTTAATTTCAATGTTTAGTGTTATTATAACTTAAAATATTTTAACTACAAGACATAATATTTAGGTATGTAAGCATGTAGATACTTGGATATTGAAGTAAATTTCAACTAATTTTTGTAATAAAGTACGTAGATATTACTTGTGTGGATAAAGTATTACTTACTTAATTCTTTTTTACTATAAGTACCTATCTAACAAAAAAATTAAATAAATTCACTTTTCATAACTTCCTTCTAAAATCCTTCGGTATTTTTAAAGAATGATATATCTGAAACCTTTTTTTGGGCATTTGGCATCGTATGCGTAGATATATGGATGTAAATGAAACGTCACGGCAATTGCCGTGCAATTGCCGTGTTATAACCAGTCACGCGTTTGGGTGTTCGAAAATGAGTTAAAGCCAACAAAAATTTTTCGATCACGGAGTGTTGTAAAAAAATGGTGGCCACGTTTGTCTACAAAACCGGCCATGTTACGACTATTCCTGTTGAGGGACAAAGAACGGTTAATGCAGAATGGTATGCTAGCATTTGTTTGCCACAGGTCGTTTCTGAACTACGTAAAGAGAACTGCAACCGCCGCATCATCCTCCATCACGACAATCCGAGTTCTCACACCGCGCACAGAACAAAAGAGTTTTTAGAGCAAGAAAACATAGGCATCCGCCGTACAGCCCCGACCTAAGCTCTAAAGATTTCTATACTTCCCCTAAAATAAAGAATAAATTGCGTGGACAGAGATTTTCATCACCTGAAGAAGCTGTGGACGCCTACAAAACGGCCATTTTGGAGACCCCAACTTCCGAATGGAATGGTTGCTTCAATGACTGGTTCCATCGTATGGAAAAATATGTCAAATTTCGCGGAGAATACTTCGAAAAGCAAAAAATACATTTTTAAATAGTAATGTTGTGTCACTTCCTTGATTCCCAAAATTTTCAGTGCTCGTATATGTAGTTGCGTGGCTAAATCGACGTTCTACAAAAATGCCGAATTGTCCAGTTTTATCCTGCAAAAAATCTACCACGTCAAATTTAATTTTAAAACGTCAGGTTCTGCTGGGCCTGCAGTCGCTGCCTCAGATGGTCGCTCAGAAGCGCGTACCGGGCCGGAGCAGCGTAGGTGATAATGGTACGGATATACATCTTGTATATTTTCAGCTTAGTGTTTTTAGTTACACCGCTAATACAAAAAAGCAATACCGTGACTCATCACGCAATAAGAATAAGAATATTTCATGAGAAGCAATAAGTTCTCATGAAAGATTGTCTGCAACTCTGAGGTTTTTAGCTACAGGTCGCTCGTACGAATGTATGAAGTTTTCTACGTTGATATCAAAACAGGCTCTCAGTCAAATCATTCCTGAAACGAATGAACTTGCAAACGAACTGAATGATTGGTCCGACTTCCGTACACACACTACGATAAAACTGTGCAAACGCGATCGACAACGATTTATTGAATAGATTTTAAACCTTCCTCCGATGGCTTGCACCAACCAAAAAATCTGCGCCGATTTTTGTACACACGTTCGATAAAACTGCACAAATGGTCTGCGCAGTCAGTTTGCAACGATAAATCGTTGTCGTGTGTACCGACCATTAGGCTACCGACCTCACAGATAACCTGTCCATTCAGCCAGTCTTCTCTAGAGGGTAGTTCCACTATGTACTTTTTATTAAAAGTTTTAGTAAAAGTTATAGTGGACGCATGATATCAGAGGTCATGCTTAAGACTCGTGTTTACTTAGTTGAGTCGAGCATGGATCTCAATTTTTAGGAAAGCAAGTACTCTAAATGCGAGTAATAATCAAGGGGCGTTAAGCACAGAAGTGCATTAAGAGCTGTTCCAGGCGATGATCACATCGTTCCAGTTGTCATTAAGCAGGCAGTTCTTTGTAGACTATTTAGTCAGACGGCAGTCATCTTTTGGTTGGCCTTTTTACACCAGACAATGGAGGCGTAGCTGATAATCGGCCTAATACTGGGACGCAAGCCCCAGTTGTTCCCAACCTTACGACTGCACGTACCTAGAACAATTTTAGCCGTATGATGTACGTTGCTAAGATGAGAGATCCATTTTATTTTATTTATTTATTTTTATTTATTATTTATTTGGAAAACTTACAGCTAATTTACAAAAATAATATAATTATAACAAAAATGAAGGCCATTTGCAAGTTTTCACTTATATACTACTTTATAATAAACAAGATTGTGTCAAAACAGATATGTGCAAGTATAATATGGCAAGTAACAGTACACTATCGAGAAGAAAAGAAATTGTTAGAAAGTGATCGCCTAAGTTGGGGAACGCTGGAATGAAACAAGTCAATATCCACGTTGTGAATATGTGCTGTAGCATTAAAAGATTTGCATGATCGAATAATAAAAGAGTTTTGTCTATAATTACTTTTCACGTATGGTACCGATAAAAGTGTAGGTTTCCGCAAGTTAGATGATGAGGTACGTAAACCTATTTTACCCAGTAATTCAGGGCAATCAACAACACAATTAACAATTTTAGAAAGGAAAGAGAGATCTGCAATATTTCTTCGCTCATACAAAGGTAAGATATGAAATTTTTTACATCGAAGAGTATAGTTAGGTATAAACTTTTTTGATTTAAATTGAAGAAAACGCAAAAATCTTTTTTGTATGCGCTCTATCCTATCAACATATACATTATATTTAGGATTCCAAATTTCAGAGGCATATTCTAAGTGGCTGCGTACAAAAGCGCAATAAAGAATTTTGAAAGTTTTTGTGCTTTTAAAATCTGCCGATAATCTTAATATAAAACCTAGCGCTTTGTTAGCCTTTGTAACAATATTATTAACGTGATTATCAAACAGCAATTTTGAGTCAAAAGTAACACCTAGATCTTTGATAGTGCTGGTTCTATTTAGAGCAGTATGGTGTAATTTATAATTATATATTATAGGGTTAGGTTTACGAGTAAATGAGCAGATAAAACATTTAGAAACGTTTAGATCAAGTTTATTGTTAAAACAATGCACTTCTAAATTATAGAGATCCTTTTGAAGGCTAGAACAACATTCCAAATCTGTAATGGGACATAAGATTTTCATATCGTCAGCGTAAAGAATAATCTTGGAACTTTTAAAACACGTATCGATATCATTGATAAAAATTAAGAAGAGCAAAGGACCTAATATGGATCCTTGCGGTACGCCAGACGATATATGGATTGTAGAGGAACGATATCCACCAAGGACGACAGATTGACTTCGGTTTCTGATATATGACGTAAACCATCTGAATAAATCACCTCTGATACCCATTGAAAGGAGTTTACGTAAAAGAATTAAATGATCAATTCTGTCGAATGCTTTGCAGTAGTCTGTATATACTACGTCAACTTGTGCTGGTTTGGACATAAAGCTTGTTAGATAGTCGGAACAAATAATAAGGTTTGACACGGTGGATCTGTTTTTTAAGAAACCATGTTGATTTTCACTAAATGTGTGACGAAGAGAAGAGTACATCTGGTTGTAAATTATTTTTTCAAGCACTTTAGCAAATAGACAGAGCTTAGAAATGGGACGATAATTTTGTACCTCATCCTTAGGTCCTTTTTTATGTACTGGAGTAATAAACACATTTTTCCGAATATTTGGAAACATGCCCTCCTTTAAAGAACGGTGGTACAGGATGCTCAGAGGCAAAGTAAGGGAGCCCGCAAAACGTATGATGAAGATCGCCGGGATACCGTCTGGTCCAGCTGATTTGTGCGGGTCGATAGTCTTTAAAAGTCTGAATACCTCGGCTTCTTTCACTTCGATGGAATTGATATCGACAGGAGATTGATCAATTTTCGTGTCAATAATATTAAAGTTGGTTGTGACAGAATCGTGAAGAAAGTTAGACTTGAAAAACTGATTAAAGAAATCACAAATTACTTCACCTTTGCTTGAAGAATATTGACCAAATTTCATACTAGAGGGGTATGAATTTGGAGATTTTTTACTCTTGACAAAGTTCCAGAAGGCTTTCGGTGATTTGCTTATGTTATTTTCTATATTGCGAATGTAAGCTTCGTACATACTTTTTTCAAAAACCTTACCTCGTTCCCTTAATAAAATAAAAGAATCAAGATCGGAAGTGTTTCTATATTTCTTATACTTAGAGTGGTACTTCATTTTTTCTTTTAAGATTTTAATCGGGGGGGTTTTATACCAAGGAGGAAATCTGGTTTAACAGTTTTGCAAGGGACATGTGCATTGATTAACGTTTTTAACTTATCATACAATAAGAGTACAGCCTCCTCTAAAGTACCAATTCTAAGACAGTTGGACCAGTCCGTACTATCAAGTTGTTGGCATATTTTAGTGTAGTCTGCTAAATTATACAGGAATTTAGTTCTGGTTTGCGGTGAAAGCATATGCTAGTGGTTGAAATCAACAGATATACATAATGCCACGTGATGATGATCTTCCGAAACCAAAGGGTCTAGACATTTATGTACATCTATAAAGTTATTGCAGAAAATTAAATCCAGAATTCTGTTGTTACAGTTTAGTTGACTATTATACTGAGATAAGGAACATAAATTGAGAGTATCAAAAAAGTCGGACTGAATGGGACCTTGAATATTAGAGGGGCATTGAGATTGCCCATCGTCAGCTGGCTGCCATATTATATTCGGCAAATTAAAATCGCCTAAAATTAAAAAACCGTCTGTCAAATTATTTAACACAGTCTCGTTTAATTTAGTGTAGAAACATTTTAATTGCTGTAATAAAGAATTACCTAAGTTTTGATAGCACATATAAACAACACAAATATTTAATTTGTAACACATATTAGTCGATGCACGCTTTAGGGCCAGAGTAATCCATATATCCTCCGCTGATGAACGCCATTCACTGCGTTCAAAAATTATAAGCTCTCGTCGAACAGCAATAAGAACTCCACCCCCCATACTTTGACCTGTATCAGAATAATGCCTATCACGCCTCCAAACTAAGTATCGGTTATCAAATAATTCAGTGTCGTTGAAGTCCTCATTGAGCCACGTTTCCGTTAAGCATATTAAGTCGTAATTATTCATAACGATATTCCTATATAAAGTTGCTACTTTAGTCCGTAAGCCCCGGACGTTTTGGTAGTATATATTATATTTATTGAGGTAAATGTTCCGCAACAGGATAAATACTAAACTAACTTGATAAGTAATGGTAGCAACTACAAATAATTTACGTTGAGGCATATCAGAAAATAATTTCCTATTAATTAGTAAAATGCATAAATATTTCGTGATATACGCGTACAAGTGAGACACAAAAGTATAAGCAATGGCGCGCAAGCAGTGAAGTAGGTATTTTTGTGGAGTAATAACAATTATTCTCCTACATTCCAAAAATAACGCGAAAATATGACATGTATATATCTTACAGTAAATGTACCCGGTGTATCCTGAGCGACAGATCAAATGATTGCGGAATACAGTTAACACGATGCGAGAGTTACAGTAGGTTAATATAAGTGTTATTAATTTTGTGAATAATATGCCAATTACACATAAATAATTCCAAAATTCGTACAAATAAAAGTAAATAATTACTTGTAATCTATAAAATAAATAACATAGCACAAATATAACAAAACATCTATATGATATGATAAGCAAAAGAAAAATTAAAAAAGGGTATTATAAAATCTGAGCCTATGAGATTCGATATGCAAAACGTTACTTTAAGCACAACAGCATAATGAGCAAAATAGAGATAGTAATAACAAACACAGATAGCAAGAACTTGCCCTTTTGATAAGCGAACAACAGCGAGGTGCGAGTAAACAACTAATGAATAGACGATTCCAACGCTTCTCAAACTTTGCGTATGCACAAAAAGTAAACTGAACAATAACTTGAGAAATCCTAAACAATTTTTCTTAAATCCAACTCCGTTTTTATTATATGAACAGGTGATGTTGCGTTTTTCCGTACAAGGATTTTGCAGTTCTTCACCCAAACGTACGAAAAATCCCGCTCCTTGGCCAAAGCCTTTGTTTTGTTTAATAGCAATTTGTTTTCAAGCTTAAATGGTCGTTGATAAAAATTCTGTTAGTACCATCAGGGCGCTTTTAGTGTCACGCGGATTTGCTCACGCACGCGGGATTGGACCGCATGCGTAAAATTTCACGCTGCGGATCATACGCAGCATGAGTTTCAGTTTTCTACGGGCTGCGTAACGGTATAGACGTGTTCAAAAATGATCAATGTCAGAAGAATATGTGTCGCTTACATACTTTACAAACGACGAAACAAGAAGACAAGAGTACATGTTGATCCCTTTCTTGAAAATAGGCTTCTTGCTGGGGCGTTTGTTACACGCTTTGGAAAACTACAAAATAATGAACGTAAATTTAAAAATTACTTTCGAATGTCCATTCGTTCTTTTGATGAACTGTTGTGTAAAATTGAGAATAAGCTACAAAAAAGCAGTTTACGAAGGATTACAATACAACCGATTGAGAGGCTCGCTATTACATTAAGGTAAGTTTTAAATTTTAAATATTTAATTTCCTGCTATGATTTAGTGGAAAGGGATTTGAACAGGTAGGATAAACGTTTTTTGACTTCAAATTACTGTCATGTGTAAATTTACATGTGCAAAAAAAAATTTTGTCATGTACTCTGAAATTTCATTGTTCATAATTTCATTCAATTTCATGTTGAAATTTCATTAAATAAGATTATTTCACTCATAAAATGTCGCCATTAAAGTGGAATCATTCCTACCTTTCATCACACGCTACTTATTATAATATAGATAAAAGTTATAGGTTTGCACATGACAGTAATTTAAAGTCAAAAAAAGTCCTTAATTGGTTTGGGATTGGTACGTTCAACCTACATACACAATCCTTTTTTTTATCTGATAAAGTACACATGGCCACAGATCAAGTTACCCAAAACCAGCATAAATGGAACTCGCGCCTTGCGTATTATCATACTTAGGTAACCCGTCGGAGTCCCGCTTATACTGGATTTGAGTAACTTGATCTGTGCCGTGTGTACAACCGCACTCATATGACTAAACAAACAATTAGAGAGAAACTGGAGAAAAAAAGTTAATCGTACTCATTTTAATAAAAAGAGTTTTATTCATAAATTAAAAAATCAAATTTTACATCATTCATTTCTTTGTAAATTTGTATCCTGAGCGTTGACATTACTTTCGCCTGTAGATGATGTTGTTGCTGGGGTATAAATTACGTCATAAGACGTGATATTAAACAGGCCGCTTTCAGTCGAAATAAGAGTTTCATTGTCATTCACTGCAGCAGAACTAATAGCATTGTCGTTAAGACTCGAAGTATCCTGGATTATACTATTGGTTTGGTAATCTTGATATATAGGTGACAAACTGTCAAGCTCAGTAAAAGCACTAGAACTTGTAGGTATGGGACTGTAGTATGCAGGTTGTGTTTGACTTTCCATTTCCATAACTATATTTAACACTTTTGTTCTGAACATTAGTTTTTGATATCTAGTGAATCTTTTTAATGAAGGCTGCAGAGACTGAAAGAAAGCCAAATCCTCACTTTCTAGCTCCAGTTGATTAGACTTTAAGCATTCTAATAACTGTGCCTCAAATTCAGATGGTGCTTGCTTTTTAGATTTTACTTGTTTTTGTTTTGATGTTGGGTGAGAACTTTCTTGACGTGAAGTATCTGGTTGCGTGGACTCATTAGGTGTTTCTAAATTACTTTGTTCAGACATTTCTTCACAGAGTGACTCTTCTCCAGCAGTTTCCGTTGTACTGTCTAAGAAAGTCAAAATGTCATAGTAAGAATATTTCTTCTTCTTCTTCTTACTCCCAGAGCCGGATGGCTGATTTTTTTCAGATATCTTGTCTTTCTGGTAAGTGTCCCTTGCTGTTCGCCAGCGTTGTTGTATTTTCTTGTCTGAAATGACAAAATATAATAAGTAAGTGGCAAAAGTACACACAATTTCAGATCAAGTTACCCAAAACCAGTACCAATAAACGGAACTTGCTAGGGCCTCGCCGGGCGCCGAGTCGTCTACGATAATAAACAACGCATGAGTCCTGTTTATACTGGTTTTGGGAAGCTTGATCTGTGGCCGTGTGTACAAATCTGATATTAGTTGGAAATATATACCTATACAGAGTGGAAAAATAAGGCCGCAGTTGAAGGAAAAGTACCCTTAGGCGCAACGCAAACGGCGGGCCGGCGCAGGCCGGTCAATTTCGCCGCGAACGATAGCGCAAAGTGAATCTTATACTAGACGCAGACGGCGCGGCCGGGGCGGCGCGGCGCAGACATCGACGAAATAATTCATTTTTTACAAAAATAATTAGAACTTCATTTAAGGATTTTTGGAAAAACACCGGATTGAATCGGGCAATTTGTTTATTTGTTACAGTAAAATTTGCCATCATCAAAATTAAGGTGAAAACTTCCGGAAGTCACTAGCGCTGTAAGTTTTTAATTTGTTTTAACAAAAATTTGCTTTATTTGCATCTGTCAACCTTCATGAAGGAGGACATCTTGTAATGTAAATATTGCCTGAAATAAACGATATTTCATTATATTATATTATATATATTTATTAGATTTCTTTCATTTGCCGGAAATTTTACCATAGGGGTTAATTTATACAGAGAAGATTTCTTATAAAATATTTACAGCATAGTTATGTGTCTCAAATCTGCTAAAAGTGGCCACTTTTAGCAGATATGAGATACATAACTATACTTCGAACTTTTCATATGAAATCATAACTGCATAAATACCCCCCTATGATAAAATTTTCGGCAAATCATAGAAATCTAACGTAGCTATAGTACTGTAGTTAAAACGAATTAAAAACTTCTAGCGCTAGCTACTTCCGTGCCCTTTCACCTTAAGGGTATTTATTTTTCTTCTGAAGTAAAATTCGAGCGGTGCATGCTGTCTTATGTCTGATGTCAGCATTATTAATATATTATGTTATCATATTATTAATATATTGTTTTTGTTTTCAGATATTTGGCAACTGGTAATACATTCACTGATCTACACTATTCCTATGTGATTGGAATTGCAACAATTAGCGAAATAGTAAGACAAGTTTGTTACATAATATCCCTTTACCGCATGGAATTTTTAAATCAACTTAAAAAAAAATATTTAGTTCTATACCTTATACCTGTTGATATAAAAATATTTAAAAAAAAATCGAGGTATTATTCATTACAAAAAAAATATCCAAAGTTTTGGTTCCAAATTTGGAACGATATGCATTCAAGCTTATAATTGTACGTGTTCCATATTTGGAACATCATGCAGTGTGTTCTACTTTTGGATAAGCATGTTTTTTTTAAGGTCATAATTTCAAATTTATGTCTAAATAAACCCTAAAAAGACTGGTCAATTCGATGGGACTGGCTGGATTTAGCCCTCGCCATCCAGGTTTGAGTTCTAGGTTAAGATATAGTTAGCAACCCGTCCCGGACGTGCCCGTGGATGTATTCTATACCTAAACTTTCCTCAAGAATCCCTCTATCTATTGTGACCACCGCATGAAAATCCGTGCAGTAGTTTTCGTAAACAGACAGACAGATAGACGTGGCCGACGGCTTTGTTTCATAATATTTAGTGAAGTGATGATGAGTTCATATATAAATAATCAAAACTAGGACGAGTATAATTAACTTACACTGCATAATGTTCCAAATATGACCAAGGGGGTTTAACGAACACATTGCATGAAGTTCCAAATTTGGCCAGTTAAAAAGCGCCTGGCTGCATTTTGTTCCGAATTTGGAACAAACTTTGACCGATTAATTAAACAAGATACTATAAAATATACTTACGTTTTTTACCATAAAAGCGCTGAGGATCCATTTTTCTGCAACACTCACACAGTTTTTTAATTTTATTGCAAGAACAACAACACTTATCGCTGTATGAAGCTGAGAAACGTCGGGCTCCTACAAAATGGCGGCCTCAACTGTTTTGTCCAGAGATAATAACGTTTCAAAAGACTAGAATGGAGGTTGTTTATAGTAGCTTAGTTAAAGCACACCTTACTTTTGTTTGTTGATGCAGAACGGAATAGATAGATGGCGTTGATAACATTTTACAAGGAAAAAATTAAAGCGTTCCAAATTTGGCACAGTATGCGGTAAAGGGATATGGATTGAACTAAAGTCTGAATGTATTCCACAGCTTAATGGGATCAAATGGAAAGAAATCGCAGAGGGATTTCTCACATATACAAATTTTCCTAATTGCTTGGGTGCAATTGATGGAAAACATATAAGAGTGATTCGGCCGCCGCACAGTGGATCACTATATTTTAATTATAAGAAATATTATTCTGTAGTGCTCCTCGCAATGTGTGATGCTGATTATAATTTTACATATATTAATGTCGGTACCAGTGGAAGCAACGCCGATTCAACCATCTTTAGAAGGAGTCAATTGTATACGAAACTGGAAAGTAACACGTTGGGTATCCCTGACCCGCAAGAGTTGCCTATTATTTGCCCCGAAGTAGCTTATCCATCTAGTGTAAGAGCAAAGTTGCCGTTCGTGATAGTGGGAGACGAGGCATTTGGTTTATCATCACATGTGATGCGGCCTTATGCTCGTGATAATTTACCTTACAAAAAGAAAATATTTAATTACCGTCTGTCCAGAGCTAGAAGGTACATAGAATGCACTTTTGGAATTATGTCAAATAAATTTAGAATATTTCACAGATCCATGAATGTCAAGTTAGATCTAGCACAATTAATAGTCAAGACGGCATGTGTACTTCACAATTTCATAAGGAAACGGGATGGCTACAAGGTCAGCCATACATTTGTCACAAATGGTTTTACGGGACCACTACCCAGGCAGCAGACTGAAAGTAGTAATACGTCGGCAAGTAATATCAGAGATATATTTGCAGATTACTTTATCAATGAAGGAAAAGTCTCCTGGCAACACCTATATATAATTAATTAACTAAACTCAAAAGGTTTTAGAAGGTTTTTGATGTTATTTGTGAATTAAATAATTATGCTTATATTAATAAAGTAATGATGCTTGTATAAATAAAATAATGAACCAAACACATACCCGCCTCTTTTCTTTCCTCTTCGCTCAAATTTTCGTAGTTAGGTGCCAATTCCTTCAAAATATCTCTCCATGCAGCCTCCCTCGCGTCCCTGTGTTTGTATAATTCATTGCGTTTATCCCACAAAACGGGCCGCAGATGAACTTCAATGATTACTCGTTCTGTATCGATTTTCATTTCGGTAGTACAATAGGGCGCGTGCGCCCCGCTCGACTCTAAAATGGGCACTGAAGTTGTAGGCAGCGCTTACGCATGCGGATACCCCGCACCGGGGTGACGCCCCGCACAGCGCCCCGCGTCCCGCGTGCGTTTATCACGCTTTACAATAGATACCTATATGAAATTGTTCTTTGCGGATGCTACGCATGCGGTCCAATCCCGCGTGCGTGAGCAAATCCGCGTGACACTAAAAGCGCCCTTAAGGCCTATATCCAACGGCGTAAGAGATTTACATTTTCTCGCTGCTGCGACAAAGTTGTCTCTAAGGTATCGATTGTGCAAAGATACGATTACGCTTTTATTGTTTTTATCGTTGCGGGAAGGGACTCTAGCAATGTAATTAATGTTGTTATCGCTAATATTGAAGTCAATTTTGGTTGCTATTTTAGATACAATGTTAAATAGATTTTCCATGTTAGTTATAGGAACTCCTTTGATTTCAATATTGTTCAATCGTGACCTCTGCTCCCCATCATTGAAGACTGCTTCCAATTTTTGCAACCGCTGTTCTAGGCGGGTTACATCTTCCTTGGTCTTCTGAAGTGTTTGAATTTCACGATCCACCTCGGCTATCCTAGCTATAAGCGTGTCAACCGAAGTGTGAACGTAGTCTAGCGAATCTTTCACAACCGACAACTCACATTTAATAGTTTTAAGATCGGTCAAATCAGCCTGAATATTTTTTACCGAATCTAGTAACTTAGGCAATGATGACATTTGTTCAGAGAGTCCACGTAACTCACCACGAATATCGTCAAGATCACTTGGAGTGCAAAAGTTGGAACGACCAGGAGCTGGACTTCCAGAGCTAGTATTTTTACAAGTACTACATTTCCACGTTGCTTTCCTATCGCCAAGTTTTCGAAAACCAATCTCGGTTATTCCAGCACACGGAAAGTCGTATTGCTTCAAACACAGAGTGCACTGAACACCATCTCTAGCTTCGATCTTACAACGGTGGCAAGTAAACATTTTATTAAAAAGAAAAGTTTGAGTATCGTAGACAGTTGCAACCTGCAACAGCGCGAGACAATATTGAACGAATGTACGTGCGTACAGTTTACGATCTGACAACTGAATGGCAAATTTTGGTCGATTAATACGCCCAAATACTAAAATTTTTCGATAATTAAAAGAATCGGGCGTTACTTTGCGAAATCCATTATATTGAAGTTGTAAGAACTTAATTTGCCAACTTCCGCCTAATAAAATACAATGATGTGACATGCCCACTCTGAAGAGCGTCCATCTCCCACCCTCCCTTAGTTGCGTGCACTATCCTGTTCACCACAACTTCCAACACCCCTACTCTTAGCACCACCACTCTCAGCGCCACCACTCCCAGCACCACCACACTAGGAACGACATAGCAACCTTGATAATACGACATGCGCTTCACCTCTACACGAGGCGTCCTCAGATGAAATAGACTCTGCGGAGGCTCACACTGTCTTCATCACCACTAATCACCACCACTCCTAGCAATCTCCCCGCTCTCCATACGCTGTTACTTATACAACTCGTTGATGAGCGAGTCGTATAAATAGCAACTGTTTCGGCTCGCCCCTCACTTAGCCTTCAGCCATCGCAGAGACTACCTTACCTGTGGATGCCCCGTAGAGGCGAAACACTGCTGAAAGCCCCAATTCTCTCCAGTAGAGACCCAAATTTTTAGTGTAACCAAATTAGAGCTTACATGCTTGCAGTTCTATCCCGCAAGAACAAGTGTACTTCCACTTCTAGTTGAGTTATTGAGCATTATATTCAGAGCGTTTGTGAGATACAGCTGGCATTGCTGCATCTATATCACTAATAATCAAGACATCTTAGTCTTAGGCTGACAACGCATCTGCATTTCGACTTGCAAACGAGGATAGATGTGGAAGTCCATGGACCACAGTAACCACTCACCAGGTGGACTGTGTCCCTTGTGTCACTTGTCACCCTTATCCTATAAAAAAACGTCTCCCCGGATATCTACTCAAAATAATTTAAAAAAACTGGAAGGCCTATGTTTAGCAGTGGAATTTTGATATGCTGTAATTAATGTAATTAATATATATAATAAATTAATGAAAATGTTTTATATGGAAATATTCTGGGACCAAAAGGAAATTAATAAATAAGAAAGATAGAATATTAATACTCTTATCTTATTTACTCCACCAGATAACTATATTACTACTTATAGTTTTGTTGCTTTTATAGTACAACAAAAAGTACTACAGTAAATAATTATACGTAAAGCGCCCTCCACATTGTTGCCATGAACACCTGTGAAAGGCGTGAACCGCAAATGTGGATGGCTTTCGCGCCCGTTCACGGGCTTCGCGCCTTTTCACGCCCTGTTTCCCGTTCAGTCACGGTAATATATAGATGAAATTACCGTGGTTCAGTGTCGGTATTTTGTGCCCGCTTCAAAGGTTTACGAGGTGTGAACCTCCCGTGAACGCAAGCGCATCCACACTCGCGCGTGAAAACAATTACGCGCGAGACTCGTTGCTGTGAGGTTGAGCTTATTTGTATTTTTTACGGAGGACGGTGCGTCAAAATGAGCGTCAGTTGGACGAACGAGCAGGAACTCTTGTTAATCAAGTGTTATCATTCCGAACCCATTTAATGGGATGCTAAACACAAAGATCATAAATATAAAATGAAAGTACATGACGTATGAATACGAATAAAGGAAATAATGAGTATTATTTTATTTTATTTTATAGGATAGGGTGACAAACAAGCACAAAGTCCACCTGATGGTAGGTGGTTGTTGTGGCCCATAAACATCTACATCTACCCTCGTTTACAAATTAAAATGCAGATGCGTTGTCACCCGTGAGGACTACTATGAAATGCCTCGTTTCCAGTAAAAAGGGTCTCCGGTTCTCTACACTCACCATACGAAACATAGCAGCATTAAGCTACTATTTTACGTTGGTATTCTGTAAGAGCGTGGTCCTTCCCCGGTCGGGCCGACTCATTCGTGCTACAACATACTACTAATATAACTGCAGCTGGCTCTGCCACGAAAAGCGTAGAAGTGACTGATTGAAAAAAAAGTCTAATGTCCAGTTATAGAAATTATAAGAAAAGGGTGAAGGATTCTGAATGGAAGTCTGGAGCAAGCAGCGACAAAATTTACAAGCCCATTTGGATTGCCTTTGACGTGATCGATACTTTTCTAGGAGAAAGCGATAATTGTAAAAAAAAACTACAAATACGGTTTTTTATCTTTTATGTACACGTAATTGTCGTGAGCCAAAGCGCATGGCGTCACGGCGATAGCAGTGCGTATTCCAGCGTTCATTCTCGACGAGCGCGCGAACTAAACGGTGAACGATTGCGAATGTGGAGGGATGTGTGTTCCGCGACGAGTTCGCGGCAAAATTACGACGTGAATTCACGCTGTGAATCACACAGGAGTCTGGAGCCCACATAATATCAAAAGGTGTATTATATTATGCATATAAAATATGTATTATATAATTACATATTATGCTATATCTTTATATGTTACATTTTACACATCTTCACATAGTCCTCGGTAGTATAGTGGTAAGTATCCCCGCCTGTCACGCGGGAGACCGGGGTTCGATTCCCCGCCGGGGAGTTACCATTTTTTAGTTTTAATGTATTTTTTAAATATTTTTTGTAGAAATCTATACAGTTTACTCGTTGTTGTAAATCATTATCTACTTAAGTTGTAGAAAAGCGACTGGAAAATTTACTTATACATGACACGTGGTGATAGGTAACAAATAAAATCATCTACAAAACAAATTTTCTAACCATTTGATTCTTATTATCACTAATCATATATAAAACATAAAATTAAATAATATCAGTCCAACTTCTTGTAGGGAAGGAATATTAGCTTCATTTGAAAAAAAAAAATCACTAAGAGGAAAGTAATTTTGGTTGTAGGATTCTAAAACAAAACATAGTACCAAAAGAACATATTTTTTTCATGACAGCATAGTCATATTCCCTTCTTTGGTATTTAATCTGTACACGCCAATCTTCAAGTATTTTACCATATTAGGGTATAGAGTTGTCCTTGTAACCGCCTATTTTGAGCTCATTCTGTAACAAATTAACAAAAGCCCACGTATGAACAGAGTATGAATTGTAATATTTATTTTTAATTAATTAATTAAATAAATTAACAAATTTAATATTTTATTTTACATTATATGTGTCGAATTATATTAAATACTTTAAAAGTAAAGTAAAAAAGTAAAGTTACAGCCTCTATACGTCCCACTGCTGGGTACAGGCCTCCCTTCATTTCTGAGACGGTTTCAGGGCAAGGAAGTGTCCGCTGCGCTACCCCAATGCGTGTTGGCGAACTTCACATGTCTTCGAAATATTTTTTCTTATTTCTCAGACATGCAGGTTTCCTCACGATGTTTTCCTTCACCGCCGAGCACGTGGTAAATCAGCACTTAAAACTGCAATTAACAATTTCATTGGTGCCGGCGGGGACCCGGGTTACTCGCGTTCTGTTATATTTACAGCGAGCGCTAACCATCTGAGCTACCATGGCTTTACTTTATTATTAAATACTTTAGTATAGATGAATGTTGTTACCTACTAAAATTATTCACAATACAAAAAAGTTAAAATAATAAACTAACACTGTGTAAAGTATTTTATAAATATTTGATGCAAGCATCATGATATTAACATTTTTAATAAAAAAGTTGTTAATTACTAAAAATAATAAACGATAAATATTTAATATTGATTACACTGCCATCTATTGAAGCACACTTGAAACTATCGTAAAAGTTCCAATATAGCAGTTACTTTATTATATGACAGTGAGTTAAAATACGGTACTTATAAAAGATAAGTTACGTAAAGTCATACAACACCTTCTTCCTTTTACGAGGTTTGGTTTCCTTGCCGTTACGTTTTCTTTTTGGGTTTTTATTATTATGAGGTGAAAACTTGATGTCAGGTCGCAGTGGTCCAACTCGAACATTTGGTCGAGGGCTTACTGTCCTTAAGAGATGAAGGAGAGCTGTGAATTAAATAGGGTGATTTAATTTGATATGAGGAATATTGTTACTTCATTGAGTAAAACAAATAAGTAAAGATAACTAAGTATTATTGGAAGAGCGTGGTACATTTTATAGTGCAGTGACATAAGTTTAGACCTTGCTAGCAACACTGAATTTGTTAATAGATTCCTTGTTGTATGAAATAAATGAATTTGAATTTAATTACTGTTAATCTTGAGTATAGTTTAACTACGTTCTCCGAGAAAAACAACGGAAGAAGTGTCCGTCCGTAAAATTAAAAATCTTATGAAGCAGAACCTCAGGAAACCTCAAGTGGGCTATGTATCAACATCTGTAAAAGGACGTACACGCCTAAGGTGAACATAAAATTAATATGATTCATTATCAACTTACAGGAATAAAATAAAAGTTCAACTATAGGATTCATAGTGGCGGTTCGCCGCAAGGTAGTATTTTGGACCCTTTGGGTATTTAACAAAAATTATTTGAATAATATTTTAAGCCTTTGATCGTAAGATTTCTATAATTTATATATCAACTAGCTTACTAGGCAGACGTTGTTCTGCCCTTTTTGACGACAATTTGTCATGTCCTATTAAAAATCCTGAAATTCGCAAAAAATAAATTGTGGGTCACTCTTGAGCAAAAAAACCTATCTCTCAAGTTGGACCAAACTGCACACGGTGTGCAAATTTTATTATTTAGGAGTCCATCGCGGAAAAACAACGTGACGCGTAATTTATATATATTAAGATTACTATTTTTATTTCTATTTCTTTTTCTATCGAAGGCAATGACGCCCTTTGTAAAAGGTCGTTCACACATCGAGGTTTTAAACTAAACTAAAAAAAGCTTCTGCCAACAAGTACAAGTAGTTAAATTAAAATTTTGTACAACCGATTTCGATATAAATAAAATGAGAACATCATCAATGTAGTCGAAGTCAATAATGTAAATACGCATTATTACGGATAACTCAAAAACTACTGGTCAGATTTTGATCAAATTTATATGGGATCATATGAGGATCACCAGCTATCAAATAAAAAAAAGAATCATCAAAATCGTTTCTCCTAGAAAAAACGTTCTGAAGTAACATGAATAAAAAAGTACTGTATGAATTAAGAACCTCCTCCTTTTTTTGAAGACGGTTGAAAAAGAGACATTCGCAACGCATGCAAATATCTCTGTTTTGGCAGAAACCTTTGCATGCACACAACAACTTACCAATGTTTCATGGTAACGATAACTAAACAAATGCATATCTATTTTTACTTTAATACATTAGTTACTTTAATTTATTCAGATGCTGCAGATTATGAAACTTTTTTATAGAATAAGGGAAACGAACCTGTATGTTCGTTCGTCACCCTTCTGTTAACCGCCTGATGTCGAGCGGATAGTGTGATACATAGATATCTACATCTACCCTCGGGTATGAATAATAATGTAGATGCGTTGTCAGCCCTGAGGACTGAGATGGAATACCTCGTTTCCGGTAAGAATGGTCTCCGATTCTCTACACTAAGGGTTCTATCAGACAGGAAGCGGTCACGCGTTCAAGCGTTCAGCGTTCGCGTTTTGCGTTCGAGCGTTCAGTTGCTCACCAATCACGAACGCCTACGTTCTGGTTGACCGACGCGGTCAGAATGCCTGCTGGCTTGGTATGTCTATGTATAACGTAATACAACACAATGAACGCAGAACGCGAACGCGGAACTCCTTGAACGCTGAACGCCTTCTGTCTGATAGATCCCTTACCATACAAAAGAGTCAAATGACTCGTTTCTAGTTATAAAGGGTCTCCGGATCTCTACACTCACCATACGAAACACAGCAGTAGTAAGCTGAAATTTTACGCTGGTATTCTGGTATCCTAGTGCCATTTCGTCGATAACTACAGACGCGGGAATTAGTAGGATTTTTGGTATTTGACTTACATAACACCAAAGCTAAAGCATCCTCATGATATTCAAAACTATTAACATAATTTTACTTAGAGAAAAAAAGAGTCTTAATGGGTTTCTTGGTGTTTATACCCTAGACCGAGTTTATTTTCGAACTAGTGGAAGAAGTAAAAAAATGTCTTTCAATAAGAATAATTTGTAATATAAATTGAATAAAAATTATTCTATTCTATTTATAAATTGACCTTTTTCTATTTTTATAGATTTCAAATTGTAAAGGATTAAGTACCAAGGGTCTCCTCGTAGGGGACGAATTCAATGAGCTTCCCTTACAATATCCATTGGAGAAAATAGGTTAAGCGATATCTTTCGCCATTACTCAAACAAATCATTCATTTATTTATTTCGGAAGTGAAGAAAAATAGTAGTTTGACTAAATATAAAACAATATGGAATACTAAAAATATTGATAATGAATAATATATTTGCGACTCATCGGCTATAAAACCTTATCACGCAATAAATATTTGGAAAAGTCATAAATAGATTAATTACGCTAGCTTATACAGTGCAAACAAAGGCAATAGTGATCATAAATATTTTTATTAAAAAAATACATCAAACAAGCCGTCTAGAACCGTTATCTTTTATAAATTTCCAGTCAGTATTAGTTTATATTTATAAATGCATTAATTATTAATTGCAACTTTTTACAGAAACATCAAGATTTAAAAAAATAAACATAAAAATGTCTACTATCAAGGTGCATCTATGGAGGGGTACAGGTTAATAAAAGGAAATTATTAATAAGGGTTAGTTCACAACCTTGTTAGAAATGAAATAAGCCTGCTTTTTAGAATTAGCCATTACTAAATGTCTACATAATATATACAAATTTTGTTTTCTTTGGGAAGATATATTATTTTGAAAACGATTACACTGTTCTAAATTCATTTCAAAGCTGATTAGAAATTAAAAAGGTTAATGAGTATTAACCCAGGATTTAACCATAGTTCAAGCTGCATACTGTTAAGGTAAAGACGTCATTTCCGGATGAGAGAAAACGCTTTACTTTTTGTCGTATGAAGGCTCACCTTGAACGTCAAAGTATCCGAGTCGTTGATAATAAGATAGTGGATACGTATTATCATCAGCATTTAGGACTGGTATGCTAATAGTGATGTCGGAGCAAGCTCCGAATTGTTCCTGATTGCCGCATCCAAGACCTTGAGTGCCATTCTGACAGACACCCCAGTTGTTTCCAGTTGTGTACCTCCATTGCAGAACGCAATGCTCACAGGTTAGTCCGGCGGGTAAACGGTATTTCATTGTGTATTCGCCTTCTCCATTGGGGTAGTATTTAGTTCCTCCTTCCTCGAGTTCGAGGAGGTATTGATCGAAGCATGTCTGGTCGTTCCTGTATGGATCGGGGCATATCTTGAACTCCCAATAACCGCGGTGGTAAGCAGTGATAATGACAGTAGCGGTGATGAGTTCTCCAGAATCATAATTGGCAACGATGACGCCGGTTCCGTATATTCCACCGATTTCATGATCTCGTGGTTCTGGTTGGTCGTATGGATCGCCACAGATGCCGCACCTGGAATTTACAAATATAAATTTTATATCACAAAGCTGTGTACCCTGTACAATAACCGTATAGTGACGGTCTACTGAGGATATCTACTACCCCATATCGTCCCGCGGGTGTCGTAAGAGGCTACAGTAAAATTAAAAAGTTAAAGTTACAGCCTTTATACGACCCAATGCTGGACATAGACCTCCGAGCTCTTTTCTAAGAGGGTTTTTAGGGCAAGGAAGTTCCGCCGCGCTTCCCCATATGCGTGTTGGCGAACTACACATGTCTTCCAAACATATTTTTTCTTATTTCTCAAACAAGCTCACGATGTTTTCCTTCAACGCCGAGCACGTGGTAAATCAGCACTTAACATTGCAAATAACAATCACTGGTGCCGGCGGGTATCGAACCCGGTTTGATCGCGTACTGTGAAATTTACAGCGAGCGCTAACTATCTGAGCTACCACGGCTCGGCAAGAAGCTACAGACGGTAATTGAAATAGGAGATAGGTGATAACAGCTTCAAATATTAAAAACACTGTGGTTGTTAACCCACCTACCCAAGCCGCCAAGCGCGGGAACTATGGCAACATTCCATCTATGGGGCAATCTATAGGGGGGAAGGCCTAAGTTCAGTGGACATTTATAGGCTATAACAAATGGGTGAATGATCATAAGGTCAAGTATAAGTACTCTCAGTACCTACCTGGAGTTATTGATATTTTTATTAGACATTATATCCGGCTTAAAGGACCAATTTTTAAAGATTTCTTTACTAAGTAGTAGGACTGTTCTTCTGTCTAATAGTTCTTCTGGATAGGTATCTCTCTCTTACCCATCTTGATACCTAGCAGCAGTGCAGTCTGAAAGGTATATAGAGCCAGTATAATTACAGGCTGCTAAGTATTCTTAGTCCTCTGAGGTAGTTACGCATCCGTGCCCTTCTTTGTTTTAGGTAGGCTGCAGGTGTCCGTAGGCTGTCGGTCAGTCGCTCTGTAAGTATTTTTTATAGTATAAGGGTGACAAACGAGTATACAGTCTACCTGATGGTAAGTGGTTGCTGTGACCCATAGACATTTCAATTTATCCTCAAAAAGAATCGATGAATCAAATCACCCCTGGAGACTAAGATGGATTACATTTAAGGTAAAAAGGGACTTCGGTTCCCTTAACTCACAATATGAAACACATCAGCGTTTAAATTTAAGCTGCTATTTTACGCTGGTATTCTGTGTATATACACCGGTCGAACCGACCCATAATTTAGCTGCAGTATGGCTCTACTACGTAAATTTCAATACAACTGTATTTAGGATTGCCAGCAAAAAGGCAAGAACCGTCGCTATGACTTACATGCCATCGTTGACTGAATGCTGGTGGTAGAAGCCGCCACAGTTCCGGCCATCGTCATCGTAGTCCGGCACAGTGGGGAACCCAAAACGCCATGCCGAAGCTCGGGACGGAGGCTGTGTCACACGTCCGTGCCCCGAGACGGACACCACCAGCGCAGATACGGCGATAACGTACCACAACATCTGGAACATAAGGATGCTTTTGGCTTGTTCAATTTAATTTAATTGTTTTTTCAATATAATAATAAAATAAATGTTGTTTATAGTCATATCTTTGATAACTTTTAAAGTATATATTGTGATATACGCTGAACAATTAGGAATTAATTATTCAGATTATAAAATAATACAAAGGAAGCAATAAACAAAGATACCAATAATTGTTGAGGTAAATAAACATTTTAATGCAAGTATGAGGCTTTCAAGCTATTGCATAGCTTCTATCGCGAAAATTAATTTCTTTAAATTTAATTAAAGCGTTACGGAATAAATCCAGAAATTTATTCCGTAACGAAAAAACCTCACGCTCCCCACTCCGACGGGCACGCAGGTGTGGCTTGAAGGCCGTGCATTGTCTAACGTCGTTTATTTTCGGCAGTCTTCGACACGGTGTTTGTGTGCGTGCAACTAGACGTATTGTACGACTCTACGAAGCTCGCACGAATCGAGACGAGCTGCTCCGAAATCGGACGAATACATAAGCAGCTGTTTATGAGAAAGTATATAGGTGTATAGGTATTTATGTACAACAGTGAATAGCTGTACTTGTAAAATTTGTGTATAAAGTGTTTTGAATATGAATGAACAAAGTGCATTTATTATTTATTTATTTAATAAAAGAAAAAAATTTGTTTTCTAATCGGTCACCACGCTAAAAAGTGTAACTTGAATTAATATCAAAGAAAAAGAAATACTGCATAAATAAAATAAATAAATAATTATAATTGCATAAGTTGATACAAAATGCTATGCAATAGCTTTACCGCGGCAGTCCCCGAGTGCCACACGTCTTTTTCTTTTCATATTCTTACATTGTCATCCGATTCCGAGCGATTTGAAATTTCAAGTCTCTTAGTTTAAAATCAATTATTAAATTTGACTCGAACAGACGTACACGAAATAGAGTTAATCAAAACGTGGGAAAAAACGTAGCCCGTGAATCTGCCATAATTCGTTTAACGTATCTCCGCGCAGGGAACTAAAAACTTTTGCTATGTGTGCGCGATATTGTACAACGTGATAACATGACACTGTACATAACGAGTCAATCATCGTGAATCAGTTAAGGTGATAGGGGTAGCTATTATAGCCCGCAAAAGTATACCGAGCGGAAATTCTTCAATAATTACAGCAGGAGCGGAACCTCAAGAAAGATATGAAACTTAATTAGTGAAGGTTATATATTAGAGCTACTTCATTGTTCTTGTAAGAAGCTAAAACTATAATATATAAGCTATATTTTCTTTTTTATACTGTCTTATATGTCACCAGCCTGTATCCGTTTACAAGCGAACATAAGCCTTTCCTATAATAATTTGCCATAATCTTTACGCTGGGCAGTCATATTGGTCTACCAAGTATGGTGAATTGTCTTTAAAATTAACTTGGCTAAAACAAAGGAAGTTAAAGTTAAGCTTGTAGATGATTCATTGACTCATTTTCCAACAGATTTTGAACTGATGGATATCAGGTGGAAGGTGGTACGAACAAACTTTTATAATGTTAGTTCGTCTGGGTTTCTGTGCCAAGGACCAGTATAATTACAGACAGAGGGGCGTTTCATTAAGTCCTTAGTATTATTACTTAGTAAATTGGCTGCAGGTGCCCATAGACAGATGGACTGTAAGATAGTACAGTCACAGTCACAGTCACATAATAGATATTACAGTCACAGTCACAGTTACAGTCACAGTCACAGTCACAGTTTATACAAAAAAAGGAAGGAATATCGTCTATAATCTAGTGAAACAGGAAATAAAACATACGCGGGCCGTTGTCTAAGCTCATTAAATTTGTGTGAACCATTATATATGAGCAAGTAATTGCTCAAAGCAATCCAACCATTACAGCCTATAAGAGTCCACCACTGAACATAGGCCTCCCCCATACATTATGAGACAATACGAGAGGGATTTTGCTATAGTTGCCACACATGGCAGAAGGGTTGGTTACCGCAGTTAGTATTTTGAGTTTTTATCAGGAAATGCTAGTGTCCTGGTTCAGTTAGCCGCTGTGGCCTCTTACCATAAACGGGACGATATGGGGTATTAAAAAATGAAATAAGATGCAGAAAAAAGGTAAGGTCTGATACTTTTAACGAAACCCTAAAAAATACAGAGGTACTGTAATTATTATAACAACCTTATTAAAAATTGAATCGAAATAATTATGAAAGAGAAAACTTGACTAAATCTGTTAAAACTCAGAAATGCTTTGGAAAATTTGCAGGATATTCTTACAAAAGCACTACACGGTAACAAAACAATCAATATAAACAAATATTATTGATTGCGTCTACAAAATCATATCAACGATTTTATGCTTCTATACATCACACTTTAAATTAAATAACATTGAAAAGCAACAGGCGGAGTCTTTTGAACTCTGTGTAGAGCTCTGGATATATATGGTTTATTTACTACAGTCTCTCTACCTACCTCTCTAATTTTATGCATAAAACTTCTTAGACTTTTATTTGTGTTTCAGTTTAACGGTATAACGATGTGCAAAAAGTGAAATTATAGCTCATATGTATCCCACAGCTGGGCTCCAGTCTCATCTCATTTCTGGCTGTAGATTGATTAGTCTGCCTTCACATGCCTTGGTAAGGTTTTTTTTTATTCCTCAGACGTACTAATTTACTCACGATGCGTTCTTCACCACTTAGCCTGTGGTGGGTAAATCAACACAAACTGCAATTTTGGGTCGTGGTAGATTAACCGAAGGTTGTTCATTGAAGAGAAAACAATATTAATTAGTCATAGAGAGATGCCCTAATTTAAGATTACAATTTATTTCCAATTCTGTGAAGGAGTGATATGGAGAGAAAAAAATCAGAATAATCGACAGAAGAGCTTAGACGCTATGTATAAGAGAAAATTTTTCATCTGCACTGAATTTAATCGAAGCATGGTTCACGCAAAAAGTATTTACGGTTTACTAAATAAGTACAATTCCAAAACAAAAATACGCAAAAATTTAAGACATAATATCTTAACTTTACTCAAGTTTAATAATACTCACCTAAATATTTAATCGATTTTCCTACTGAAAAGTCGATCACTCACACTATCGATTTATTTTTGAGAGTTTGTCGAAGAAAACTAATGTACCATTTGACAAAGATTGTCAATATATAGTCCCTTGCCATCGTCACGATCTAGTATCTGATAAAAATTATCTACAAGAAGTACAGTCATCACTGGAATCACAACAATAACCGTGCAATAGTTCTAAAGTGTTTAATTACAGCTATAAAATAATCAAAGGGTTTCTCAATTTTGCCGCCCCTGACGGTATTTTTGGATTAATAGACTGGGGTATTTTTGTGTACACACACACACAGTGTAGATTCATAACAGAGTAATCTTCTAGTGTAGTTTTAAACACATTTAGTTTTGCTGATGAAAAATCGATCAAAAATCTTGATCTTGATTTAACTATTTATTATAAACCGGTGCTTGTGCTTGCCTACAATGCTACCTAAATAATATATATATATATATATATATATATATATATATATATATATATATATATATATATATATATATATATATAAAGATACTTAAATATATGTTAAGATAGTGTGCTCTGCCAAGGATGTCATAGCACACTAACTTAGCTTAGCTAAAGCTTCTTCACTGCTGCTCTGAAGGTTTTTAAAGACTGTAATCGGATAGAAAAATTAAAATAGCGCCTATACATTTATTATAACGCACGCACGCACGCACGCACAAAAGTATTATTAATATTGTGGCGGCGCTGTCGTCGCGTCGCAAGTGAAACACACCGAAGCCTAAATCACGCTATCAATATTCCGAATCATAATATAGCTGCAGCATGGTTCTACCACATATTACAGTAATCATTACAGCCCTTTACAAGTCCACTGCTGAACATAGGCCTCCCCCAAGGTATGCCACAAAGCACGGTCCTGAGCCACCTGCATCCCTTGACTTCCTGCATGTCTTACCAGGTCGTCACTCCATCTAGTGGGGGGTCGCCCTACACTTCGTCTACCGGTACGAGGCTGCCACTCGAGAACCTTTTTTCCCCAACGGTTGTCGGTTCTTCGAGCTATATCGCCGGCCCATTGCCACTTCAGCTTACTAATCCGTCGGGCTATGTCGGTCACTCTGGTTCTAATGCGGATATCCTCATTTCTAAGTTTATCAGGCAGAGAAACTCCGAGCATAGCCCTCTCCATAGCTCGCTGAGCGACTTTGAGCGTCCTCACACGGCCAGTAGTGAAGGACCACGTCTCAGTTCCATATGTCATCACTGGCAACACGCACTGGTTGTACAACTTAGTTTTCAGGTTTTGAGGTATATCTGACGAGAAGATGCTTTGTAATTTCCAGAACGCTGCCCAGCCGAGTTGAATCCGTCGATTGACCTCTCGGTCGAAGTTGGACTTATCTAGCCGGACTATTTGTCCCAGGTAAACATACTCGTCAACAACTTCGAGCTTAGTGCTCCCAACAACTACCGGCATAGGTGTGACATGGACATTAAACATGATCTTTGTTTTGTCCATGTTCATCTTAAGACCTATCCCTTGGGAGACACTATTGAGGTCATTGAGCATAGTGCTTAAGTCCTCCAGCGATTCTACCATAAGGACTATATCGTCGGCAAATCGAAGGTGAGTGATGTACTCGCCATTGATGTTAATACCGTATCCTTTCCAGTCCAGTAGCTTGAAAACGTCTTCCAATGCAGCGGTGAAGAGTTTCGGGGAAATAACGTCACCCTGTCTTACACCTCTCTGCAGTTGGATAGGTTTCGTACTCTGGTTCTGTACTCGGATAGCCATCGTAGCCCTACTGTACAAACACTTCAGCACTTCGATATACCAACAGTCAACTTGGCACCGCTGAAGAGACTGTAGCACCGCCCAAATTTCGACGGAATCAAAGGCTTTCTCATAGTCCACATTCGCCAGGAAAAGTGGCTGATTGTACTCTTCGGACTTCTGTACAATTTGCCGAAGGGTATGTATGTGGTCTATGGTACTAAAGCCTTTTCGGAAACCGGCTTGTTCGGGAGGCTGGAAGTCGTCGAGTCTGCGTGCGAGACGATTCGTAATGACTCTCGAAAACAGCACGTAGACGCGGCTCAGAAGGGATATCGGTCCGTAGTTCTTCAAGAGGGCGTTGTCACCTTTCTTGAAGAACAAGACCACCGCACTTCTGCTCCACGCCTCCGGAGTAGTGCCACCATGGAAGACGGAAAGAGCCTCTGAAGGACTTCAAGTACCGGTGTTCCACCCGCTTTCAGAAACTCCGCTGTAATTCCATCCTCGCCTGGGGCCCTGCCGTTTTTAAGGTGCTGGAGAGCCATTCTAATCTCGCTCAGACTGACGTCCGGGATATCATCGGAATAGTGTCGGGTAAGACTTGCTCTTGGATAGTTACTCACACTTGCGTGTGGCTCCAACGATGATGTGTACAGCTGCCCATAGAACCTCTCAATCTCACTCAAAATCTCAGGTGTCCCGGAAACGACATTCAGTCTTCAGCTTTGACAGTTGGCTCCTTCTGGCAGACAGATCTCTGGCTTAGCGATCGCGATCGCTTCTTTAATACGAGCAGTATTAAAGTTGCGTAAGTCTCGCCGCATGCATTTGGAGATCTGTCTGTTCAGTTGCCTGTAAGCTGTCAAATCTGTTGACGATTGCAGCCTCATCTCCCGTCTAACAGCCATGAGATTAAGAGTGTGATCGGAGAGTTTTTGTGTTCTTCTGCGGCGGGTCTTGCAGAACTTAGCTCCGACCGCATGGACAGTTTCCACGAGCTTGTCATTCATATCGTCCACTGCATTGCAATCTTCTAGGCACTGAAAGCGGTTGTGTAACTCGAGCTGAAAGTTTTCGGGATTCTGGATTAGAGCACGAGGGGGACGGAGCGTTGACTTCATTAGACGAGACCTCTCCAACTTAACGTTTAGGTTCAGTGTACCTCTAACGTTTAGGTTAGTGTGATCGCTGCCAGTTTTCACCCTTGCGATCACTGAGACATCACTGAACAGTTGGCGTCTGGTCGTCATAATGAAGTCAATCTCATTTTTTGTCGAACCGTCGGGGCTCAACCAGGTCCACTTCCTCTGGGGCCGCTTCTGGAAGAAAGAGTTCATCATAAAGAGTCCCTCTTGCTCCATGAAGTCGGCCAGCTGCTGGCCCCTACGGTTCCGTTGCCCTACTCCAAATTTCCCCAACTTCAGCTCACCGCTTTCTCTTGTGCCTAGTTTTGCATTGAAGTCTCCCATCAACACCGTGTAGTTGGTTTTGGAGGAATGCATGGCTCTGGAAATATCCTCATACATTTCCTCCACCTCCTCATCGGGATGTGCCGAGGTTGGTGCGTAAACCTGTATGACCTTCAGCGAATACCGTTTGGTGATTCTGAGTATCAGGTACGCGACCCTCGTCGACATACTCCCAATCTTTACAACGTTGTTGACGAGAGACTTGTGGACGATAAATCCGACACCTCCTTGGGACAGATGGTCGCCCCCCCCGGTGATAGAACAAGTTGCTGGACTCGAGGATTACCGTGTCCTCCCCCTCTCTTCGGACCTCGGATAAACCAATAATATGCCAGCGCAAATTGTCTACCTCTTCCTCCAACTCCGGTATCCTCTCGTCAGTCCTCAGGGTGCGTGCGTTATATGTCGCCAGGTCGAGTCGTCGTAGGTGGCAACCGAACCTCCACCGGAGATTCTTAGCACCCCCTGCCCCGCCGTTACCATGGTCGCCACCGTAGCCAGGAATAGCGGGGCCGCCGGTGACTGGGGGCCGTTTGTTTGCGTCGTTGCTCATGGGGGGATATTTGCCATAGTTGCCACGCTTGGCGAGTGGGTTGGCAACCGCAGTTTTTTATTATGCTATTGCTGTTATCAGGAAGATCCTGCTGCCCATTTCCTGCCTGTTTCCCTCTGTCGCCTCTTACGACACCCACGGGAAGATATGGGGTAGTGGATATTCTCAACCGCCACTACACGGCACATATTACAGTAAAGGGAATACTAAAACAGAGTGTAATAACCTAAATAAAATAAACTATTTTCTCAGCAGTTTAGCATATGATAATTTGGAAATTAGCATCATTATCATCGTAAACATGAAATTGCTTTTTTATATTAATGGCCGCAGTTTTTAACTATGATATTGTTTTAAAACGTTTTTAAACAGCACTCTCTGTTGTGTTTATGATCTGCGGCAGAGTTCAGTATTCAGTACAAGGAAAAATGTATTATAAAACCCCAGTGTATTCAGTTTATTGAGTAACATGTTGACGAACTGTATGCTAATTTCATAATCTTCTTCATTACAACTTGACTCTATTTTCTTACTATTTGGATTTTTAATCTTATCATATTTTTAGTGGACATATTCATCACTAGCTTTTTACCCGCGGCTTCTCTTCTAACGTGGGTTTCAATTTAGTAACATCATTAAACGCTGTTCCGTGCCAAATTTAATTCACAACATTCGATCACTTTTAGTGTTACCTAGGTGTCTGTGTCGCCATTTCTGTTTGTTAAAGATTTTTTTTTGAATTCTTAAAGATTATTGGACGTAGATGTTTGATATTTGGCATAGATATAATATTTCAGAATTGCATTAATATGTTTAGAAACAGCTACTTTTTTATACCCGGCGTGTCTTCCTATGTATCCATTACAAACGTAAATTGTCTTGGAAACAAATTGCGTTATTTACATTTTACTCTTCACATTCATTCATAATCAAAGTTTTAATAAAGTAATGAAATATTTCATGGTCTTGTAATAATTAATGGTATACTGTTTAATTGCGATATTTGGATCCGAGTATATTTGGATCGGAGTCCCATTTAATATTAATATATTAATATTGATTGTCACCATGAAATAGAGACAGATATTTTTTACGTCCGAGTAGACTTAAAACTTTCATAAAAGAAGTTCTATAATGATTTCTTATATTTACGCGAGTACTACACATGGAATGGAACTAATTTTACGGATTTAATCGCGTTTAATTTTAACTTTTTTTTGCGCGAGTTTAATGAATTTTTGGATGAAGAACATATCGCTAATCCATCGTACCAACCCTTCAGGAAATCTGAAGTATGTCAACATATTCAGTACCGTCCCACCCATTATATCAAATTTGATAAACCATAAATTCTCGCAAAAGAACACCGATTCTTACCGAGGATGATTCGCAAGGCAATTAAAATCAAAAAGCATCCTAATTTCAATGGTTGGGTTGGGTGCTACCATCTTGTTGGGATCACATAATTAATAAAATTAAATTCAAGCCCAAGCATTTTGCTGCAAGACTTTCAAGGACGACTTTTAAGCTCGTTCTGTGTAGATCGAACCAAAAAATAATAAAAATTCAAGTTGAGGGTAGCCTTTGTTAACTATGACATCAGGACAAAAAGGTCAAATCTCAGTCCCCCCGTGACCATGGGTGATGTAAAGTGCCCGAAACGTCAGTTGTTAAACAGGTTAAAATTAAACTTGATTTACGGTGAAAGGAATAACTAAATTCATTAACGAAAGTAGAAAAAAGTTCCCCTTGTTTTCGCGGCGAAAGAGATCGTATCGTCCCGTAGGAATTGTAACAGGCGACAGAGGAAAACAAACAGCTGATGGGCAGCATCATCTTCCTGGTAACAGATCAAAATAATGAAAGCTGCGGTTGCCATTGCCAACCAGTCTGCCAAGCGTGCCAACTACTACAAATATTTGGCCTTATGAATTTATGGGGGAGACCTATGATTGGTAAACTATTTCCTAATAAAGTCTGTGATGATGACGATGACGAGTTCTATTCATCTTTGCTACCCTTATTAATATTTACGGTAGAATGAAAACAAAAAAGTAACATCTCAGAAAATGTGAATGAAATAAAAATTGCATGACTGTCCCATTAAAAGTAAAACAGTAGCAGCCTACATACACGTAGCACTCTGTTAGGCACAGGCCGCAGAGAGTTTTTGACCAATAAAGTCTTTACTGTGCTGATCCCAACGCGGGATGGCCTCAATTGTGAAACTTCTCCTATATGTTGTCGATGTTTACCTTCACCGCCGAGAACGTGGTAAATCGACACTTCAAATTGCAATACAATAAGGTACGTGAGGGTAATGTGCACATCCTAAGCTTTGCCGCCAAAACCAAAATAAGGAGAAGGACAGAGACAAAAACACAAAGTCGAATACTATAACTAATGTATTAAGAAAAAGTAGTAAACAAGCTATGGCAATAATCAGGAAGATTTCGTTAAATTTACTTAAAAAACCTAACTACAGTGCACCATACTAAAATCGACTAAAATAATTTACTATAATATCAACTGTCAAAATGGCGTCGATAAAGGAGCGCTCTTTGGACCCTTTATTATTTGATCGACCGATGAAGAGCTATCGTGAAAACGAGGCTGTAGTTTTTGAGTTATAAGAAAGTGACCATATTACCCTCACGTACCTACTATAATATACCAGACACTCGGAAACCTTGACGTACTCGGACATCTGGGTTCCCCACGATGATATTCTCCACAACTTCACCGAACATGTGTTCATAGATATATATTTATCTACATAAGACAACCTGATAACAAATGAATTTGGTGAAATTATTGCTATAACAATAGACATCCAATATATTCAACAAAAGAGCTCAGTTTTGTGTACACAGTATCCAGTATAACTGTCGTTAATCATTTTGCCATACGTTATAATTGCGGTAAATCATTCCGACAATGGCCACCAGTCTGGGTATTTAAAGTTTTGGTTATAAATGAACAATAATAATTCAGAAGCATTCTATTTATTTAATTTTACCAGTTTTATCATTAGTTTGTTTAGCAGTAAATAGATGACACTATTATTAGATGAAGAAAGTCAAAACCATACTATCTAGTAACATGAGCAATAGAAGGTTGAGATGCGACTGGGTGGATCATGATTTCATGAACCATCTCAAAGCCGCGAACATTTATTTAATTATTATTTAAAGAAGGCATAAAGTGACGTTGATTCTGTTAAAAATTCCGTTTCTGTTAAAAAAATACGCTATCAGCGTCGCTAGCGGGGAAAAACTATTTGATGATATGAACATATCATAAGATAGCAATGTTGTATTTAGTTATTAATATCGTCGATATGGTTAAATTCTATAATGATATGGTCCAAGCTGTGTTAAATATCATGAAATGACACCATTTCACGAAATGATAGACATAAATCTCTCTCATCAAACTATAAGGATTATGAAAAGATATTGTTCTGCGTCCATACAATGTTCGCCTAAGAACCGACAGTAACAAAAAATATCTTTTTAAGTCCGAAATTGTACACAATTGTATGTAAGAACAATAACTCTTGACGGACACTTCCGAAAACAGAGATATTAGCAGTCATCGTAGAGATTTTGAGGTTATCTTTTATTTTTATGAAATGTTACTATGTTATTGCTAATGTAAGCAGTCCAGTCTTAGCCTAGCACTTATACGGTAAATAAATTCAGGTTGTGATTAATAAATTTTTTTTCATACCAATTAAATACAACCTATACACTCGTTTGGCAAACAAAGTAATGATTGATACTATCAGCCATCATTACTTTCGAGCAAAATATTATTCAAGAATTGAGCAGGGGGTTGATATTTTCTTGGTATCGGGCCCAACTTAAATACCAATAAATGCCCATGTTATGACCATAAATACCATTATGGTCATAACATGGGCGCAGCAACCTATAGTTCTGGGCTCAACAACACTCATCAACCAAAATTTCCGACTCATCAACCAAAATGTATACAAAATAAGTTTTACTAATAATATGGCTATGGCTATGTATTCTCCCTCTCAAGACCCATACATTTTCAGAATGTAGTAAATGTAATTCACTAATCAGTAATCAACTCTTGTTCGACCTCCATGCAAACTTCAATAACAAAATTACCGATCGTGATCGCACGTCTGACGCCTATCTATTTTATCGTAGACAGAGAAACCTATAGACTAATGATCGGCGTGGCCTCGAGTGAGAAAGGACGATAATGAATTTTTAGGTTATAGAATAATCTTTATGACTTTTAACCACATTTAAATAAAAATTTTAATTGTTCTAAGAACTGAACTGAACAAGATTCACCAATCTTAAGCTCACAAAACACTTTTTTCTCACTTAAACCAACTTGTAAACTCCTTAAATCGCTACGATATCAAAGTTGTATAGCAAACCGTAGAGTTTGCTAAACAAAAAAACCGGCACGGAGAAAGGGACAAACAATCACACCGCTCTATCTCATTTCTATGCAAGACATATGTATAAATCTATCTTTTTCGTGTGCGAATGCGAAAGAAGGCGTCAATTTGTCTATAGGTTTCTCTGTCTACGTATTTTATCGTCTTGTCATCTGTCAACATAACATTTTTTTTGCGTGGCACAATGTTGATTGGCCAATGAGAGTACAATAGTATTGTTATTTTTAATGAATACGCATGACTTTACTGTATTCCAGTTCCTTGTGGTATATACTAATCTAAGGTATATTTTAAATTATTAACGTTTTCATAATATATTTGAGTTAATGACAACTTTTGAAATACTGTTAAATGTTAGAGGTATTGTGCGATTGGCCAAATCACAGGAGTCCAGACGCAGCAAATTAATAAAAAATACGTACAAAGCTTAAAAATCTAAAAAGTCCTTTTTATTTTGACTCCATAATTCAGAAGTGTCCTGTTGGTTCTTAGGCGAGATTTAACAATGTCCTTTCGTAATAATTGCAGGCAGACCAGTTTTAATCAGTTTCAATACAGACTTTGGTTATAAGATGAGTAATTGAACTAAAAACCATATCAATTTTCGTATTATTGATTGGCGTCACTATCATCTATTTATATTTATATCAATATTTAATATGCAATTTTAAAATTAACGAGAAGAACTAAAAAATAAACGATCATATTTTAAAATAATTTTATAAATCTAATTATTTAAACGTATAAATGTAAGTAGGTAATTAAAATTATTTATTTATTAGTAACTAAAGGAAAGATAGGTATATTACTTTTTCTATTTGATGATAGATCGCGCTGTTTTGAAAACTAAAACGTAGATCGAAGTAGTAGTTTCAAATTAATGTACAAAGGTTAAAACTAATTTAAAACTTTATTTATAAATATGGTATTTATTTGAAAAAACACCTATCATCTCACCTATAATTAATAGAATCAAATATATAATAGAAAATTAGCATCAAAAGAAGGACAATACTTCACCTTTTTTTAAGTTTCGTTATCGGATAAAAAGTAGCCCATACGTTGCGCGAAGTTACATATAACCTACATAGAAATCGGTTCAGTATTTTTTGCGTGAATCGTGAATACACAGACAGATAGATAGACAGACAAAATTATTATATATGTATTATATTACATCACATATATATATATATATATATATATATATATATATATATATATATATATATATATATATACATATAGTATTAAAATTATAAAAACAATAAATTTGGCTTCAGTAAGTACCCTTTATTTAGTCCCTTGGACTTGATTTTTAAAGAAAATATCTGTAGAAAAGTCTTGCCTCTATCTCTATCTTGTCTCTATATTATAGACACGACTCTTCTACAGATTTATAATATGTAAAGATATGACTTTTCTATAGATTTATTATATGTACAGATTATGAAATAAGTATATCTCGTATTTAGAGTTCAGTAAATTACTGCAATATTAATTAGTTTTCTTTTTATTTCCCGGATATGCACAGACGTTTTACTAATAAGGATTTGAAAATGGAGTATTATGTTGTATAATTGAATTTTTTGAAATATAAAAATGGTGTCAAACGAGCACACTTGATCAATCAAGAATCAAAATTCTGATGCGTTATCACTCCTGAGGACTAGGAAGGAAAACCTTGTTTCCAGTAAATAGGAATTCCGGTTCTCTACAATCACCATACGAAACACAGCAGCATAAGGCTGCTATTTTACGCCGTTTTTTGTGAGAACATGGTTCTTCCCCTGTAGAGACGACCCATTTGTGCTACAACCATAGTATAGTTGCAACATGGTACTATTTCTTCATCATCATCAGCCTCTACTTCAGCTTCACTTCAGCTTACTCCGGGCTATGTCGTTCACTCTGGTTTTACTGCGGATATCCTCATTTCTGAGTCTATCACGCAAAGAAACTCCGAGCATAGCCCTCTCCATAGCTCGCTGAGCGACCTTGAGCGTTCTCATACGGCCAGCAGTGAAGGACCACGTCTCCGATCCGTAAGTCATCACTGGCAACACGCACTGGTTTTCAGAGATTGAGGTATACCTGACGAGAAGATGTGTCGTAATTTCCCAAACGCTGCCCAGCCGAGTTGAATCCGTCGATTGACCTCTCGGTCGAAGTTGGACTTTCCTAGTCGGACTATTTGTCCCAGGTAAACGTACTCGTCAACAACTTCGAGCATAGTGCTCCCAACAACTACCGGCATAGGTGAGACATGGACATCAAACATGATCTTTGTTTTGTCCATGTTCACCTTAAGACCTATCCGTTGGGAGATACCATTGAGGTCATTGAGCATAATGCTAAGGTCCTCCAGCGATTCTGCTATAAGGACTATATCGTCGGCAAATCGAAGGTGAGTGATGTACTCACCATTGATGTTAATACCGTATCCTTTCCAGTCCAATAGCTTGAAAACGTCTTCCAATGCAGCGGTGAAGAGTTTCGGGGATATAACGTCACCCTGTCTTACACCTCTCTGCAGTTGGATAGGTTTCGAGCACTGATTCTGTAATTGGATAGCCATCGTAGCCCTACTGTACAAACACTTCAGCACTTCGATATACCGACAGTCAACTTGGCACCGCTGAAGGGACTGTAGCACCGCCCAAATTTCGATGGAATCAAAGGCTTTCTCATAGTCCATATACGCCAGGCAAAGTGGCAGATTGTACTCTTCGGTCTTCTGTACAATCTGCCGCAACCGGCTTGTTCGGGAGGCTGGAAGACGTCGAGTCTGCGTGCGAGACGATTCGTAATGACTCTCGAAAACAAGCACGTAGACGCGGCTCAGAAGGGAAATCGGTCTGTAGTTCTTCAAGAGAGCGTTATCGCCTTTTTCGAAGAACGAGACCACCGCACTTCTGCTCCACGCCTCCGGAGTAGTGCCACCATGGAGGACGGAATTGAAGAGCTTCTGTAGGACTTCAATTACCGGAGTTCCAACCGCTTTCAGAAGCTCCGCTGTAATTCCATCCTCGCCTGGGGCCCTGCCGTTTTTAAGGTGCTGGAGAGCCATTCTAATCTCGCTCAGACTGACGTCCGGGATATCATCGGAATAGTGTCGGATAAGACCCGCTCTTGAATCGTTACTCACACTTGCGTGTGGCTCCAACGATGATGTGTACAGCTGCCCATAGAATAGATAGGTTTACTAATCAGTTGGGACTAATCTGGTGCTACTGAGGATATCCTTACTTCTAAGTTTATCATGCAGAGAAACCTCGAGCATAGTCCCCTCCATGGCTTGCTGAGCGACCTTGAGCTTCCTCTACTATCTATAGAACTAAATTAAATTTCTTGAAAAAAATGTCATGGGTAAAGCGTGGTCTTTGACCAAGTATTGTAAATGACAATACTCCAATGACCAAAGAATAAGAGAGGACGTGCTATAATGATCTATATAAAATATACACAAAATATATAATAAATATACGATTCACACGATCATTATGCATAAACAAAAATAGTGTATATATTTATTTTATTTCATTTTGCTAGTGTAAAAAGAGAAAACCTTATTTTGTCAGTTTTGTGGACTTGCAATACTGAAATATGACGTTACATAATTCCCGCCCGTCGGCCGGTTCGTGTTTTTAGTTACGGTCCTGAGCACTTCGTACAAGAAGTATCATTTGGCGTTATCGTGCGACTGATTATACTTATGTTTTTGTCCATTTTGAGAAAATCTTGAGTGCTGAAAACATAACTGTGAAGGTGAAATGGGCGCCAAAAGCAGATTTTTCACGCTTTATACAGAGGCGCGCAGAAAATCAATTTTTTGTCATTAAAAACTACAAATTCACCTTTTTTTAAATATCATTATGAAAGTTTAAAATTTTCCTTAGTGAATTGTGTTGGCCAAAACACGATTAACATTTCGGCTCAATACAAAAAGATCGCAGTTTCCTCAAAATCTAAAATTTTAGGTCCGTCCATTAAGGCAAAAATCAGTTTCATTCGAAGGTAATTAAAGCAATTTTAGTTAGATTCTGTGTATGTGTTCACCAGTAAATACATGGAGGAATTATGGGTTTATTTTCCAATAAAAGAGTATATTTCATTTTAAAAAGAAATATCAAATAAATATCGCGCAATTAAATTGCGCACGTGCCGGCCAAACAGGAGCATATCGCCTCTCCTCACTCGTGCTCATGACCACGATACTATTTCGCCTGAAGCTGTGTGGATAAAGGCAACCATTTCTGAAGGGTTGTGGCTTGAAATGTATTAAAAAAGCGTCCCTGATGCATCTGAAGCTCCCTGCACGAGTAGGTCATTAGAATTCTTAATTTATTAAGTTTCCTTTACATATTTACGAGTATACCAATCTATATTCTCAATTCATGTTATTACTGTTCGGTCATAGATTTATTACCTCTTCATAATTTTTCGAACGATCTATTTCTATAGTTTGGTTTTGTATTACGTATTGTTTACATGCTAAATTTAGTGTTGTGATTTGCACAACAAATTGATTTTGCATCGGTTATACCGGCTTATCGCAACCATTAAATTTAGCATTTCATTTGAATATTTAGGACGAGAAAGAATTACACACTTTTATGTAAGATATTTGTAAAGATATAAAAAAATACATTTTTAGTTGTCTGCATAAGAGTATTAGTTGGCATTATTTAATGACCAAGCGACATTTTGATCAATGTTGAGTTATACACACTTTACATAATGGAAATTTAGGATTAAATAAACGCATTCAATATTTAGGCCAATGAAAGGGCATGCCAGAGTCATATTATCTAATACCTGTCTCTCTAAAATAATCTCTAATAAAATACCTAATATCTATTTTTTTTCTTTCAGAACAATGCTGGCTTTAAAGTGTTACAGATGATAAAGACTAAATGTGAAAAATCAAATGCCTAAATGCAGAAGATAAGCAAGGAAGCTTGCTGGTTTCAGAAACATTTTGCATGAACTGAAAATAAATTATATAAATAACTTACTTAATAGAAAAAAGTTTAAAAGTTATCCGAGTAAATACCTACATACTAATATCGATTTCTGTTGTTTTATTATTTTGATATAAAACTTATTTATATCATTATATTCACAAGTCCACTGCTGCACACAGGCCTCCATCTTGGAACGCCAAAATAAAAAATAAAAATATAAAACAAACTCAGATCAAAAACAAAAGACGTCATTTGAAATATACGCATCGTTCTGTCTTTCATTCTTTGCTGGCGATAGAATACAATAATACAATTAATTTAGCGAGATGTAGGGTTTTTTTTTCACGTGTTTCGAGTATTAAATAATATAGTTTCGAAATATGTAATGTTAAACGGCGGAGAATTTAACAAACCTAACCGCATATTAAGGCGGAATGCAATACCTAAACTAGGAATTATAAAGTTAGCTAACTTTATTATTTTGTAGTAATACTTTTGTAGTCCACGGACAACCGCAGCCAACTTTATGCAAGGAAAGCTACAAATGCGTTTTTATTAAATACAAATAAACTTCTGGGAATAAGATGAAGTGCCTTACAGCCGGTAAATACACTGTCTCTCATATTTTTCAGATCGGTACACAGCAATGTCAGCACCGGCAGAAAATTGTACGTGTGGCACGGACCAGAAAATTCAAGCTGCAACCCGCTTGTATCAATGAAATTGTTAATTACAATTTTAAGTGCTGAAGGAAAACAGTGAAAATCATACATCTTTGTTAATAAAAAATATTTTTTCAAAGCTGAGATATGTATTTTTAACCCCCGATGCAAACGGAAGGGATATGTTTAACATGTGTATCTGTGTGTCGTCTGTGGCATCGTAGCTCCCGAACGGGTAAACGGATCTAGATTTAGTTTTTTTTTTTTTAATTTGAAATGTGAATTGATCGAGAGTGTTCTAAGCTATGACTCAAGAAAATCTTTCCGGCCTTTTGATGATCATCAGCTTTTTTAATTCGGGTTGCTTTTTAAATTTTGAATTTAAGTTATTGAAGTGAAACTTCTTTATCGAGGTAGTGGTGAAATTTAGGACGGCTTTAAAAATCAAAACCGTCACATTTTCTTGTAACGTTTCAACGCCGGTGCTGCATGAGAATACTATTATTTATTATATTATATTTGTACTTGCTTCGGCAGTACATATACTAAAATTGGAACGATACAGAGAAGATTAGCATGGCCCCTGCGCAAGGATGACACGCAAAATCGTGAAGCGTTCCACATTTTTAATTTGGGGGGGCCTGGTGACCTGTAATACGGGTCTTTGAACCTACACGGGCACCAGTCTCCCATGAATGACAAAATATTGTTAAAATAGAGATGTAACACTAATGTATCTTCCATGTCGTTTGTGGTGAGAAATAAATAAATTATTATTAAAAATTATTATTATTATTATTATTTACCTTACGTAGGTAAAGTATAAAATAAAATAAAAATGATACAGCGTAATGAACATGTTCACTTCAGACGTGTGTACATAAAACACACAATTTTTTTTAAAATAGTAAGGATAACGAACGTCCACACAAATCACCTAAAGGTATGTGTATACTCCAACCCAAAGACTTTCGACATCTATTCTCGGTTCAGAATTCACATTCAGAATGCATTGTCACCTCTGAGGACTAAGTCTTGTTTCCGGTAAAAAGGGTCTCAGGTCCTCTACACTCACCTTACAAAACACAACATCAATAAGCTACTATTTTACGCTTGTATTCTGTGAGAGCGTGATCCTTTCCGATCAGCCGACATATTCGTGATACTTCCATAATATTTAAAAAAAAAAAGAATATTAACAATGCTATAAACATTACTAATATTGCCCTTAACCACTCGTGGTAAGCTTAAATTGATTGTGTTACGAGTGGTTCACGCCAGTAGTTGAATGGCAGATTCGAACCCACGACCTTTTTGAGTTCGCGGTCCGCGCCCTGCCATTAGGCTACTGTCGCTTATAGCTGTAGTATGGCTCTACGATTTAGAGAAATGTATTCATTACAATCTTGATTTGGTGATTGCGTTAGTTTACAAAATGAACTTTAAACGGAAAACCCGCTTACCTCCTGAGTAACTATGGTTATCTACATCTTACCCAAAATAGAGAAATTTGTTTTATCGCAGTTTAGCTATAAGACAACCTATTTGTAATTGTTGTGCGATATAGTACAAAATTTACAGCCTATATATAACCCACTCCTGAACAGAGGCACACAGAGGCTTCCTCTCATCTCTGAGAAGGCTTTAAGACAAAGAAATGACCGCCGTGCCGCCCCAGTGCGTCTTGGCGGAGTTCACATGTCTTCGAAAATATTATTTTTTAATATCTCAGACATACAGGTTTCCTAAAAACGTTTTCCATCGCTGCCAAACAAGTGGCAAATTAGCACCTAAAATGTATCATTTCTTATATTCACGCGAACACTACACTTTCATTAAAACTACTTTTACGGATTTTATCGCATTTAATATATATGATATGTTTTTCAGCACTCGAAACGTTGTGAAATTTCAGCAGTAGATCAGACCATAAATAATATTCAAAAAGCTGAAGGTACTCTGGGTTATCCGGGGACGTTGGGACGTCAGTCATCTCAGTCCCCCGTGACCATGGTTGCTGGAAAGTACACTGTTTAGTGTCCAGAATTAAAAATCGTATATAATAAACGCGATAAAATCCGTAAAAGTAGTTTTAACCTAAAAATGTAATTAACAATTTTATTAGTGCCGGCGGGAATCGAACGGGGGGGCGAGCTGTGAATTTTAAGGCGAGCGCTAAGGCCCTGAGCTACAACGATTCTTTTACAATTATATGTAGTAAATATAGTTAGTGTGAATATTATAGCTTTATTTTTAGTATAGTGTTTATTATAGTGGCTATTTGTTTTCATTGAAATAAAATGAAACGTGATAAGTGGTACAGCCTATACAATTTTTTCTATGTGGTGGAATATTTGACAGATTTCATAGTGTGGAAAGTTAATTTTTAGGAAAGTGTAGAGAGTAATGTTGATTAATGTTTCTTTCTGAATGTGATTAGAAATGGATAAACCAAACTACTCATATTCCTAAAAGGCAGAAGAGTTAAAAAAAGGAAAAGTGAGCAAAAATAATTAAAGAATATAGAACTGAGTCCTTCGTATATTTGTGTATATTTGCAAGCACTAGAAAGCTAGAAACCGAAAGGCTTATTTAAAATGCATCTTTTCAATGATGATGACGCAGAAATTGTAATAATAGGAAATTGTCTTAGTATAACGATTTCTGTGATGATGACATTACGTGACCGTTTGCGCCACAAATTCACTTTAGCTCCCACTAGCGACACCTGGTGAGCGATTATTATTAGGCTAGGCCTCATTACTTAATAAAATGGCGAGTTTGAGAAATCGAAATCACGGCGCTACACACTAATTTCATTAATTTATTTTTGATTAAGCAAACTTATTAACTTTATGAAACTATTTGTTTAAAACAAAAAAAATTATATTAAATATGTCAACCTACTTCTACCTTAGTTTGTCTTCAACATTACCACATTAACACATTATCACATTAACATTCTCTTAAATTAATATCCACAATAAAATATATTAAAAGTTTCATAGAATCACGTTTAAAAATACACTTTTAAAATTACACTAACTTTAAATACTTATTTAATTTCTTAAGATAAGATTATTAAACATAACAAAAATTTTGTTAAAGTAAAAAAAAAACTTTTATATATATTTATTAAATTTGATAGAGGTTGAATATAACCAATACTGCTGTTGATATTGTAACTGGTATCGGACTAAAGAAAAACAATTTTTCTTGAATTCCAACACCCTTTCTATTTCACTAAAGTGTACCAACGGTTGTTTAGTCTAAGACTCTAGGACTATCTATCAGAAACTTGTTTATAAATTTTAATCGCGGCTTATCATTAATAAATCCACATTCATTTTAGAAATAAAATTGTTTATTTAATTACTTGAAATTTTCTATAAAATATGTATTAAGTAATGTAATGTAAGTAAGTGAACTAACTCGATCAGAAATTGTGAAACCAAATGACTGGGTCTGTTATGTGCAAAAACATAGTTTATTTATTGTATTAACGTGAATATATTACCGCTTGGTCCTCGGACTCTTAAAATCTCAATGCACTCGAAATTTCGGCGCGATCAAATTCGTCAAAATCATTAATATAGACAGTCAAGTTATGAAAAGAAAAGGGCAACGCGTCAGCAGAGCGTACTAAAGGTCCCAGTAGACAAAAGCTCATGCTGGTTCACTACAGGCCATCGCCATGTGTACAGGGCAATGGCGCACAATGACGGACAACCGCTAGTCGCAAATGGCTCGCCATCGTAGCTTACAATGGCGATGTTGTCTGATTTTTGGGCGCACTTCAAAGGAATCGTTTCGTAGACTGCCTGGTCTTGTTTACACAGTTGCTTTTCGCCGACGGGCGATGCTGGCTTATCATGGCCCATGGCCCAGCATGGTCCATTACGTACTCGGGCCTTTACACACTTATAAGGACCCCATAAATACCTAAAATATCACGAACGAAAATATTGTCGTTTTTGAGTTGTAAAGGTCTGAAAAATGTCATTTATATTACTCACTGACTTACACATCAAAAACCTAAGCCACTTTTAGATTGTACTTAGAAACTTGAAATTAGGTATCAAGTCATATCATTAGGCCTATAGTAAGGATCAGTTATGTTCAGTTTACTGTACAAGATGCAGCACTACACTCGTTCTTACATGGAAAGAAATATAAGTAGTAAATTAAATAACAAACGATATCCCGTATTGAGCCACAAAACTTTTGGCGAACCTAATTTTGATCGCCTAATTTACTTTCTCCTGGAATCGATTCGACGAGCTCTTTGGTCGCACGTTGACGAATTTAAATAAATCTCTTTAGTCTTTTGCACAGAAATCACGTACTTTAATAGCACCGTTAAGAGGGAAGAGTAAGTCAGCTCAAATTCTAATTTCGCCCCCACTTCCCCGCGCGTCGTATGCTATGTACCGATATGTTTGTAATCACTAATACTGTAAGTAGAAAGGTCGTTAGACACTTATTTCATTAGGTTTATCATATTAATGCCTGTTTCTTAACGCCAAGCCAGCCGCTTCTTATTTTTATCACGGTTATTTCCCATTTTAATTTTACGTCGTACTGTTGCGTAATGTATATTCTGATCGTAAGCGACACAACCTCCCCGTCCAAAGGCCGAGGCGTAGTGACCGTGCTGCGAGAATCACGCTTCAAAAGGCCAATAGTTTAGGTAATTTCTTTTTACAGTAAAAATAACGGTATTTTAAAAAAAGTAAATAACATAAGCACTGCTTTATAGTTAGTTCAGTTAGTATGCAAAGTTTCATGATCTTATTTAAAGTATTTTATGAATAACAGCGGTTTATTGTTTATTTTGGAGGTAACTTTGGATTTTTTTTCTATCGAGAAAATTTTATGAAATCGTGTTTTCGTCACTCTCACAATCAATCACTAACATTAATCCTCAACTTTACCATATATTTATTTCAAAATTAATGCTGCAATATTTTCGGCATAACGAAGGATCTTGTTAAGCCATTTGACATTATATTTCCCCTTAAGTATCAGCAGATTGTATTTTTTTTCTGTTTTGTTAGATAAATCACTGGCTAGATATAAATTTTACTCGTCAACGTCAGTAAAAGACATAATTTTATAATTTGGTTATGTTAATTAATAAATCATAGTTATTTTATGAAATGTAACATACATTTGAAATAGTTAAAAAAAACGAGTTCCTAATAACTATAGCTACTGAGGAGGGGGAACGGCGATGGTTGGATTAGTGGCAAGAGCGATGATCTTTTTTGAAAAGTAAAAAGTAATGGTCTTGCATGCCAGAAAACCTTACTTTATGACAAAACCAACAGGGGTGGGATACGATCATCTTGCCAGAATTCCTGAGTGAAGCCCTGGTTCCAATCATCGAATTCTAGCCCAAACTTGCTCAATAAACACAAATGTGTTTGCAGTGCTGGTAACTGCCCACATATATTTGACATTGCATGCTGAGTTAACCCCGATCATACCAACAACTACATAAACCACGGAGTATAAGCTTGCCAGATGTTTGTTGATTCTCACAACTCAACGCTAAGCGATTCTCAAAAAGATCTACATATACCTGGGCTGAAAAGTTTCCGACCTCAACGTGAAGATGGCAGCGCTCGTCAATAAAAGCTGGTTAATGTAGTTGTGCATCTTTTGACAGTTACGCACGAAATTTTCAGCCATTTTGTCAATTGTTTCAGCATATGAGGTCGATGTGAATATTTTGTAAAAATGGAAAAAGTTGAGTATCGGGCTGTCACAAAATTTTTGTTTTGGAAAAGCTCTGCACCATCATTTACCACAGTAAAATTTTGGGCAGCTGAATTTTAACCTGGCCGTAAGAGCTTGGGAGACGATGAACGTTCGAGACGTCTAAAAACTGCAACTACTGACGACACCATTGCTACAGTTCACCAAATGATGCTAGACGACCGCCGAATTAAAGTGAAAGAAATAGCAGAGGCTATGAAAATGTTCAAAGAACGTGTTTGTCACATATTATGCCGCGTTTACATACGATAGACAAAAAACGTGTTCGAATGAACATTTCCAACGCTCTGATTGCGCAGTTTAAGCGCAGTGATTAATTACTGTAAATGAAACTTGGATACACCATTATACGAAACATAAATAAAGTCAAAAAAGTGGAATACAAAGAGGGAACCGGCTCCAAAATAAAACTATTTTTTCGGATCGGTTGGATGGCGACTGTTTTTGGGATAGTCATGGAGTTATCTTAATCGATTATCTTTAAAAAAGAAAAACCAGGATATACAGGAGCATACTACGCATCATTACTTGACAAACTGAAGGCAGAAATTGCGAAAAACGGCCACATTTGCAGTAAAAGAAAATCCTGTTTCACTATGATAACGCGCCGTCTCACACCTCAGCGGTTGCTATGGCGAAAATCCACAAATTACGGTTTGAACTGCTTGACCATCTGCCTTACCAGATCTAGCCCAAAGCGACTTCTTTTTGTTCCGTCATCTAAAAATTGCGCTCGGAGGTCATACGTTTTGGTCAAATGAGGAGACAATCACTTTCGTGAACAATTATTTAGCAGAGAAAAACGCCAGGTACTATATGGACGGGTTAGAGAGATGGCAGCATTGCTGGGAGAAGTGTGTAGTGTTACGAGGAGACTATGTAAAAAATAAAAATAAATTTTAAGAAGAAGTATCTTTTGTCCTTGTTAGATCGGAAATTTTTCGGACCACCCACGTAAACCAGTAATTTTTATCTTTTATTATTAACGTTTTATCAATCTTCATAAATAACAAAACATCAATTAGGCACTTAATTAATACCAACTTTGTCTTTTACACTATGTCATTTCAATAAATACTTGACATAAATCAGATTTATTGAATACTCGAATTCATTAGCAATATTAGGTACTTACTAACTAATATCATAATAGGATTTTGGACTACAAATATAATTACAAAATGTAGCGTTGCTAGCAACAGTAAATGAAGAAGAGTGGAAGTCAAAATATTGTAAGTTGTGTGCAGTTATGGGTCACATACCATGTTACCCATAACTAAGGGTAACAAGTAGGTAGGTAAGGGTAACAAGCACATACATGTTTTTCCGTGGTAGAGTCACGCTGCAGCTATATTATGGTTGTAGCACGAATGGGTCGGCTCGACTGGGGACGATCCACTGTAGTGTATGTGTAGTGTATGCCCATGTAGGTACACAATAGCTAGGGTCCCCGTAAGGGCTACTGCCGCCTGTGTGCAAAAAAGGATTTTGGCGCCCCTTACAGCATTTTGGATCATGTTTGTTTGTTTGTTGTTATTTATTTTTTGAAGGTAGGTAGGTGCTTGAAATAAAGCAAAAAACTGAACTTTAGAAGTAATATTTATTTGGAGACTAAAATATCAAAATGAAACCAACAGAATAAAATCATAACAAAATAAATTCTTGTTCACTCCCATTTTAAAACATTTACTTAACTAATGGGGTACAGACACGTTGTTCATAAATATTAGAAAATACCCCAAAACTAAAAATCACATCTTTTTAAGGAATGCTATGCAGAAACTTCTGATAAAAAATACCTAGGTAACTTCGTTATAAAATCAAAAACGATAGCTAGGTACAATAGAAAAATACAAAATAACTATTGTAGCAGCGATGTTTTCCGAGACTTTGCTACTGCTAAGTCATTAATTACATTGCTAAAATTTATACCATCAAAAATTTCTTGTTCAATTGCTAATATCGCTAGCCCAGACAATCTTTCTTGAAGCATTGTCAATCTTAAATAATTTTTAACTTTGAAAAAGATCGCTCGCCAGAAGCTACAGATACAGGTAATGTCTAATGTCCGAAGAATTCTTAGTGAAATGCTTACGTTTGGAAAGGTGGAGATTAAATTGTTTTCAAATACATATTGTAAAATACTTAAGAGGTCAGTATCATCAGGTAATGAAAACAACTTTAAAGCTTTAATTTCACTAAACAATTCGTTATCGATTGCATTGGCAAACGTTTCCTTATACGTACCTATGAACTTTAAACAAAGGGGTCTCTAGTTGATTTCGCTGCTAGGATTACAATTTGTACAGGGTTTTTCAACAAGAACTTTGTTTTCTAAAACAAAATAAAACAAAGAGTTATACAGACAAAGAGTTATATATAGATGAAGATGATTCAAATTTTATTTTATTACGAAGAGAAAAGTTTGGCAATTATGAATGAAAAGTGATATCTGGCAAATGTCCACCACGACCACGCCGACAGATGTCGATTCTTTCACCAAAGTTTTTAAGTAATTACTTTTTGGCAAAATGGCGGGTCTATTTCGTTAATCTCGTCACGGATTTTGAGTTTTAAGGCCGCGATCGATTCGATTGGCTCCGTATGGACTCTGTCCTTGACATAGCTCCACAAAAAATAATCCAGTGGTGTTAAATCACACGATCTGGCTGGCCATTTAACAGCTAAATTTCGTGAAATTATGCGATCGGGAAATTTAGTTTGCAATAAATTGATCGTTTCGTTGGCTGTGTGACATGTGGCACCGTCCTGTTGAAACCACATGTTTGTCATCGATGTCATCAATAATAGGCCAAAATTGAGATGTTAACATGCTCCATTGACCGTTACCGTATTTCCAGCCTCATCTTTGAAAAAAAAACGGCCCAATCACGCCTCCAGACCACATAGCGCACCATACAGTGACACGTTGAGCGTGCAAAGGCTTCTCAATTATCGCTTTAGGATTTTCAGAAGCCCAAATAAGGCAATTTTGCTTGTTGACGTACCCTGACAAGTGAAAATGGGCTTCATCTGAAAAAATGATTTTTCAGAAAAACCAGCGGGCTGTTCCTGAATGAATTGAGCGAATCTACGGCGATGTGAATGGTCGGTCAGCTTCAATTCCTGCACCAGTTGAACCTTGTAAGGCTTCAAAGCCAAATTCTTACGCAAAATTCGCCATGTGGTGGTTTTGGATAACCCCAATTGTTGAGAACGTCGAGGAATTGACAAATTTGGATCTTCTTCAACACTGTGGCTCACGGCTGCGATGTTTTCGGTTGAACGACCCGGTCGAACACGCGTTGGTGTTGGCATATTTTGTACCGAGCCTGTCGATTCAAATTTAGCGACCAAATTCTCAATAGCGGTCTTAGAAGGACGATTATGTTGTCCGAAAATATCACGAATTTTACGAAACGTAACTTTAACAGAACCACCATTTTCATAGTGGATTTTAATTGCGATTTTCGAGCGAAATTGAATTCATTGTAGCAATTGCCAAAGCATCTACTATGAATAGGTCAAAAAACTAAATGTCAAAACTGTCATGTTGTTGGTGTTGCCCCAATTGAAAAACAAAGTTCTTGTTGAAAAACCCATTATTTTGATCTGTGTTGCTATGTCAAAGATAATGATTACGTTGTTTAACATTGACTTTTTTGTTCTGTTATTTTAATATGAAATGTAATAAGACGCTGTCAGAATCCATTGGAAGTTGCCAAACTAGGAAAAAAATTATTTTCAGTTTTGTAATGTCCGATAGTCCGAACTTTTAAAACTCAAGCTTTTATCTATTATAATTTATTCTTTTTTCGGAAAATAGTACTTACTCATGTGGATTATGAAAATATTTTTTTTGCTTTATACGATCTTGAAACTCATTACATAATAATAAATTATTTGTTTGATAATAATTTTGTTGTGACCATATTTTAAGCCACAATCCCTGACTGACAATGATGTAACCAAATATTTTACGAGACTGTATGATGTAAATTTGTAAAAGACGTGAGTAAAATAAAAAGTGTTGACAGTGCGTAAGGTTCGTGATCTAGGTAAAGAAAATCGTCGGAGGTTAGCATATCCACATACAATCAGCCTGATCTGCTGAGAGTTTGCAAAACCTAATGACCGATTAATTGTTTAAGGTTGTACGGACACGATTCAATGCGGAATAAGCTTTAATTATGGAGTGTAGAAGTAAGGAGTACAGACTGTGTATTAAAAAGTGTCCATAGAAAACCGTTAAATAGAGGTGTCGTCACTATATCTACGGGGTAAATTTTAAAGAACGTGCCGAAAAATATTAGTGGGATAGACGACTTTTTCGAGGTTATTTATTTACTAAATAAAATTATTTTAGATTTTAGAGCTACTGAGCAGTTTAGCAGCACACTTAAACCGTTGACAACTGCTAAGTTCATTTCATCCCAGTAGCTACTCCAGCACTGTTGTAGAGCGTTTTTGAACTGTTCTTTACTGCTTACAGATGGCCCATTTTTCCAACTATTCTACTATGGGAGTTGGTACTCCTTACCTTTACACTCCATAGCTTTAATGTATTGTTAACGAGGTAAATTCTAAAAATTTATTATGAATTGCAAAGGATCATTGTCCATTATCTTGATCATGTATGTACGCAAGCCGTGTACGTGAAAGTTATGGTACAATTAAATAATGAATAATATGAACTAAAATGCTATAAATATAAAGAAGTGAATTAAATGATATTGGTCATTTTCTTGATCATTGAGAAATGATATAAATATTTAATAGATGGCAAATAGCTTTAGAGTAAAGTAGAACATAAGTAATGTTTAACTAAGAATAAAGTAAATATATGAAGTAAAATTAAATATTCTAATGAGAAAACAATATATGAATATGAGAAAAGTATCGTATACCTTTAATCGACCAATTCTTGTGTATATGTATATATATAATCAGAATCTCGGAAACGTCACCATATGTATATAATATACAATCGGAATCTCGATTTTCATAAAATGGAGTGTCCAGGGAGTTTCGGGGGCAATAAATCGGTCTAGCTAGGATTAATTTTTAGAAAATGCTTTTTTGTCCGTGTTTTCAGGCAACGAAAAACTGCTACAATATAAGAAAATAAATTTTGACAATGTGTTAATGATCGTAATACTATAGCTCAAGTGGATATCGAGCGGTCGCGAAATCGTAATGCCTTAGTTCGCGTCCTGTCTCTGGTCCGAATTATTTCCTTTTTTTTCAAATTACCTTCTTTTGAGAGAAAATCTATTATTGCATGCCCTTTTTTTAGTATTTTTTAAAAATACGAAAATTTTAATTAACCTAATTGCACTCATGATTTTTTATTCAAATAACCAGTTCAGTATTTTCTATTATGTCAATAAATTCAAAAAATATTATTCATCAGTATGTAATTTGTATTTAAATGTAATTTCAAAAAAAAAAACCGAGCATAGCTCGGTCATCCGGGTACATATTATTGATCGGACTAGAAAAGTCATGTAATGACAAAATGATTTAAGTGTATAATATCTAATACCTAATTAACTGAGTTAAAATGAACTACAATTTTATTGTGAAAAAATTAGAAAATATTTAAACGTATGTAGACGTTTATCATTAATAAATTGTGGCGAAACTATGTCTGACTTTAACCTCGACATTATATGGGCCAGGGGGATCTGGCCACCCGTCCTGCCTATTGAATATACTACCTATCTATACTACTATATACTACCTATTGACTGCCTCATTGGTCTAGTGATTGTAGTAGTGTGACTTCTGATCATGAGGTCCTGGTTTCGAATTCCAGGTCGGGCCAAAATATCAATTATTGAGTTTTTCTGTCAAGAAATTCACAGTAGCTGCCCGGAGTCAGGAAGTTGGCGGTGTCTCACCCCCGTGCCTCGGAAAACACGTAAAGCCATTGGTCCTGCGCCTGATCTCTCTTCCGGTCGTGTCGGTTTACCGTCCCATCGGATGATGAGAGTGAAGGAATAGAGAGTGCACCTGTGCTTGCGCATACACTTGGGCACTATAATCCTGTCCTGCGCCGATGGCTAGTCTCCGTTGAGGCTGGCCGCCGTGACCGAAATTCGGTCTGGAGGACATTATTATACTACCTATTACATTTTTGTAATTTACTTTTAGAAAATAATTGATAATAAAATTGCATTTTTGTAATTTAAATTCATAATAAACATAACGTTTATATTTATTACTATAAGTTTTAAAAAAATGTATTCATTTCAATTTTATATTTTTTTGTACCCGACATATCCGTAGAATATAAGCACCTACTTTGACTTTTGTAACTTATATTTTTATTAGACTTAAGTTTTTTATTTAATTTTATAAGTTAAAAAAAAAAACAAATGTATTAATTTTTTGTCAACCTCCTCCACCGGAGATTCTTAGCACCCCCTGCCCCGCCGTTACCATGGTCGCCACCGTAGCCAGGAATAGTGGGGCCGCCGGGGACTGGGGGCCGTTTATTTGCGTCGTTGCTCATGGGGGGATATTTGCCATAGTTGCCACGCTTGGCGAGCGGGTTGGCAACCGCAGTTTTTTATTATGTTATTGTTGTTATTAGGAAGATGCTGCTGCCCATCTCCTGCCTGTGTCCCTCTGTCGCCTCTTACGACACCCACGGGAAGATATGGGGTAGTGGATGGAACCGCCTCTACACGGCAACCGACCGACCGACTCACTGAATGTTTTTATTCAGATTAGTGTCTTTCTAAGTCTTCGCGACAGTTTAATTAACAATTAAATCATCATCACATATAATAGCAAAAGTACTGATTCCACGCGAACAAAGTCGCCGGCACAGCTTGTGTTAAATAAATACTGTGTAAATTGATTTCTGTGATTAGTTTTGCATGTATGAATTTATCAATATAGATTATAATAATAATTGTAAAATGATATAGGTTATTTTTCGTAATATGCAATATTTCATAACTGTACTGTTTCAATCTTATATGTACTTTTTTAGTTATAAGCCTGAAAATCCACTATTCCATTAAAGACTTCTGTGAAAGCCAATTAGGCTTAGGTAATGCCAAGGTGTTAAATATATAAAAGTATACAGGGGAACCTACGAATTTTCCCCGCCATTGCTCTGTTATTTACTGCTGAGTAACGTAGAAAAGGCGAATGAAGGAGAAATGTTGTTGGTACCAAAACTTTAATTATACTGCCTCTTTATTGTACACTACACTTCACACCGACAAAAAATTAATACATTTGTTTTTTTTTTTTAACTTATAAAATTAAATAAAAAACTTAAGTCTAATAAAAATATAAGTTACAAAAGTCAAAGTAGGTGCTTATATTCTACGGATATGTCGGGTACAAAAAAATATAAAATTGAAATGAATACATTTTTTTAAAACTTATAGTAATAAATATAAACGTTATGTTTATTATGAATTTAAATTACAAAAATGCAATTTTATTATCAATTATTTTCTAAAAGTAAATTACAAAAATGTAATAGGTAGTATAATAATGTCCTCCAGACCGAATTTCGGTCACGGCGGCCAGCCTCAACGGAGACTAGCCATCGGCGCAGGACAGGATTATAGTGCCCAAGTGCCCAAGAATCTCCGGTGGAGGTTCGGTTGTCACCTACGACGACTCGACCTGGCATCGTATAACGCATGCACCCTGAGGACTGACGAGAAGATACTGGAGCTGGAAGAAGAGGTAGACCAGTTGCGCTGGCATATTATTGGATTATCTGAGATCCGAAGAGAGGGGGAGGACACGGTAATCCTCGAGTCCGGCAACTTGTTGTATCACCGGGAGGGCGACCATCTGTCCCAAGGAGGTGTCGGATTTATTGTCCACAAGTCTCTCGTCAACAGCGGTGTAAAGATTGGGAGTGTGTCGACAAGGGTTGCGTACCTGATACTTAAAATCACCAAACGGTATTTGCTGAAGGTCGTACAGGTCTACGCACCAACCTCGGCACATCCCGATGAGGAGGTGGAGGAAATGTATGAGGATATTTCTAGAGCCATGCATTCCTCCAAAACACACTACACGGTGTTGATGGGAGACTTCAACGCAAAAGTAGGCACAAGAGAAGGCGGTGAGCTGAAGTTAGGGAAATTTGGAGTAGGGCAACGGAACCGTAGGGGCCAGCAGCTGGCTGACTTTATGGAGTAAGAGGGACTCTTAATGATGAACTCTTTCTTCCAGAAGCGGCCCCACAGGAAGTGGACCTGGTCGAGCCCCAACGGTTGGACAAAAAATGAGATTGACTTCATTATGACGACCAGACGCCAACTGTTCAGTGATGTCTCAGTGATCGCAAGGGTGAAAACCGGCAGCGATCACCGAATGGTTAGAGGCACACTGAACCTAAACGTTAAGTTGGAGAGGACTCGTCTGATGAAGTCAACGCTCCGTATCCCACGTGCTCTTATCCAGAATCCCGAGACTTTTCAACTCGAGTTACGTAACCGCCTTCAGTGCCTAGAAGATTGCAATGCAGTGGACGATATGAATGACAAGCTCGTGGAAACTGTCCATGCGGTCGGAGCTAAGTTCTGCAAGACCCGCCGCAGAAGAACACAAAAACTCTCCGATCACACTCTTAATCTCATGGCTGTTAGACGGGAGATGAGACTGCAATCGTCAACAGATTTGACAGCATACAGGCAACTGAACAGACAGATCTCAAAATACAAGCGGCGAGACTTACGCAACTTTAATACTACTCGTATTAAAGAAGCGATCGAGCGGAACCAGGGCTCCAAAGTCTTTGCCAGAGATCTGTCTGCCAGAAAGAAACTGTCAATGCCGAAGAATGAATGTGGCAGCACCGTTTCCGGGACACCTGAGATTTTGAGTGAGATTGAGAGGTTCTATAGGCAGCTGTACACATCATCGTTGGAGCCACACGCAAGTGTGAGTAACGATCCAAGAGCAGGTCTTACCCGACACTATTCCGATGATATCCCGGACATCAGTCTGAGCGAGATTAGAATGGCTCTCCAGCACCTTAAAAACGGCGGGGCCCCAGGCGAGGATGGAATTACAGCGGAGCTTCTGAAAGCGGGTGGAACACCGGTACTTGAAGTCCTTCAGAAGCTCTCGCATTCCGTCCTACATGGTGGCACTACTCCGGAGGCGTGGAGCAGAAGTGCGGTGGTCTTGTTCTTTAAGAAAGGCGACAACGCTCTCTTGAAGAACTACAGACCGATTACCCTTCTGAGCCGCGTCTACGTGCTGTTTACGTACCGTTTTAAGAAATACCAAGATATTTTATTCCTATACAAAATTGTACATCCTCCGCCCCTGCCCCTGCTGCCTTAAACTGCCGAAAACAAATGCGTCAGGGCGGCACTATGGACTCTTCCCCGCTTTAAGAAGTATGAGAATACCTACAATGATATCTTGGTGGCGGTGGTTCCGTAATCGGGTTATAATTTCCCTAACGATTATTTTGATATAAATCAGTACTTTATAAATTATACGTTAATAAACAAACAAACAGACAGACAAACAAATTTCTAAAAATGATGAAATGTATTCAATTACTTGTTTTTAGTCCCTCTCAATCAATTTTGTTACAAAAATATAAAATGTACAGACATCCGCAATTAAAATTTTTATTATATATAATATAATATAAAAAGATTAAATCCAATTGTGGGCAATAAAGCGAGATTAGGGGATCAAAGTATAAATTAGCTTGCGGTATTTTATTACGATGTGAAAAATATGATATGCTTTTATTTATATACTCCGTTAATTGTCCTCTTCTTCTTGTTCTCTTCGTCTTCTCTGACCGTGTAGCGGAGGAGTAAGAGTACCAAATATTCTCCCGTGGCTGTCGTAAGAGGCGACAGACGGAAACAAACTAAGGAATGGGCAGCAGCGTCCCCATAATAACAATTAAAAATAAAAATGCGGTTGCCAACCCACCCGCCATGCGTGGCAACTATGGCAAATATCTCCAATCTGAGGAAATCTATGGGGGAGGCTTATGATATGTATATACTTAGTCGGGTTATAAGTTCTGTCAAAACCATTGAAGTAATATGTACTTACGTACTAGAACAGTTATCTCAAACAAAAAAATGTGTTGGTTGTTTTTTTTATCATAGAATAAACATAGGTAGAATGATCCGTAGGTAATAATAGATTATATTGTTAAATAGGTAAATTATATCGAGAACAATATTTAAATTTTGTCATTTATTTTGTATATTATATTTGCTTATTTAATATAATATTACATAATATTATATCACAATTACATTTTAATGATATTTTTATCTGAATATTTTAAAAGGTCAAATATAAAAAATATACTAAATATATGTTTAACAAAACTTATTAACATAACATTTAAATTACAAATATATTCTAAATAATAGTCTTTCATAAATGCTGGGCACGCGAGAATTAATAATGGACGAATTTATTCCACTTTGACTTTGATGTGGAAACCTAAAAATAAAATAAAAGAATAATAAGCAGATATAAACATGAAAAATAAGCCTAATTATAATAACTTATATATGTTTATACAAAAAATGTGTATAATAATATAATCGTCCTATACTTTAGTACCCACAAAAACGTCGCATCTGAACATATTAATTTCATAATCTATATTCCATGACACGAAATGGCGTCTTAGGAATAATTTGTTTTATTATTAATCCATAATACTTTTTATTGATTATGTATCTTATTAACCGATGGAAAGTAATTTCTTGGTTTTTACTGACATTTCTTGAATTATTTATGCAATATCTAAGTACACACAATGGCATATTTTTATCAAGAGATTTTTTTGAAATCAACACAACACGTGACAACTCTACAAGCGTCTAGCGAGTGACTGATTAAAGTGCGGTGTATGCACCGCAGTTGAGTGGAACATAGTAGCTGAAAGCAGTGTCGCCTCTAGTACGTAGTACATAATAGATCAATGGTCAAAATCTTACTGGACTGGTCTGGAATTCGACCACTCCATATGAAAGAAGATAGAGTAGCGGTTATTGCGTTGCACCGCTGTGATTACTCGCCAAAAGAGATTTTCAATATTTTACAAAAATTGTTTATCGAACTATCAAACGATTCACTGAAGATTCAAGCTTTGAAGATCTTAAGAGGATTGGCCGACCTGGTACAGTTAGGACACCCGCGATCATCAAAGCAGTCAAGGCGCAAATCCAACGAAATCCTGTTCGTAAATAAAAAATCTTAGCTCTTCAGATGGTCCTAAGCAGAACCACGGTCAAAAGAGTGATTAATGAAGACCTAGGACTTATCGTAAGAAGACCGGACATTTTTGAACGAGCGTTTGAAAAAAATTGGGCTGGATAGGTCCCGCGCTTTGTTACGGCGGTATGCATGAAAAAAATATCGCGAAATTTTGTTTTCGGATGGAATTTTTTTAACATCGAAGTAAGTTATAGATAATAAATAAAATGATAAGGTGTGTGCCCACATCAATGAAGAAGCCAGCCCGCGTATTCCGAGGGTTCAACGAGTACATTATCCTTCGTCACTCATGATTTGGCTTGAAGTCTCATATTCAGGCTTAACTGTGTAAAAACCAGTGCCGAGGTGTACCAAAATACCATTTTAACAAACATAGTGAAACCTCTTTTTCAAACAATATTCAAAAACAGACATTGGATATTCCGACAGGACTCTGCACCTGTGTGACCACATCAATGAAGAAGCCAGCCCGCGTATTCCGAGGGTTCAACGAGCACATTATCAATTGTCACTCATGATTTGGCTTGAAGTCTCATATTCAGGCTTAACTGTGTAAAAACCAGTGCCGTGGTGTACCAAAATACCATCTTAACAAACATAGTGAAACCTCTTTTTCAAACAATATTCAAAAACAGACATTGGATATTCCAACAGGACTCTGCACCAGCTCATAGGACACGAAGCACGCGAAACTGGTTGATCACCCATGGAATTAACTTTATCGGACACGAAGACTCTCTCTTCTAAGAAGATGGCCGGCTTCTAAGAAGAAGACGGCCCTCTTCTAGTCCAGATTTAAGCCTATTGGATTATAAGATATGGCAACATTTGGAGGAGAATGTCTGTGCTAAACCTCATCAAAATTTGTAATCTCTCCGAGCATCTTTGGCTAAAGCAGCGGCAGAAATACATATGAGTGTGGTGCGTGCTGCGATTGATGATTGGTCGCGTCGATTAAGAGGATAGAGTAAGTCAGCTCAAATTCTGATATCGTCCCCACTTGCCCGCGCGTCGTATGCTATGTACCGACATGTTTGTAATCACTAATACTGCAAGTAGAAAGGTCGTTAGACACTTATTTCATTAGGTTTATTATATTTATGCCTGTTTCTTAACGCCAAGCCAGCCGCTTCTTATTTTTATCACGGTTATTTCCCATTTTAATTTTACGTCGTACTGTTGCGTAATGTATATTCTGATCGTAAGCGACACAACCTCCCCGTCCAAAGGCCGAGGCGATGTGACCGTGCTGCAGGAATCACGCTTCAAAGGGCCAATAGTTTAGGTAATTTATTTTTACAGTAAAAATAATGGTATTTTAAAAAAAGTCAATAACATAAGCACTGCTTTATAGTTAGTTCAGTTAGTATGCAAAGTTTCATGATCTTATTTAAAGTATTTTACGAATAACAGCGGTTTATTGTCTATTTTGGAGGTAACTTTGGATTTTTTTTCTATCGAGAAAATTTCACGAAATCGTGTTTTCGTCTAACATAATCCTTAACATTAATCCTCAACTTTACCATATATTTATTTCAATATTAATGCTGCAATATTTTCGGCATAATGAACGATCTTGCTAAGCCATTTGACATTATATTTCCCCTTAAGGGCATCTATTCGAAATAGGGGAGGGCGTGTTGATTAATGTAAATTAAACTGTATTCTAAATTAAATTACCTTTTATTTCATATATAATTTCCGTATAATTATCAAAAATTGTGTCATTAATTTTATAAAAAGTTTTTGACAGAACTTGTGACCTGACTAAGTATACAATCGTTGAGATAAGCTGTAATACATACATACATAAACACTCACGCCTGTCACCCAGAGGGGTAGGCAGAGACTACAGACTTCCATTTGGCACGATCCTGACACACCTCTCTTGCCTCCTTCACATCCATACACCTACGCATACATGCTCGTCGGTTAAGGGAACTCCTAATTTGGCCCGTTTTCAATAAATCGCCAATTTGGTCGATAAATTTTCGCCTAGGACGTCCCTTTCCGACTCTGCTATTCACTTCTGCACCACAAATTTTCTTTGTCACTCTTTCCTCATTCATTCTTTCCACATGAGCAAACCACCGAAGCATTCCTTTCTTAATCCTGGTCACCACATCAGCTTGCAAACCACACTCTTCTCTTATTACACAATTTCTTACCCTGTCATTCAGATTCAGCCCTAACATACTCCTTGACGACCGCATTTCTACTGCGTTTATTCTACTCTCGTGCTCCTTCTGCCACACCCAACTTTCACTACCATACGTTAAAGTAGGGACCAACACAGCATTGTGAATTGCCATACGTAATAATATATAATAATATAATAAGCTGTAATAGGAAGTATATTTATGTTATTGGTGTACCGGAACTTAAAAAATCCATCTCTCCATTTGTTCGGTATTTGTCCTAAAAGACGACTTCGGAAATATTATGGATCTAGGTGGTGCAACTCCTGTGTCACCTGGTTGTCTACGTAACAAGCGATAGAGGGAAGCAAATTAGGAGATGGACAGCTGGCAAACATACCATTTATGAGCCAGTTGCAGCTCTTATGTTCAGCAGTAGATTTTAATGGGCTGAAATGAATGAATGAATATAATATTTCTTCGTATTTCTTCTATCAATTAAAAGAATATATATAAATTAAAAAAAATATACCCCCGTAGGCAATCTAAGGGGGAGGCACATGTTTAGAAATGGACTGTAATAGGCTGTAACGGTAACGGTTTTAAAAAGCTTCCGGCCTAAGAAGAATCAGCAAGAAACCCGACGAGATTCTGTTTTTTATTTTTTATTTCTAATAAATAATATTTACAAAAAAAAATAATGGTAAAACAAGGTTTTCAGTGGTAGTGTTGAGAATACACTCACCATACGAAAATAATTAGCGTTAAGCTGCTATTTTACGCTGGTGTTCTGTGAAAGCGTAGTCCTTTCCCGGTCGAGTCGAAACATTTGAGCTAAAAGCACGATTTAGCTGCAGCGTGACTTTGCTACGTAGAAAATCTTTCCTGACCTGACTGAATGAGTTCGATCCTTGCGAAAGAATGGACGGTGATATTCCAAGACTTTATTAAGTTCTGTGAGGCAGATGAATGAATACATTTTGTTTGATTGATGTAACTTGTTTTCCAACTAATTGAGGAAATAACTAATTGCCAAAATAAAAAATGAGATGGGAGAGAAATAGAATAAATAAAAGAAAAATACAAATAATAATAACAAACTCGCCCTATTTTTTTTTTATAGGATAGGGTGACAAACGAGCACACAGTCCACCTGATGGTAAGTGGTTGCTGTGGCCCATAGACATCTACATCTATCCTCGATTACGAATCAAAATGCAGTAGTATTTTCCAGTTAAAAGGATCTCCGGTGTTCTACACTTACCATACGAAACACAGCAGCATTAAACTACTATTATACACTGGTATTCTGTGAGAGCGTGGTCCTTCCCCGGTCGAGCCGACCCATTCGTGTTACAACTATACTATAATATAACTGTAGAATGGCTCTGCCACGTATAGATCTGTGTTGCTTATAGTGTTTATTGATAGATTTCTGAGACATGCCGGTTTCATAATGGTATTTTTTCACGCACTACAAATTCAGTTGTTTAAATTGCAATTAATAATTTAATTGGGGATCAAATTAAGGTTGCATAATTTGAGGCTACGGACTTAAAAAATGTGACTTGAAGAAACGAGCACACAGTCTATCTGATGGTAAGTGGATACTGTGGAGTCACAGTACAGCGAGACATCTACATTTATCCTCGATTAAGAATCAATATGCAGATGCGTTGTCACCTTTGAGGATTAAGATGGAATGCCTCGCATACAGGAAAAGGCTCTCCGGTTCTCTACACTCTCTGTATGAAACAGCAGAACAAAGGTCCTATTTTAAACCGATGTTTTGTGAGAGCGTGATCCTACTCCGGTCGAGCCGACTTATTCGTGCTACAACAATCATATAGCTGCAGCATGGCTCTACCACGTGAATTAGGTACAGCTATTCAAGAGTAAATTTAATTTATGCAATTTATCAGAGAAAGCGTGAGATGCGATAATAGCGTGAAAACTAATTCACGTATAAGAATTAAGAGGTGAAAGTTGAGCCCTTTAATCAAATAACAGGCTTGTATTGTAATTTAAGATAGCGGCTTTTAAGATAAAAATTATTACCTTATTCGTAGCTAATGTTGCAGAAGCTCATCAGTAGAGTGCGTGGGGCTTGCAGCACATCTGTGTTGTTTCCCGAATTCAAATATTATACTGAAAATTTCGGGAATCAAGGAAGTGACACAACATTACTATTTAATGTATTTATTGCTTTTTGAAGTATTCTCCCCGAAATTCGACACATTTTTCCATACGATGGAACCAATCATTGAAGCAACCATTCCATTCGGAAATTGGGGTCTCCAAAATGGCCGTTTTGTAGGCGTCCACAGCTGCTTCAGGTGATGAAAATCTATGTCCACGCAATTTATTCTTTATTTTAGGGAAAGTATAGAAATTATTAGGGCTTAGGTCGGGGCTGTACGGCGGATGGTCTAATAATTCTATGTTTTCTTGCTCTAAAAACTCTTTTGTTCAGTGTGCGGTGTGAGAACTCGCATTTTCGTGATGGAGGATGATGCGGCGGTTGTAGTTCTCTTTACGGAGTTCAGAAACGACCTGTGGCAAACAAATGCTAGCATACCATTTTGCAATAACCGTTCTTTGTCCCTCAAGAGGAATAGTCGTAACATGGCCGGTTTTGAAGACAAACGTGGCCACCATTTTTTTTGCAACACTCCGTGAACGAACAATTTTTGTTGGCTTTAACTCCCAAACACGAACACCCAAACTCGTGACTGGTTTTTTATTTCGGGTTCGTACGCGTATATCCAGGATTCGTCACCTGATACGATGTTGTATACAGCATTTGAGGATCCTGCGTGGAATGTTTCGAGAGTTCTGACGCACCAAGTAACGCGAGCCGCTTTTTGCTCTTCACAGAGCAAATGCGGTATCCATCGGGAAAACAACTTTTTTACACCTAATTGTTCATGCAAGATTATTTGTATTTGACTCATGCCAATGTCTAAAGTTGCCTGAATTTCGCGGTATGTCACATGTCGATCTTCCTCAATCAGTTTACGCACAGCATCAACGTTTTCTTGGGTGACTGCAGTTTTTGGACGACCTTGACGGGGATCATCATTGATCTTGAAACGTCCACGTTGAAATTCAGCAAATCAGCGATAAATTGTGGTTTTGGATGGGGCTTCATCACCAAATGCAAAAATCATCTGGTCAACATACTGTGGTTGCGCGGAAAACCATTCGTATTTATTTTAAATGACGGTAGGCTTGCCAAATCGTTTATCCCTTTCCAAAACGATAACATTCATACCCTCCTATCGACACATCGGGGTGGTGGGGTGGGAGGGGAGAGAAGATGATTCTAGAATATTACGCGATCATCGCAACCGAACGAATAAAAGGGGGCGCTCGGCCTACGCACGCTCTCTCCCGACGCATCACCGGACAAGAAAGCATCTCTGGGGCCCCAGAGTGTCTTCCAGAGGTCGCAACGCAGCAACATAGTGAACATGCCGCATATAAGCAACACCCCGGTGAGTGAACATTCCTACTAGTTCCTGCTTTATATAATTGTGTTTAATAGTTAATCCGCACCAATTTCATTTTCTCCTAATCAAGCAGGATTCCTTTCATAGATTTGGCAAATAATAGTTCGTTTTTAGGGAAGAGCGAGTGCATTGTATGGAAAACCGCGTGCTATAGTCGCAATTTTGTGTAAACTATGAAGCATTTCGCATATACAGTCCATTTTGGGTTTAATATCTCGCGTAATAGGTTTAAGGCTCGACCGGGGAATTGGACTTCGGTAACCTTAGGCTCGTCGCTCCACCATTTTATGGTCACTTCGGTAGGATTTGGACTGGTGTTTAGTAGTCGTTCAACCATTTTCTGGTCGAATTATTAGATTAATTATTTAGACAATGCACTCTAATTTATGGAATAGACTTAAATAGTGTTCGTTTAGTTTAAAATTAAACTTTAGTTAGTTACTTGCAAATAGAATTAATTATTCATTTTAATAGTGTTCGTTTAGTTTAAAATTAAACTTTTTTTTTTTTTTTTTTTTTTTTTTTTTTTTTTTTTTATAGGATACGGTGACAAACGAGCACACAGTCCACCTGATGGTAAGTGATTGCTGTGGCCCATAGACATCTATCTACATCTATCCTCGATTACGAATCAAAATGCAGATGCGTTGTCACCCGTGAGGACCAAGATGGAATGCCTCGTTTCCAGTAAAAAGGGTCTCCGGTTCTCTACACTCACCATACGAAATACAGCAGCATTAAGCCACTATTTCACGCTGGTATTCTGTGAGAGCGTGGTCCTTCCCCGGTCGAGCCGACCCATTCGTGCTACAACTATACTACTAATATAACTGCAGCTTGGCTCTACCAAAACTTTGGTTAGTTACTTGCAAATAGAATTAATTATTCATTTTAATAGTATTCGTTTAGTTTAAATTTAAACTTTGGTTAATTACTCGCAAATAGAATTATTCATTTAAATAGTGTTTGTATTTAGTTTAAATTTAAAGCTTATTAGTCGCTTAAGTAATTGAAACAGTGTAATCACACGTGTTTTGCACGCTTACCTGACAATTTCATCATCATCATCATCATTACAGCCCTTCACAAGTCCACTGCTGAACATAGGCCTCCCCCAAGTAATGCCACAAAGCACGGTCCTGAGCCACCTGCATCCATCGACTTCCTGCATATCTTACCAGGTCGTCACTCCATCTAGTGGGGGGTCGCCCTACACTACGCCTACCGGTACGAGGCTGCCACTCGAGAACCTTTCTTCCCCATCGGTTATCGGTTCTTCGAGCTATATGGCCGGCCCATTGCCACTTCAGCTTACTAATCCGTTGGGCTATGTCGGTCACTCTGGTTTTACTGCGGATATCCTCATTTCTGAGTCTATCACGCAGAGAAACTCCGAGCATAGCTCTCTCCATAGCTCGCTGAGCGACCTTGAGCGGCCTCATACGGCCAGCAGTGAAGGACCACGTCTCAGATCCGTAAGTCATCACTGGCAACACGCACTGGTTGTACAATCTAGTTTTTAGAGATTGAGGTATACCTGACGAGAAGATATGTCGTAATTTCCCGAACGCTGCCCAGCCGAGTTGAATCCGTCGATTGACCTCTCGGTCGAAGTTGGACTTACCTAGTCGGACTATTTGTCCCAGGTAAACGTACTCGTCAACAACTTCGAGCATAGTGTTCCCAACAACTACCGGCATAGGTGTGACATGGACATTAGAAATGATCTTTGTTTTGTCCATGTTCATCTTAAGACCTATCTGTTGGGAGGCACTATTGAGGTCATTGAGCATAGTGCTTAAGTCCTCCAGCGATTCTGCCATAAGGACTATATCGTCGGCAAATCGAAGGTGAGTGATGTACTCGCCATTGATGTTAATACCGTATCCTTTCCAGTCCAGTAGCTTGAAAACGTCTTCCAAAGCAGCGGTGAAGAGTTTCGGGGATATAACGTCACCCTGTCTTACACCTCTCTGCAGTTGGATAGGTTTCGAGCTCTGGTTCTGTACTCGGATAGCCATCGTAGCCCTACTGTACAAACACTTCAGCACTTCGATATACCGACAGTCAACTTGGCACCGCTGAAGGGACTGCAGCACCGCCCAAATTTCGACGGAATCAAAGGCTTTCTCATAGTACACATACGCCAGGCAAAGTGACAAATTGTACTCTTCAGTCTTCTGTACAATCTGCCGCAGGGTATGTACATACATATGTGGTCTATGGTACTGAAGCCTTTTCGGAAACTGGCTTGTTCGGGAGGCTGGAAGTCTGCGTGCGAGACGATTCGTAATGACTCTCGAAAACAGCACGTAGACGCGGCTCAGAAGGGAAATCGGTCTGTAGTTCTTCAAGAGAGCGTTATCGCCTTTCTTAAAGAACAAGACCACCGCACTTCTGCTCCACGCCTCTGGAGTAGTGCCACCATGGAGGACGGAATTGAAGAGCTTCTGAAGGACTTCAAGTACCGGTGTTCCACCCGCTTTCAGAAGCTGCTGGAGAGCCATTCTAATCTCGCTTAGACTGACGTCTGGGATATCATCGGAATAGTGTCGTCAATATATTTAATCAAATATATTTTTATCAAATTGTCGAACCTGACAATTTGATAAAAATATATTGAGTTTAGCGAGCGACACGCGTCACCTCGGCTCGCTGTACAGGTATTCAATTTAACGACGTAATACGGCACGCGTGTCCATCCTCCAGCGTTGTGTGATTAATTGTGATTAATATAATATTAATTATAATAATTTAAAATGGCAGTTAGTGGAAATGAAATTAAAATTAAAACGCTTCATGCCAAGAGGGAGATACTTTTTTCACGTATACAATGTATTAGTGATCACATAAAGAACATTAATGTATAAGCAGTGCGGGAAACTTTTTTAAATTAAATTGAAACCGTGGATTCTTTGCGGACGGATTACGAAATGATATTAGACCAAACTAATCATTTGGAATTTGGTTACAAATCGACCCGAAATATATAGTGAACTACCAACCGCTTCTAGCATTTGAAGATATGTTGTGTCGCGTGAAAAGAACGGCGAAGCTCTTGCAGTCTCCATCTCAAAACGAAGCAAAGCCGGAAACTCAGGTACGCCCACGTGACTCAATTAGGTTGCCGCCAATAGATATTCCGGTATTCACTGGCGATATTAAGACATGGCCCTTCTTCTTCAGTAGTTTTCAAAACGATATACATAATACCCCATCGTTATCGGACGCTGAAAAATTATATTATTTAATGAGTAAACTTAGTGGCAGGGCACAGTCAATTTGCTCGGGTTTTACACCTACAGCAAACAATTACTTGTTAATATTAGAAACGCTTAAAACTAAATATGAAGATAGGAGAATGTTAGCTTCCGAATATTTGAACCAGATATTCGATCTTAAACCTATATCATCCGCGAACATCAACGGCTTAGAGCAGTTTTTAGATAAATTTGTGGCATCGGTGGCTGCACTTAAGAACTTGAAATTTAATGACCTTATGGACGTGGTGTTTCTTCATATTGCACTAAAGAATTTAGACCCCGACACCGTGCGTGCGTTTGAAATGGAGCATCGTAGCTCGGAGATGCCTTCCTTTCATTCATTAGCATCGTTTGTGCGAGATCAAATTAAGGTGATGCAGCGCTCCCCGAACGTTAAACAAGAAATTAAAAAATGCGTCGACCGTAGACAGACTCAACCATCTAAAACAGCAGAGTCGTTAACGTACGTAACCGCTACGTCGGCACCACTTCAGCATGCCTGTATCATATGTAAAGATAAACAACACGGTAATTTATACAATTGTGCGATCTTTCGTAAATATTCACCAAGCGAACGTTATAAAATAGTAAAGACGGACAACCTATGTCTGAACTCCTTAAGCGATAAGCATTTAGTTGCAAAATGCAATTCTGGTTCCGTATGTAGCAAGTGCGCCAGGAAACATCGCACGTTATTACATTTCGAAAATAGCAACATATCGGCGTCAAGTAAATCGGACAAGGAATTCACCCCTACTAAAGTCAACGATTCTAGCGGTCGACCTGGTGATGTCGCTCTGTGCTCATTGGAAAATATGGGAGCACAACCTCCTTCAACCGTGTTACTGGGTACGGCACGTATTTTGGTTAGGGATTCGCGTGGAAAAGAATAAGGCATCCGTGCACTGCTGGACAGCGGAGCCCAAAATAATAATAATAATAATAATAATAATAATATTCCACAACTATCACACAACGCCATCTAGTCCCAAGCTAAGCAGAGCTTGTGTTATGGGTACTAGACAACTGATAAACATACTTATATATTCCTAAATACATAAATATTATAGATAAATTACACCCAGACACAGAACAAATGATCGTGCTCATCACGCAAACATTTGTCCTGGGTGGGAATCGAACCCACGACCTCCGGCATAGCAGTCAGTGTCACTAACCACTAGACCAACAGGCCCGTCAAAATAGCTTTATAACGCGACAATGTTGTCAGCGCTTAGGCTTAGTAATAAATAGGTCACTTTCATGTCCCGTAGTCAAAGGCATCGGAGGTAATAGTAAAGTTACCCAGGGATATATAAATTTAAAATTTTATTCTCGGATAGATCGTAATGTTAACTTTGATATAAATGCACTAGTAGTAGATAGGGTCACTGAACCGCTGCCAACCGTTTCGGTTGACACCTCGGCAATGATTGAATTTAAAAATTTGACTCTAGCAGACGACACTTACGCCGTTCCCGGAAACATAGACATGCTCATTGGAGCATCGCTTTTCCCTCATCTTTTGTTAAACAATAAGGTCAGGGGCAACTCCTCGCATACCGCGCCTTACGCACTGGAAACCGTATTGGGCTATGTTATCGTTGGCTCCGCCCCCATCATAGATAATATTTCGGCAACCTCTTATTGTTGTATGGCTGTAGAACCGCTCGAGTCGTTAGTCCGCAAATTTTGGGAGATGGAGGAGGTGATCGTCCCACCCATAGCTAGCTCAGATGACAGATTATGCGAGGAAATTTACGTCCGCACGACCGTTCGTGATCGCGACGGTAGATATAGTGTAGCGCTACCCTTTAAAGGAGATGTTTTATCTCTTGGCGATTCGCGTCAAATGGCGTAAAAACGTTTCTACAGCTTGGAGCGTAGGATGCTCGCTTCACCCCAGTTAAAAGAAGCTTATGACGGCGTTATTAACGAATATATAAGGGAAGGTTACATATCACTTGTGGCTTCGAAATCAGATAACTACAAAGACACACCGTCGTATTTCATACCACATTACGGGGTCATTAGGGAGGACAAACTTACATCTAATTTACGTGTAGTGCTCGACGCTAGTGCTAAAACTAGCACTCACCTGTCGCTTAACGATATCCTCTATAGTGGGCAAAATTTACAGGGCAGTTTATTTAATATAATAGCCAATTTTCGTTTGTTTAGTATAGCACTATCCGCCGATATTCGCCAAATGTTTCTTTGCATAGGGGTCCGTGAATGCGACCGTAGATTCCAACGCATTTTATATCGTTTCAACCCAAAGGAACCTCTAATGGTGTTTGAGTTTAACCGCGTTTGCTTTGGTTTAAAGTCGAGCCCATTTCATGCGTTACGCACAGTGAGACAGCTCGCCCACGATGAAGGTCCCTCTTACCCTAAAGCTAAGAGGGCAATTGAGAGCGATTTATATATGGATGATTTTGTATACTATGTCGATAACGTGGAGAAGGCCACCCTAACCACCGCCGAGGTTATAAAGCTCATGAAATCGGGTCAATTCGATCTTGTCAAGTGGACTAGTAATTCGCGTCCGGTTTTAGACACAATCCCACTATCACACCGTCTTTCGGCGATAAAGGAATTCGACGATTCTGATACTCACAAAGTGCTTGGACTGTGTTGGTCACCAGAGTCCGACATGTTTAGCCTTAAGGTAAACCCGCGTTGCTAGATTATGGGATGTCATGGGTTACGTAGCTCCGGTGGTATTATACGCCAAGCTTTTGATTAAACAACTTTGGTTATTTGAATGCGACTGGGATGACTCGCCGCCTGACAGCATTGTTCGGTTGTGGCGGCGTTTTAGAGAGGAACTTCCTTTACTAAGAAAAATTAAAATACCACGTCATATAAACGTCGATAGAAATAGCGTCATCACGGTCGTTGGGTTTGCAGACGCCAGCGAGAAGGCTTACGGGGGCGTTGTATATTTCCACGTCCAGAATAATGGTAGAAATTCGATTAGCCTCATTAGTTCTAAGTCGAGAGTCTCCCCCCGTAAGATTGTCTCTCTGGCGCGCTTAGAGCTTTGCGCAATATTAGTACTCACCAAGCTTATTACCGCAGTTATCAGCGCATGTAGGGATAGAGTTCACATAGAAAGGATATTTGCCTTTTCCGACTCCACCGTCGCCTTATGCTGGGTTCATTCTTCACCCCACCGTTGGGATACGTTTGTCGCGAACCGTGTGGCCAAGATCCGAGACGAGTTAGAAACGCAGAACTTTTATCACGTGTCCGGTACGGAAAATCCTGCCGATTGTCTATCCCGTGGACTCACCCCGATGCAAATAATGGACCACCCGCTTTGGTTCCACGGACCTGCTTGGGTTCACTTGGATCCCTCGCAATGGCCAATAACCGATTTCGAACCTTCGTCAGTGTCACAACCGCTGGATGAGAAGAGACACGCTCTAGTGGCGAACGTTTCGAGCGAGGTTTCTCCAATCATTGATTTGGCGAACCGCTTGTCCTCTTGGTCGAAATTATTGCGTAGCGTAATTTACGTTTGTCGATATGCGAAGCCTTTACCGCGACGTTCGTATGTCTTAGCGTCCGATTACAACTATGCCGAGTCGCTAGTATTGCGTGAACTTCAACGTGCGCATTTCTCTGAAGAAATTACAAGATTACTATCGAATAGAGCTTGTAGTCGCGCCTTTTAAAGCCTTAAGCCATTTTTACAGGATGAGATTGTAAGGGTAGATGGACGATTGTCCAACTCTCAGTTGAGCTTCGACCAACGGCACCCTATAGTTTTACCGCGTAAAGACCATATCATGAATTTATTAGTCGATTACCATCATAAATTGTATTCGCACGCTGGCCCCGACTTGCTGATGTCGATCTTGCGTCAGAATTATTGGATTCTTTCTGCACGTAATTTAATCCGCAATCGGGTGCACAGATGTATAGCTTGCTTTCGGGCACGCGCCAAGCCGTCATTTCCGGAAATGGCGGAACTTAGATCTTGTCGAGTAATACAATCAGTAAAGTCCTTTACGCACACCGGGTCTGACTTCGCTGGTCCGTTTAAGGTCACGCCCACTCGCGGGCGTGGTATAAGGCCACAAACCACAAAGGCTTACGTCTGCATTTTCGTATGTCTAACTACAAGGGCGGTGCATATAGAGCTCGTTGGTGATCTAAGCACAGCAGGCTTTATGGGTGCGTTTAAAAGATTTCTTTCCCGCCGTGGCCCTGTAAGTAAATTATATTCGGATAACGGTACGAACTACGTCGGTGCAATACGTATTTTGTCAGAACTACATGAGCTCTTAGCTAGCAAGTATTATAATTCGGAGTTCGCTCACATTCTAGCCGAGAACCGCATTGAGTGGTCTCTGAACGTCCCAGCCGCGAGTCATTTTGGGGGCAATTGGGAGATTAAGATTAAGAGTCTAAAGAGTCACTTATACCGAGTAATAGGAGATCAAATTTTGTCCTTCGAAGAGCTAAGTACGGTGCTCGCTCAAATTGAATGCGTAATGAATAGCCGCCCACTTTGTCGTACGTTATCTAGTGACCCTTCGGAGCCGCTGGCTCTAACTCCAGCACATTTTTTGAATTTAACGCCTTTAAAGTATTTGCCCGCCGTAAATATGGATGAGAACAGATTTAGCATTTCCGCACGCCACAAATTATTAGACCGGTTAGTGCAATCGTTTTGGAAACGATGGAGGATGGAATACTTACTAACTACTGACCACGGTTGGGTCTTACATGCGTCCTGTTGTCCGTTTGTGCCTTGCCTCTTCCAAATTTAAATTAGCTTTCTAGATTAGAAATTGCAGTTGAATTTAGGTAATCTTAGCGTTAGTTAGTTATTTGTCAGTTTGATCTTAGCTCTAGTTGTTTTAGTATTTTGAAGGAAATCCTTCAAGGGCGGGGGAGATGGTTGCGCGGAAAACCATTCGTATTTATTTTCTTTGACGGTAGGCTTGCCAAATCGTTTATCCCTTTCCAAAACGATAACATTCATACCCTCCCATCGACACATCGGGGTGGTGGGGTGGGAGAGGAGAGAAGATGATTCTAGAATATTACGCGATCATCGCAACCGAACGAATAAAAGGCGGCGCTCGGCCTACGCGCGCTCTCTCCCGACGCATCACCGGACAAGAAAGCATCTCTGGGGCCCTGGAGTGTCTTCCAGAGGTCGTACCGCAGCAACATAGTGCCCAAGCCGCATAGAAGCAACACCCTGGTGAGTGAACATTCCTACTAGTTCCTGATTGATATAATTGTGTTTAATAGTTAATCCGCTCCAATTTCATTTTCTCCTCAAGCAGGATTCCTTTCATAGATTTGGCAAATAACAGTTCGTTTTTAGGGAAGAGCGAGTGCATCGTATGGGAAACCGCGTGCTATAGTCGCCATTTTGTGTAAACGAAGAAGCATTTCGCATATACAGTCCATTTTGGGTTTAATTTCTCGCGTAATAGGTTTAAGGCTCGACCGGGGAATTGGACTTCGGTAACCTTAGGCTCGTCGCTCCACCATACTGTTTTTATGTCAAATCACTTCGAAAGTCATAATAAATCATCGCTCTTGAATTTTCTCGAGTTAATTCCATTTTCTCAACGACTAAACAAGTTTGACAAAACGTTGTGACAAGACCGAGAATCTTTTTTTAAATAAATAAATGGCATTCGATTTTTAAAACCAAGGAGTTTTCAGTTAAAAAGATTTTAATATGACAGGAACAGTGGAAATATTCCATTCGCGATACTTTTAGTGCAGCCTAGTATATAAAACTGTACAGAAGTTGTTATAATAGCAAGGAAATAATACTGCTGTGTTTTATTGTGTAAGTGACGACACTGGGAAAGCCACGTCAAAAACTGTGAGACATCTTGGTCCTCAGGGGTGACAAACACATTTGTTTTTAGATACGCAATGAATGTTAATAATAATGTTCTCCAAACCGAATATCGGCCACGGTGGCTAGTTTCAACGGAGACCAGGCATCTATGCGGAACGGGTTTCAAGTGAACGAGAGTGTGCGCTGGCACAAGTGCACTCTCTATTCCTTGTTCATTGTTCGGACGAAAATCCTACTCTACCAGAGAGAGATCAGGTGTAGGAAAAACGGCTTTACATGCTATCTTTAGGCACCGGGTTGGAATACTGCTAACATTCTCACCAGCTGGTAGTCAACGTAAAGTTAAGTGGCTACTACAAGCAATGAACACCTGAAACTAATTTCAAACAAAAAAATTCTGATGTGTTGTCACTTATCACCCCGATGAGTAAAGACAGAATGCGTCAAGGCCTATTAATTAAAATTAAAATTAATATAAAATTGCAACTTAGCAGTAAGTATACTTCTGCTTCGTGTAGGAAATGAGAAATAGAAATAGATTTGTTTAATTAATACCACTGACCCACGTCAGCGTCGTCTGGAATTATTAAACATTTAAAATTAATATAATCTCTTAAAATCTTGGTTTTATTTTTTTGTATTGGAGAGGGGGCACACGAGCATACGATTCACCTGATGTTAAGTGACAACCGCCGCCCATGAACAACTACAACACCAGGGGAATTGCAGATGCGTTGCCGGCCTTTTATAAAGGAGTAAGCTCTTTTCTTGAAGGTCCCTAGGTCGTATCGGACATGAAAAATCGCCGGTGGTAAACTATAACGTTTACGAAAATACTTCAAGCATTTCAGAAAAAATATAGTCTAGACATTGAGCTATTATGTACTACGTACTAGAGGCGACACTGCATTCAGCTACCCTGTTCCATTCAACTGCGGTGCATACACCGCACTTTAATCAGTCACTCGCTAGGCGCTTATAAAGTTGTCACGTGTTGTGTTGATTTAAAAAAAATCTCTTGATAAAAATATTCCATTGTGTGTACTTAGATATTGCACTACTAATTTAAGAAATGTTAGTAAAAACCAAGGAATTACTTTTCATCGGTTAATAAGATACTTAATCAATAAAAAAGTATTAAAGATTAATAATAAAACAAATTATTCCTAAGACGCCATCTCGTGTCATGAAATATAGATTATGAAATTAATATTATGTTCAGATGCGACATTTCTGTGGGTACTTAAGTATAGGACGAATTTATTATTATACACATTTTTTTGTAGAAACAAGTATAACTTAATATAATTAAGCTAAATTTTTCATGTTCAAATCTGCTTATTATTCTTTTATTTTATTTTTAGGTTTCCACATCAAAGTCAAAGTGGAATAAATTCGTCCATTTTTAACTTTCGCGACCCTTATTTTGTTTTAAATAAATATATTTGTAATTTAAATGTTATTTTAATAAGTTATGTTATAACACATTTAGTACGTTTTTATATTTGACATAGATACCTTTTAAAATATTCAGATAAAAATATCATTTAAATGTGTTTTTATATAATCGTGATATAATATTATATATATTATATTAAATAAGCAAATATAATATACAAAATAAATGACAAAATTTAAATATTGTTCTCGATATAATTTACCTGTTTAACAATACAATATATTATTACCTACGGATCATTCTACCTATGTTTATTCTATGATTAAAAAAATAACCGCGCGAACACAGAGTAGCGCACATTTTTTGTTTGAGATAGCTTTTCTAGTACGTAAGTACATATTACTTCAATGAGTCTAGATTACGTCTGATATAGCTCTCTATCGGTTCTGTTCGTCAAGTTTTATTACGAGTACTAAATAATAAATCTGTTCAGCCCGTACAGACGGAGTTTAATTAAATGATTAACTCTGCAGGCCATCCCTGGAACTTCCCGCTAATTTCAAATACAAAGCGCTCCAAATTTCACCAAATTATGTTGCGAAATCTCGAAGTTATGTTGAAAAAAAAAAGTATTTTTTTTTCAAATTCTTTCTCCTTCGATATCTCACGTGAACCGATTTTTATTTTCCAAGCGGCATGCGACTCACTTTTAAACGGCTTTCGATTTCAAAAACTAACAGTTAGTTATTGAAATCGAAAACCGTTTAAAAGTTATTCCAAAAAAGTTATTCTTAATCATTGAAGTAATATGTACTTACGTACTAGAACAGTTATCTCAAACAAAAAATGTGCGCTACTCTGTGTTCGCGCGGTTGGTTTTTTTATCATAGAATAAACATAGGTAGAATGATCCGTGGGTAATAGTAGATTATATTGTTAAATAGGTAAATTATATCGAGAACAATATTTAAATTTCGTCATTTATTTTTGTTTTCTGGAGACTGGGCAGTATCGAAGAAGATCTGGATCTGGAAGACATAGGGTGACAACTCAAAGGGATGACCGATTTATAGTGGTATCAGCTCTACGAAATCGGCACCTATCTGGTGTTGATCTCCAGCGACGCTTACGTGAAGATCGAGGTGTAGCTATAAGTGATAGTACTGTGAGAAGGAGACTTCGTGAGTAGAATGTAAGACCTCACAAGCCAGCAACAAGATGACAATTGACCACAGCTCATCGACAAGCCGAACTTCAATTTGCGCGTAACCACATCAACTGGACTATAGGCCAATGGAAGTCAGTTCTTTTTAGTGATGAGAGTCGAATGACTTTATACGGTCCTGACGGACGCCGTAATGTCATGCGACGACCAGGTGAACGTTATACCCAGTGTTGCATAAGAGAAACTGTCAGTTATGGTGGAGGCTCTGTAATGTTTTGGGCTGGGATATCTTTGACTGGACGCACTGAGCTGGTTTTCATACGAAGAGGTGCTTTAACTGCAGCACGCTACTTCACAGAGATCTTAGAAGACCATGTGGTGCCATACGCCGGCTATATTGGAGAGACCTTTGAATTAATGCATGATAATGACGAACCACACTTAGCGCGCATCACAAACGATTACCTTGAAGAGGTTGGCATTCGGGTTATGTCGTGGCCAGCAAGAAGCCCTGATATCAACCCTATAGAGCACATGTGGGACACCCTAAAACAAAAGGTTAGAGCCCGTAATCCAGTCCCTACAACATTAGGAGACCTTGAAACCGCCATTAGGGAAGAATGGAACCGAATCCCTCAAGAGACCATCAAAATCTTGATAAGGTCACTAAAACGACGAATGCATTCTGTCATTCGAGTAGGAGGAGGGAATACGCAATATTAAATTGCAACAATTGTGTACAAAAATTCAATACATAAAAACTAGAGCATATTGAAAATTAATAAAAATAATCGTGAAAAATTAAAGATTTTGGTTTTTAAATGAAAATTACTTTCAAAAAATCTTTTTGATGTAACTGTGATTAAATTGGTGTAAATAAACAAGTTAAATTAAACATTTCAGTACTTAAACGTTTTTATTGGTTCTGTTTTAGAAAAACGTGATTTGCGGCAAAAACGCAGGTGGGCTGATTTTTTTGATGGCTAGTGTATATATATATATATTCATGTCTTAATGGCATACAAATAACACAATCACCTTTATTTAATGTTTTAAGGCAGTTATTTCGATATTATAGGCAGACAATTCGATTTTGTTGTAATGAAAGACGACCCGCCCTGACTGCGCCTGGTTCTAACCAAACCTACAAATGTGGCGTTATTTAGATTTAACAAAGTTAAAGACCATTCATTTTATTCGTTTTTAGTTTAATTTTTCAAAAAACCTTCAACATTTTCGGATAAGATATAATTAAATCGCTCTAGAATTGTTGTCTATCTGCTTGTGAAATTCCATTGTAATATTTTTTTATAGTATAAGGGTAGCAAACGAGCATACGGTCCACTTTATGGCAAGTGGTTGCTGTGGGCCATAGATATCTGCACATCTATCCTCGATAATGAATCAAAATACAGATGGTTTCTCACCCGTGAGGAGTAAGATGGAAAGCCTCGTTTCCAGTAAAAAAAGTTTACGATTCTCTACACTCACCAAATGAAATACAGCAGCGTTAACCAGCTGTGTGAGCTGTGAAGCGTGGTCCTTCCACATCCATATCCATAGCTGCAACCTGGCTCTACCACGTACAATTAGTATATAATCATCAGTCGCGTTTCTACTGCCGGTCAGTGCAGTCGCTTCATAATTATGTGGCGGCTCTAATGCCGAACCTACAATATTTTCGCAGCGTAAGCATACCAACTGCATACTACAAGCAAAACAAAAAAATTCGAAATGGCGTGTCAACCTAAACGATCCGATACCGTCGTAGTGAACGAGTTCCTGGCCTTTGTTCAACAAAAATTGGACGTCATGGACCAGGTATCCCTGGAGCAGATACTGATGACCGGCTTCACCGAGGACGAGATCATCCAAGCGAAGAAGGTGTTAGCAGATTCAGCCGTGACCCAAATCCGTCTTATCACACGTCATAGAGATGAACGCGGTAAGAAAGACCTGCAAGACATCTTCAGACTGTTCAATGAGACTGATCCTGATGACATCCCAACTTTCGTCGCGCGTGATCTCAACAAGCTGCCTCCCGTGACGTTCGATCACGTAGACGTGACCAGATTGTTGAAAGACATCACCACGTTGAAAGCCGAAGTCACCGACCTCCGTTTCAAATTTGAAGAATCGGAACGAGCCGCAACAGAGCTGAAGAACGAAGTCACTATGTTGCGCAACATAATTGCAACATCTGCGAAATCACCGCCGTCGCAGAATGTAAATACGACACGCGGTAATCGTAATAGTAGTCATATTTCACCGATGATTGCGACTCCGTCACGCGATATCGTTTGTCAGCGGGTTGATGACTGTGAAACTAGGGCGACCTCGATCGTCATTGCATCACCACCTGAGCCCTCGACTGAACCCTTGAGTACTCATCCGCCGAAGCCAACCTGTCAACAAGGAAAGACGTTTGCGGATGTTGCTCGAAAATCTTCGCAACCCTCATGTGGTCGAAAACAAAAGAATGTGGATGTAAAATCAGTTCCTGTGGTGACCCAAACCAAGAGAGAGAATGACGGGTTTACTCTTGTTGAGAAGAGACGTCGGTCGAGACCCGTCTGTAACCAGCGTGGGACCGCCAAAATAAACGCAAATACAACTCTGCGTATTGTGGAGCCCACCATACAGCTCTACAACTCCCGTTTGGACAAAAGTACGTCGGGAGAAGACGTCCTGCGTTTCGTGGAAGAACGAAGCCGATGCCGCATAGAGGATCCGATCTCTTTACATTTGCAGCGTCTGGAGTCTAAGAGGTCCACGAACTTCAAATCCTACGTACTCCAGGTTCCTGCAAAATACAAAGAGACCCGATTTCTGGCCCTCTGGGGTAGTGTTTCGCCGATACAGGGACGCGCCAAAGAAGAAAGTTCCCTAAATAGTGTTATATTTATATTTTATATATATTTTTAGGTTAAGGTATATATTGCTATGGGCGAATGTTCTTAATTTTTAAATCTTTGATGCCTGAAATAAAGTTATTGTATTGTATTGTATTGTATATAATTAGTTTAGCCATTTAGAATAGCCCGGACAGCCAGATAGACAAACACTTTAAAAATGGTTATTAATTTTGCATGTTTGCTTTGCAAATAGCCCCCACATAAAGTAGTTATTTCGATAGATTACAGACAGAAAATTCAATTTTAAGTATATGTATCTAATATGATAAGATATATTATGAACTAGCGACCACCCCCAACTTCTTCTGGGTGGGATTTATTAATGTGGCGTTAATTAGATTTAAGATAAAAGACTGGACGTGGTAGAGCCAAGGTGCAGCTATATTTTAGTTGTAGCACGGATGGGTCGGCTCGACCGGGTAAGGACCACGCTCTCACAAAATACCCGCGTAAAATTGCAGCTTAATGCTGCTGTGTTTCGTATGGTGAGTGTAGAGAACCGAAGACCCGTTTTACTGGAATCGAGGCATTCCATGTTAGCCCTCAGGGGTGACAACGCATTTGCATTTTGATTCTCAATCGAGGATAAATGATGTCTATGGGCCACAGCGTCCATTTACCATCAGGTGGACTGTGTGCCCGTTTGTCACCAAATGCTATAAAAAATGAAAATTTATTTTATCAACTTTTCTATTCCAAAAAAAATCTCCAATTTTTTTGGATAAAATATAGCCTAGATCCCACTTGGTATTCCTGTCTATCAGTTCGTTAAGTTTCATTACAAGCAGTTCAACTGTTTTGAAGATTAGCCTGGACTGCAAATAAACGCGTCAGCTCAATAAAAGGCAATTATGTCGATATTACGCTGTAATTTCATTTATATATAGAAATAGATTTATAAATAAGGTACGTGAAAGTAATATGGTCACATTAAGCTATGTCGCCCTATAAAACCAAAACTAGGGGGATGACAGAGACATAAACACAAAGTCGTATACTATAACTAATATAGTATACGAGGGCGGCACTGAAAATTACGGGAATCAAGGAAGTGACACAACAAAATGCAAAACAACAAAATGTGTAAAAATGTATTTATTGCTTTTCGAAGTATTCTCCGCGAAATTTGACACATTTTTCCATACGATGGAACCAATCATTGAAGCAACCATTCCATTCGGAAGTTGGGGGTCTCCAAAATGGCCGTTTTGTAGGCGTCCACAGCTTCTTCAGGTGATGAAAATCTCTGTCCACGCAATTTATTCTTTATTTTAGGGAAAGTATAGAAATCATTAGGGCTTAGGTCGGGGCTGTACGGCGGATGGTCTAATAATTCTATGTTTTCTTGCTCTAAAAACTCTTTTGTTCTGTGTGCGGTGTGAGAACTCGCATTGTCGTGATGGAGGATGATGCGGCGGTTGCAGTTCTCTTTACGGAGTTCAGAAACGACCTGTGACAAACAAATGCTAGCATACCATTCTGCATTAACCGTTCTTTGTCCCTCAAGAGGAATAGTCGTATAGAATAGTAATAATAGAATGGTTTTTTGTTTCGGGTTCGTACGCGTATATCCAGGATTCGTCACCTGATACGATGTTGTATACAGCATTTGAGGATCCTGCGTGGAATCTTTCGAGAGTTCTGACGCACCAAGTAACGCGAGCCGCTTTTTGCTCTTCACAGAGCGAATGCGGTATCCATCGGGAACACAACTTTTTTACACCTAATTGTTCACGCAAGATTATTTGTATTTGACTCATGCCAATGTCTAAAGTTGCCTGAATTTCGCGTTATGTCACATGTCGATCTTCCTCAATCAGCTTACGCACAGCATCAACGTTTTCTTGGGTGACAGCAGTTTTTGTACGACCTTGACGGGGATCATCACTGAGCTTGACACGTCCACGTTGAAATTCAGCAAACCAGCGATAAATTGTGGTTTTGGATGGTTGGACCACCAAATGCAGAAATCATCCGGTCAACACACTGTTTTTGTGTTAAAGCACTTCGAAAGTCATAATAAATCATCGCTCTTGAATTTTCTCGCGTCAATTCCATTTTCTCAACGACTAAACAAGTTTGACAAAACCTTGTGACAAGACCGAGAATCTTTTTTTAAATAAATAAATGGTATTCGATTTTTAAAACCAAGGAGTTTTGAATTAAAAAGATTGTAATATGACAGGAATAGTGGAAATATTCCATTCTCGATACTTTTAGTGCAGCCTAGTATATTAAGAAAAAAAATTGAAAACAAGTTTTGGCATTTATTAGGAACACTTCGAAAACTCAACTTAAAAAAACTAATTACATTACACAATACTAAAATTCACTAAAATATTCACCATTATATCAATTGTTAAAATGGATAAAGCAGAGCCCTATTGACCCTTTATTATTTGATTGACTGATGAGGAGCTATCGTATCATATAGTCTTCTATGTAAACAAGGCTGTAGGTTTTGAGTTATAAGAGAGTCTCCATAACAAACGCAACACCAGGGGAATTGCGGGTGCGTTGCCGGACTTTATAAAAAGGAGTAAGCTCTTTTCTTGAAGGCCCCTAAGTCGTACCGGTCGAGCACTAGTTTATTATTTACTTATTACCACGTGCTCGAAGGTGAAGGAAAACATCGTGAGAGTGCATTGTAGGATTTGCTTAGATTTACATTGCACACAGCTGCACATCTGAGAAATAAGAAAAAAAATATTTCAAGGACATGTTAAGTTCGCTAACACGCATTGGGGCAGCGCGCCGGACACTTCCTTGCCCTAAAACCCTCTCAGAAATGAGGGGAGGCCTGTGCCTAGCGGTGGGACATACAAAGGAAATCACGGCTGGACTTTTTTCAATAAATTATAGTTTATAATCACATGTTACGCAAGTCATAAGAATGGAATAGAATATTTTTATTCGATACTAGCTGTTCCCCGCGACTTTGTCCGCGTGCATTTTATGGATTTTAATTGTTTTGGTCGAAACCCTAACTATTTTTCTAAAATAAAAGTAAAATTTGCTCCTTATAACATCAGCTATCTGCCAATGAAAATTCCATCAAAATTGGTCCAGCCATTTCAAAATTTACAGCCATGACAAAAATTTTAAATAATTTTTTTGTTTTAAGTTTTATGTTAAGTACCGTATATGTATGTATATGCGGATAGGTGATATTTATTTATATACATATACATATATACACGGACAAAAATCGAATTTTTCTATTTTTACCACAAAATTTTTAATTTTTGCTCATTTTGGTTCATAGTGCATTCAAAACACTTTTTACTTTTTTTTCGGCGTTAATTTTTAAGACAATCTTAATTAAACGAATAATAATTTTATTTTTATGAAAAAGAAATTAAAATATCTGTAAAAAAATCTGTAAGCAGAATAATTTTTTTATCGTTTTTCACCCGATGAAATAAGCTCTAGTTTCATGATATTCAAACATAGGTCTCCCCCAAGGTATGCCACAAAGCACGGTCCTGAGCCACCTGCATCCATCGACTTCCTGCATGTCTTATCAGGTCGTCACTCCATCTAGTGGGGGGTCGCCCTACACTTCGTCTACCGGTACGAGGCTGCCACTCGAGAACCTTTTTTCCCCAACGGTTGTCGGTTCTTCGAACTATATGGCCGGCCCATTGCCACTTCAGCTTACTAATCCGTTGGGCTATGTCGGTTACTCTGGTTCTACTGCAGATATCCTCATTTCTAAGTTTATCACGCAGAGAAACTCCGAGCATAGCCCTCTCCATAGCTCGCTGAGCGACTTTGAGCGTCCTCATACGGCCAGCAGTGAAGGACCACGTCTCAGTTCCATATGTCATCACTGGCAACACGCACTGGTTCTACAACTTAGTTTTCAGGTTTTGAGGTATACCTGACGAGAAGATGCGTTGTAATTTCCCGAACGCTGCCCAGACGAGTTGAATCCGTCGATTGACCTCTCGGTCGAAGTTGGACTTATCTAGCCGGACTATTTGTCCCAGGTAAACGTACTCGTCAACAACTTCGAGCTTAGTGCTCCCAACAACTACCGGCATAGGTGTGACATGGACATTAAACATGATCTTTGTTTTGTCCATGTTCATCTTAAGACCTATCCGTTGGGAGGCACCATTGAGGTCATTGAGCATAGTGCTTAAGTCCTCCAGCGATTCTGCCATAAGTACTATATCGTCGGCAAATCGAAGGTGAGTGATGTACTCGCCATTGACGTTAACACCGTATCCTTTCCAGTCCAGTAGCTTGAAAACGTCTTCCAATGCAGCGGTGAAGAGTTTCGGGGAAATAACGTCACCCTGTCTTACACCTCTCTGCAGTTGGATAGGTTTCGTACTCTGGTTCTGTACTCGGATAGCCATCGTAGCCCTACTGTACAAACACTTCAGCACTTCGATATACCGACAGTCAACTTGGCACCACTGAAGAGACTGTAGCATCGCCCAAATTTCGACGGAATCAAAGGCTTTCTCGTAGTCCACATACGCCAGGCAAAGGGGCAGATTGTACTCTTCGGACTTCTGTACAATTTGCCGAAGGGTATGTATGTGGTCTATGGTAATAAAGCCTTTTCGGAAACCGGCTTGTTCGGGAGGCTGGAAGTCGTCGAGTCTGCGTGCGAGACGATTCGTAATGAATCTCGAAAACAGCTCGTAGACGCGGCTCAGAAGGGATATCGGTCTGTAGTTCTTCAAGAGGGCGTTGTCACCTTTCTTGATGAACAAGACCACCGCACTTCTGCTCCACGCCTCCGGAGTAGTGCCACCATGGAGGACGGAATTAAAGAGCCTCTGAAGGACTTCAAGTACCGGTTTTCCACCCGCTTTCAGAAGCTCCGCTGTAATTCCATCCTCGCCCGGGGACTTGCCGTTTTTAAGGTACTGGAGAGCCATTCTAATCTCGCTCAGACTGACGTTCGGGATATCATCGGAATAGTGTCGGATAAGACCCGCTCTTGGATCGTTACTCACACTTGCGTGTGGCTCCAACGATGATGTGTACAGCTGCCCATAGAACTTCTCAATCTCACTCAGAATCTCAGGTGTCCCGGAAACGATGCTGCCACACTCAGTCTTCAGCTTTGACAGTTGGCTCCTACTGGCAGACAGATCTCTGGCAAAGACTTTGGAGCCCTGGTTCCGCTCAATCGCTTCTAAAATACGAGCAGTATTAAATTTGCGTAAGTCTCGCCGCATGCATTTGGAGATCTGTCTGTTCAGTTGCCTGTATGCTGTCAAATCTGTTGACGATTGCAGCCTCATCTCCCGTCTAACAGCCATAAGATTAAGAGTGTGATCGGAGAGCTTTTGTGTTCTTCTGCGGCCGGTCTTGCAGAACTTAGCTCCGACCGCATGGACAGTTTCCACGAGCTTGTCGTACATATCGTCCACTACATTGCAATCTTCTAGGCACTGAAAGCGGTTACGTAACTCGAGCTGAAAGGTTTCGGGATTCTGGATTAGAGCACGAGGGGGACGGAGCGTTGACTTCATTAGACGAGACCTCTCCAACTTAACGTTTAGGTTCAGTGTGCCTCTAACCATTCGGTGATCGCTGCCGGTTTTCACCCTTGCGATCACTGAGACATCACTGAACAGTTGGCGTCTGGTCATCATAATGAAGTCAATCTCATTTTTTGTCGAACCGTCGGGGCTCGACCAGGTCCACTTCCTGTGGGGCCACTTCTGGAAGAAAGAGTTCTTCATAAAGAGTCCCTCTTTCCCCATAAAGTCAGCCAGTTGCTGGCCCCTACGGTTCCGTTGCCCTACTCCAAATTTCCCTACCTTCAGCTCACCGCTCTCTCTTGTGCCTAGTTTTGCGTTGAAGTCTCCCATCAACACCGTGTAGTGGGTTGTGGAGGAATGCATGGCTCTGGAAATATCCTCATACATTTCCTCCACCTCCTCATCGGGATGTGGTGAGGTTGGTGCGTAAACCTGTATGACCTTCAGCGAATACCGTTTGGTGATTCTGAGTATCAGGTACGCGACCCTCGTCGACACACTCCCAATCTTTACAACGTTGTTGACGAGAGACTTGTGGACGATAAATTCGACACCTCCTTGGGACACCTCCTTGTTCTATCACCGGGAGGGCGACCATCTGTCGCCCTCCCGGTGATAGAACAAGTTGCCGGACTCGAGGATTACCGTGTCCTCCCCCTCTCTTCAGACCTCGGATATCCCAATAATATGCCAGCGCAACTTGTCTACCTCTTCTTCCAACTCCAGTATCTTCTCGTCAGTCCTCAGGGTGCGTGCGTTATATGTTGCCAGGTCAAGTCATCGTAGGTGGCAATCGAACCTCCACCGGAGATTCTTAGCACCCCCTGCCCCGCCGTCACCATGGTTGCCACCGTAGCCAGGAATAGCGGGGCCGCCGGGGCTGGAGGCCGTTTGTTTGCGTCGTTACTCGTGGGGGGATATTTGCCATAGTTGCCACGCTTGGCGAGCGGGTTGGCAACCGCAATTTGTTATTATATCATTGCTGTTATCAGGGAGATGCTGCTGCCCATCTCCTGCCTGTCTCCCTCTGTTGCCTCTTAAGACACCCACGGGAAGATATGGGGTAGTGGATATTTTCAACCGCCACTACACGGCACATATATATATATATATATATATATATATATATATATATATATATATATATATATATATATATATACCATATATATGGTTCGGGAAAGAACCAGCAAAAAACTTAGCAGGACCTTTTTACCCTGATGAATAATTATTCACAAAACTCATTTACGAAACGGCGAGCTTGTAAGTGATCACCTCACTCCTACTCCTAGGGGTTATTATCAACCATGTCATTATTCATATTATAATAACTAATAACCCTTTTTATAAAATCATTGCTTAATAAAAAAAAATATTTTGTAATAGAGAGCTTATACATTTTATATTTTTATTACCTTATACATTTACTGGGAAATTCTGATTCGGTGGAGTCGAGTAACTGGTATCACAAGCGTGTATGTTTCGGATAGTTCATATCTCTCTGGGGGCAGTTGTTATAATCTCACTTTTGGACTTTTGGCGGGAAGTCAAGCTAAGCGGGTGTTTTAATTCTTGCTGAATTTTCATTTCATTTTATTTCGTATATATTTTGTGAATTTCCGTGTAAATAGTTAATTAGTACATACCTATATATATATTGTAAATACAATGGATCCAGATTCCGACGGGGGCCCGACCCCCGCCGAGCAAAAATCAAAGAAAAGGAAATTGCCCGATACTTGCAAAGGAAATGCCGTCGACTACAAAATTTTCTCAAAAACAAATTACACGCGACAATTCCCAGAAAACCACAGCGTAGACTGCGTAGTCTACGTTGAATCACAAGAAAACGAAAAAATTGGTAACAAAAATCCAATAGCACTTACAAAGTTATTTACGGAAAATGTAAAAGGAATCGCTGGCGTCCACAGAGTGAACGCATATAAAGTGGGCATAACGTTCAGAAAACCAGCACCGGCCAATAACTTCCTTACCATGACACACTTTCTGGGAAAACACAAATTAAAAGCGTTCGTGCCTGCGCACCTCACTGAAATTACTGGAGTCATAAGATACGTACCTAAAGACTTAAGCAATGAAGACATATACAAAAGCATTACCTGCGATGCAGAAGTCATCTCCGTCAAGAGATTTATGCGAAAGGTAGATGGAAAGCTCACTCCGCTGGGGACCATTGCAGTGACCTTCGCTGCGACAGCGCTGCCGCAGCACGCCTATATACAGATGTTCAGATACCCGGTCCACATATACATCCCTCCACTACTACAGTGTTACAAATGCCTGAAGTTTAATCACTCTGCGAAAGTCTGCCGAGGTTCTCAAATGTGTTCTTCGTGCTCCGGACATCACTCCTACAAAGAATGCGACGTCGAAAAAATTGTGTGCATCAACTGTCAAGGTGGTCACTTGGCCATCTCTAGGGACTGTCCAGTGAAGCAACAAAAGATGGAAGAGAAGAAGAATAAGTATTTAAAACCAAACCGATCGTATGCCGCTGTGGTGAGTATCCCAGCAATGCCCGACCCGAGAGCATTCCCAAACCTTAAACCTGTAAAGACTGTTGATACTGACATAAATAAAGTACCATATAATGCTGAGCAAATACTAAACAACGAGTTAATTATTAATGCGCTAGTCAAATCATTAGTTATGCTTGGCAATGACAAGAGCAGCGCTCCGATTACAAATAAAAGAATTAAAGATATACTTTTAAGTAATTTAATACCATAATGGATACATATTTAAATATAGCACAATATAACATACAGAGCTTACAGAACAAAAGGGCCTTACTTAAAAAATTTCTTTCGGAACAACATATAGATATCTGTCTCTTAAATGAAACCTGGCTTAAAACAACTAGTACAATTCCTGATTTTTCACCCTATAATTTTATACACAAAAACTCAATAAATGAACATAATGGAGTAGGTATATTAATTAAACAAAACTTAAAATACACTATTGTAAATACAACTTTTTTCGAATCTGTGCAAAATATTTGCATTTCCGTAGACACAACTATGGGTAAGTTACATATTCTATGTGTATATTGTCCTCCCAATAGCAGCAGGTTTACTACTAGCAAAATGAAAAAGGTGCTACTTGAAACTCCTAAGCCATGTCTTATTATGGGAGATTTTAATGCTCATCATATCCTGTTTGGTTGTCAGACAAATAATAATAGAGGTAACAGTCTATATGCACTTATTGATGACTTTGACTTGTGTATTCTGAATGATGGTGACACAGCAACAACTGTCCAGTATCCTAATAGAAATCCGTCGGCAATAGATTTAGCTCTGGTTAGTTCCGCGTTAACTCCTCTTTGTGAATGGCACGTCCATGAAGACCCGATGGGCAGCTACCACTACCCAACTGTGGTCGCTCTAAATGTGAAGCCTTCTATATATGAAGTGCGTCCTGTGGAAGAAAAATACATTTATAATAAAGCAGATTGGTCTAAATATCAAGAACTATCAGAAACAAGATTTTGTAATTTAGAAATACATGGTACAGAACCTATTGATTTGTATAATAATTTTGTAAATATTTTGTATGATATTAGAGCAGAGACTGTTCCAAAGCAAACACCACAACAAACTTTAAGGGTAATGAGAAAACCTGCACCCTGGTGGAACCAAACATGTGATGATGCTGTTCGAAAGTCTAAGGAGGCCCTCAAAGAGTATAGAAAATCGCCTAGTATTCCTAATTTCATTAACTACAAAAAACTTGATGCTCAAAAGAAAAGGATATTAAAAGAAGAAAGTATTAATTCATGGCACAATTTATGTACTAGTTTTAATAGAATGACACCTATTTCTCGAATATGGAACTACATGAAAAGGTTTAGAAGGATAGGTTCTTCTCATAACAGATATTTGGATGACGATTGGATACCAAGCTTCTTGGACAACATAGCAGGCTCATCACAGTTGAATGAAGATTATTTGAATGATATTTTAGATCAATCTGTTGAAAATGAAAGTAACTCGTTTCTCAATAGACCATTCACACCAAATGAATTGTACATAGCACTCAAAAGTAGGAAAGATACAACACCAGGGTTGGACAGCATACCATATATGTTAATAAAAAAATTACATCCTAATGCACAAGAAATGTTATTAAATATTTATAATAAACTTTGGAATAATTTAGCTATACCAGAGTCATGGAAAACCCAATGTGTAATCCCCATTTTAAAGCCAAATAAAGCTGCTAATGATCCATCATCATACAGACCTATTTCTTTGTCATCATGTTTAGGTAAGCTTTTTGAAAACATGTTAAAGTTGCGTCTAGATTATTTTGCTGAAACACAGGATAAACTACCTCACATACAATTTGGATTCAGAAAAGGCAGAAGTTGCTCTGAAAGCTTTGTATCTCTGATATCGGAACTTAAAAAGGCCAAACTTAGCCATTCTAATGTTATATGTGTATTTTTAGATGTTAAAGGTGCCTTTGACAATGTTAATATTGAATGCCTCATAAAAGTTTTGCATGAATTGGGCTTGCCAAGAAATGTATTAATCTGGATTTTAAATTTCTTGCATGGTAGGACTCTTTTTGTTAAATTTAACAATAAACTACATGGACCCAGGCCTGTTAACAAAGGAACAATGCAGGGAGCGACACTTTCACCTTTGTTATATAATTTATACACATCTCAGATACTTAATTATGTAAATACATCACAAGTTAAAATATTACAGTTTGCAGACGACATACTTTTATACAGTGAAAACCAGAATATAAATACAGCAATTAATAGAATTAATACTGCATTGGCACAATTGCATCATTATTATAGCAACATTTTAAAATTAGAAATAAGTTCTGAGAAAAGTAAAGTTTTAGTATTCAGTAAAGACACATTTGTAAACTCTGGAATTAAAATTAACTATAATAATGATGCAATTCCTATAGCCAATCATCATAAATTTTTAGGAGTTGTGCTAGATGATAAACTGAAATTTGATAAGCATATCAACTATATCTGTCAGAATGCCATGAAGAGCATAAATGTACTAAGAAGCTTAGCAGGAACTTTTTGGGGGTCTGATCCAAAAACACTTAGCATGCTGTATAAAAGTATTGTAAGGAGTCATTTTGACTATAGCTCTCTAGCTTACATGAATATTAGTAGCACATTGTTAAGAAAATTGGATGTGATACAGAATATGGGTCTGAGAATAATCAGTGGAGCCATGCGCACCACTCCTATTGTTTCTATGGAAGTTGAAAATTGCATACCTCCATTGTCCTTGCGGCGTTTGCAGTTGGCTGAAAGATTCTGTTTGAAGGAGTTGTCGTGTAGCAATGATATTGTCCTGAGTAATGTTTTATATCCTGCAGAAGTCTCCCAGTTAATTGGAACAGCCAACATTTCAGCTAATACTCTTATTTCGGGTACATTGCCTGAAATAACAACAATAACAACTTGTGTAAAAAAACAGACAAGAGATATGTACATCAGTAACAAGTGGCCTGTTTACAAATGCCCATATGATACATTACTTAATTATCTTGATATAAAATGTCATTTAGATTCAGTTAGTACTAAGTATGAATTCTTAGAATTTTTAAATGAAAAGAAAGACTTCTACACTATATATACTGATGGCTCCAAGAGTGATCTTGTTAAAGCAGCATTTTATGACCCACAAATGAAAGTTATTAAATGTATAAAGTTGCCAAGTAATTGTAGTATTTTTACAGCAGAAAGTTGGGCTATATTAGCTGCTTTGTCATATGTAAATACCAATGTAAATAGTGTAAATATCTTAATAGTTAGTGATTCTAAAAGTGTTTTATCTGCTTTATGTAACTGTAATTTAGTATATAAACAGAATTATATTTTGTATAAAATTAAGGATAAGCTGCAAACGATTGGAAAATGTATAGAATTCTTATGGGTTCCCTCACACAGTGGCATAGTAGGAAATGAGATAGTGGATCAGGCGACGCGGCAAGATCACCACGAAGACCAAACACAAGATTGTAAAGTCCCCTTCACAGATTATTATCAACACTTTAAAATCTTGTCAAAGAAACTGTGGAAGGATTACTGGAACATTACTACCGTGAATAAGGGAAAATGGTACGCAGAATTACAGCCAGACTTACCAACGATTCCGTGGTACAACCGCTTTAAATACACAGGCCGAAAGTTCATAACGATCATTAACCGCTTGCGGTTTGGCCATTGCCTCGTCCCTGCACATCTATACAGAATGAAGATCGTAGCTGATGACAAATGCACACATTGCGCTCAACATAATGCAGACATAAACCACATAATTTTCCAGTGCCCATCGTTTGGGATTCAAAGGTTGACACTCGTCAGTGAAATTAGTGATGTCGCTGAAAAAAATTCTATAAGTGTTCCCCGCCGCGTTCAGGATCTATTAACTGATGTAGTTTTTTTCATGCCTCTATTTAAATTTATACTTAATACTGTAGGAAAGCTTTAATTATTTATGTGTCCTTAGTTAATTGATAATGTTTGTAAATAGCTTCATAGTTCATTTTGTAATTTAGTGTGTTCTATATTTATATAATAGGAAAAAAAGTAGAAAAACGATGGAAAACCATTCTAAATTGTTATCGCTAAAGTTAAATATTCTTAATTTGATGTATGATTTGTGTTATACTGTAATGTTTTCGACTGAAGGTCCTCGCAACCATGGTCACGAATAAATTAAAAAAAAATTAAAAAAAAAAAAAAAAATGTTTCGGATGTTTACAGATGATATATCACTTTTTTTCCTTTGAGAAATGAAAAGTAGCTTGTTATCGACTAGAGATTACCTCATTTTTATAAGAGGAAGATACCGATGTAGACGCAATTCTACTCAAAGACAGGAAAGGATCCATGTAACCTAGATAGGTCAATTATATCATCTGCAGTATGATTTTTTGAAACAAGCAGTGAATACCTATGCTTTAGGTTTTCTTCGGTTTTCAATTATACTATTTAACCCTGCAGTGTTCGCGTCTTATAAAAAAACGTAAATGGCCGCGTGGATCACTTATGTAGTCCAATTTAAAATAAGAAGAAAGCTTTAAAGTATCAACTAAAATGAATTTTATTTTATTTTAAATATGAAACAGGGTAAAATTTAGTCAACGATTAATCATATTTAATAAACAAAACTATTTATACGTCTTTTTTATTCAAATTATAATATTTAAATAAAACTTTTACATATTAATTTATGAAAATATCACATTAATTTCGAACTTAGATCACTAAACAGTTTACATATTTTTTTCTAATCATTTGGTTTCGGAAATATATGAATATATTACAATAGTAATCCACACTATAATACATTTATAGCTGTAGGGTTAAACAACACACAACAGGTTTCAATTTCAGCTTAATATTGTTATCACGCAACCACGTCATTTATTATATTCACCTTTATTGCGCTTATTTCTAAGAAATTTCCGCATATCGATATTTCAATCGTTTAGTCACTACATACCGTTACGTGTATCGTTTACACACTTAATCACAATGTCTTCAGCCGGTACCGTTGACAGCTTATAATAAACAGTATTGAATCATGTGTAAATTTCTCAAAAGTTGATTTCTACGTTATAGTACAAAAAGTATTTTTACTGTCATTCATAGCGACCACAGAAATCTAAATAATAAGGCATTAGAAATGCCTTCTACCATTTTTTAGTATCGGGACGCGTGTCGCCGGTTCGCTACTATCACAGAAACAATAAGTACACAATTACCCCTACACATATCTTTAGCATTCATGCAACAAAGATTAAACTATAAACTATTGCGTTAAAGAATATTTTATAAAAACACAAAATCTCAGGAGGCGTAGCCACTCGGTCCAATAATTAGCGTATGCAAAAAACAGAGAATGAGTTATTCTCTGAGGGAGACCTACATTTATACGAGAATGTAAATTAAAAAATGTAATATAGAAAGTGCGAAAAATAGTTGAATGTTTTAGGAAATCACCTACCAGAAAAGAGATTCTCGATATTTATTTTCAAGAAGAGCAGAATAAAATGGGTTTGATATTAGACTGTAAAACCAGGTGGAGCGATTTAGCCCACATGATCACAAGATTTTTGGCATTAAAGGACCCTATTTTAAAGATACCACGTTTAGTTTAGGTGAGCTAACTAGCTTTGCTGCAGGGACTGTCCACTTCTTTGAATATTGTAAAGGCAACAGTAGAGGCGCTGTGCAAAAAAAGGCAAATCTGCTTACTGCGTAAACAGCCCTTCAATTTATGGTTGCAAAACTTGAAAAGGCGAACAGATTTATCAGTGACTGGCTACTCGAAACTCTGAAGAATAGAAATGCTCAGAGACGCCTACCAAATTTAATCTGCATATTAAAATACCTCCACAATATCAGTAAATATTACACATAGCCACCTTCGTCTATCTTTGCAATACCAGGAAAAGATGACATAACCTTAGTTCAACTTCAGCAGCAGCAACGCCAGCATCAGTAACAAAACGAGTCACACCAGGTAACATTTGTAATAAGTTTTGTAGAAGAGTTACAAAAAGCGATATATGACACTAATTCCGCAACTCCTACGAGGTCTTTAGTAAATTTATCAGACAGAGAAGAGTTAGAAAAGTCGGTGCGAATGCAGATGGCGCTATTTGACAAAGGAGGTTCTAGACAAGTTCATTTGAGCCAAGCGTATGACTGTGTATACCACCTACAAGTGTAGAGTGTGAAATGGTGTTTTTATCAACAAAATACATTTGCAACCATTTCAGATATGCTTTAAAAGATGACTCCCTAGACGCGCTACGTTTCCTTAGGTCCCACTTACAAGGAGAACGTTTAAGATTTTTTTTATTTTAGAATATGCTTGCACTTGACGACAATCACGCTTGGAAGAAAGCAGTGATGAAGTCTAAGTTGAAACGCGCTTGCCTAGAAGATACCTTTTCACTTTTGCCTTGAAGGTACGGTTGTACGTGTAAGAATAAGCCAAAGTTAAATGATAAGATTAAAACGTATTTTACTTTTGTACAATGTGGCATTGATCTGATGTTATAAATTCTAATACTGATTAATTATTTGTTTTCTATCACAGTTGAAAATTTTTCTTTTAAATCTTTTAAGTATTATAAGTAAGTAATATACAAGTTTGTAATGATTTTATTATTTTATAAATACTATGACAATACTCAGATCGCGATTTATAAGACTGTTGTGGAATTGTGCTGTGGTTGTCTTGTTAAGCACCAACTTTTATAGGACTGAATTAGTGTCATAACAGTGAAATTCCAAGCAGTTCTTTAATTTTTAACTATGAGTTTGTTTAGATTCGGAGAAATTAGACTCTAAGTAAGACAATGGCAATAAAAATATGATTATTATAACAGCTTTTGTTTACCTTTAATTATTCGAATAATTCGAATAATACCCGGAAAAAAGTCTAATATTCGAATACAAAAAAATTCGAATATTTGCAAGCCCTAAGAATGACATTGCGCGTTCACTCTCACTTGGGCATACAGCGCAACGCACGTATCGATAACTTTCTATTAAGCGTCGTTGATTGTCTATTGTCACACCAAGAGATATCTACTTAACCGAAAGTGTCGCGGTAACAGACGCTTTTAATGTTAGTTTTAGCTTTTAGATGTTTTATAGTTAGAAAAAAGGGGTTAATCATTTTTTATTAGTTTTAAAGATCTGTAAATGTCTTTCTGTTGTTTGTTATTTTTCAGTTACCCGGCTTCTTACAGATCGAATTTAGTCTACAATATAATTACTTGTCCTAACAATATGTTAAAATTGCGTAAAAATTTATCAAGTAATTAAAAGTACAAACAAACAGATAATCGCTGATAAACGGTTAACGATATAAAATATTTAGGAAGAAAAAAAATAGAATGGTGTCAATAAATAAAACGAAAAATCACATTTCATGCCCGTTTCGGTAAAAATTGGTAAGCCAAACATAATAAGTTATCGATACAAAATAGTAGTGTCACGTCACAGGCGCTCGACTCCTGCGGTCGTTTTCTAGGAAATTTACGTACTGTAAATGAGCGTTACAGCGTCAGGCAAATACGAAGAATTTTTTTTTCAAGGGAACGGGGAGTTCGCCTCCGACCTCGCCGCGGTGTGAGTGCTCCATGCCGAAGGTGCGGTTTACACAGCGCTTGGTTCGCAAAGCACTCCTCTCCCTGGACATCCACAAGTCGAATGGACCTGACGGTATACTCCCAACTGTGCTGAGGCTCCAGAGTTGGCACCGGTCTTAACGTGTCTTTTCCGGTACTCCTACTCTTTAGGCGTAGTCCCAAAATCATGGAAGACGGCTTTCATCCACCCGATCTCTAAAAAAGGCGACTGCGCAGACCCGTACGACTACAGGCCCATTGCCATCACCTCCTTGTTTTCCAAAACAATGGAATCCATTTGGTTGCGCGGAAAAACCATTCGTATTATTATATTTGACGGTAGGTGCCAAGTCGTTTATTCCTTCCCAAAACGATATCACTCATACCCTCCTATCGACACATCGGGGTGGTGGGGTGGGAGGGGAAAGAAGATGATTCTAGAATGTCACGTAATCATCGGAACCGAGGATATATAAGGCACGCGCGACCGACGCGGGCCTCTTCCCGGCAGTCGTCGTTGAAATCACACAGGCTCTTCCCGCCGCGCTCGTCGTTGAAATTACAACGCTTCTCTCCCGACGTACCCCTGGGGCCCCAGAGTGTCTGTCCAGAAGAAGTTCCGGAAGACGCAGCTATAGTGCTCAACAAATAGAAGAAACCCCGGTGAGTCAATATTCCTTTAATTACTGCCTGCCTGATATAATTGTTTTAACCCGCTCCAATTTTGTTTTTCTCCTAATCAGGCAGGATTCCCTTTCATCGATTTGGCACAATAATAGTTTTAGTTTTTAGGGAAGAGCGAGTGCATTGTACCGCATGCTATAGTAGTCGCTTTTACGTAAGCGTAGAAGCAATCGCATATACAGTCCACTTTAGTTAATATCTCACGTAATAGGTTTAAGGTTCGACCGGGGAATTAGATTTTCGGCAGCCTTAGACACGTGGCTCCACCATTTTATGGTCACTTTGGCAGGATTTGGACTGGGTTTAGTGGTCGCCCAACTATTTCTGGTCGAATTATTAAATTAATTATTTAGATAATGCACTCTAATTTATGGAATAGACTTAAATAGTGTTCGTTTAAATTTAAATTTTGATTAGGTACTCGCAAACAGAATTATTCGTTTTATAGCGCTCGTATTTGGTTAAATTTAAAGCTTATTAAATAATTGAAACAGTGTAATAGGAACCGTTTGATACGCTTACCCCACAATTTTGATAAAAATATTGAGTTTAGCGAACAACGCGTCACCTCGACGCGCTGTGCAGGTGTTCGATTTAATTACGTAATACGGCATACCGAGTGTCCATCCTTCATTGTTTGTGCGTTGTGAGATTAATTGTGATTAATATAACTTTATTATAATAATTTAAAATGGCAGTTAGTGGAAGTGAAATCAAAATTAAAACGCTTTATGCCAAGAGGGACATACTCTTTTCGCGTATGCAGAATATAAGTGATCGTATAAAGAACATTAATATAGAAGCAGTGAACACAGAACACACAACAGAAACCTTTTTAAATGAAATCGAAACGGTAGATTCTGTGCGGATGGATTACGAAAGAATATTAGACCAAATTAATCATTTGGAATTTGGTTACAAATCGACCCGAAATATATAGTGAACTACCAACCGCTTCTAGCATTTGAAGATATGTTGTGTCGCGTGAAAAGAACGGCGAAGCTCTTGCAGTCTCCATCTCAAAACGAAGCAAAGCCGGAAACTCAGGTACGCCCACGTGACTCAATTAGGTTGCCGCCAATAGATATTCCGGTATTCACTGGCGATATTAAGACATGGCCCTTCTTCTTCAGTAGTTTTCAAAACGATATACATAATACCCCATCATTATTGGACGCTGAAAAATTATATTATTTAATGAGTAAACTTAGTGGCAGGGCACAGTCAATTTGCTCGGGTTTTACACCTACAGCAAACAATTACTTGTTAATATTAGAAACGCTTAAAACTAAATATGAAGATAGGAGAATGTTAGCTTCCGAATATTTGAACCAGATATTCGATCTTAAACCTATATCATCCGCGAACATCAACGGCTTAGAGCAGTTTTTAGATAAATTTGTGGCATCGGTGGCTGCACTTAAGAACTTGAAATTTAATGACCTTATGGACGTGGTGTTTCTTCATATTGCACTAAAGAATTTAGACCCCGACACCGTGCGTGCGTTTGAAATGGAGCATCGTAGCTCGGAGATGCCTTCCTTTCATTCATTAGCATCGTTCGTGCGAGATCAAATAAAGGTGATGCAGCGCTCTCCGAACGTTAAACAGGAGATTACAAGGTGCGTCAACCGTAGACAGACTCAACCATCTAAAATAGCAGGGTCGTTAACTTACGTAACCGCTACGCCAACATCACTCCAGCATACTTGTATCGTATGTAAAGATAAACACGGTAATTTATATAATTGTGCGACTTTTCGTAAATATTCATCAAGCGAACGTTATAAATTAGTAAAAACAAACAACCTATGTTTGAACTACTTAAGCGATAAGCATTTAATTGCAAAATGCAATTCAAGTTCCGTATGTAGCAAGTGCGCCAGGAAACATCACACGCTATTACATTTTGAAAATAGCGGCGTCAAGTAAAGCGGACAAGGAACTCACCCCTACTAAGGTCAACGATTCTAGCGGTCGACCTGGTGATGTCGCTCTGTGCTCATTGGCAAATATGGGAGCACAACCTCCTTCAACCGTGTTACTGGGTACGGCACGTATTTTGGTTAGGGATTCGCGTGGAAACGAACAAAGCGTCCGTGCACTGCTAGACAGCGGAGCCCAAAATAGCTTTATAACGCGACAATGTTGTCAGCGCTTAGGCTTAGTAATAAATAGGTCACTTTCAAGTCCTGTAGTTAAAGGCATCGGAGGTACTAGTAAAGCTACCCAGGGATATATAAATTTAAAATTTTATTCTCGGATAGATCGTAATGTTAACTTTGATATAAAGGCACTAGTAGTAGATAGGGTCACTGAACGGTTGCCAACCGTTTCGGTTGACACCGCGGCAATGATTGAATTTAAGAAAGATTTAAGAAAGATTATTCAATGAATTTAAGAATTTAACTCTAGCCGACGACACTTACGCCGTTCCTGGAAACATAGACATGCTCATTGGAGCATCGCTTTTCCCTCATTTTTTGTTAAACAATAAGGTCAGGGGCAACTCCTCGCATACCGCGCCTTACGCACTGGAAACCGTATTGGGCTATGTGATCCTTGGCTCCGCCCCCATCATAGATAGTATTTCGGCAACCTCTTATTGTGGTATGGCTGTCGAACCGCTCGAGTCGTTAGTCCGCAAATTTTGGGAGATGGAGGAGGTGAACGTTCCACCCATAGCTAGCTCAGATGACAGGTTATGCGAGGAAATTTACGTCCGCACGACCGTTCGTGATCGCGACGGTAGATATAGTGAAGCGCTACCCTTTAAGGGAGATGTTTTATCTCTCGACGATTCGCGTCAAATGGCGGAAAAACGTTTCTACAGCTTGGAGCGTAGGATGCTCGCTTCACCCCAGTTAAAGGAAGCTTACGACGGCGTCATTAACGATTATATAAGAGAAGGTTACATATCACTTGTGGCTTCGAAATTAGATAACTACGAAGACACACCGTCGTATTTCATACCACACCACGGGGTCATTAGAGAGGACAAACTTACATCATACATAAGTTACGTGTAGTGCTCGACGCTAGTGCTAAAACTAGCATTCACCTGTCGCTTAACGATATCCTCTATTGTGGGCAAAATTTACAGGGCAGTTTATTTAATATAATAGCCAATTTTCGTTTGTTTAGTATAGCACTATCCGCTGATACTCGCCAAATGTTTCTTTGCATAGGGGTCCGTGAATGCGACCGTAGATTCCAACGCATTTTATATCGTTTCAACCCAAAGGAACCTCTAATGGTGTTTGAATTTAACCGCGTTTGTTTTGGTTTAAAGTCGAGCCCATTTCATGCGTTACGCACGGTGAGACAGCTCGCTCACGATGAAGGTCCCTCTTATCCTAAAGCTAAGAGGGCAATTGAGAGCGGATTATATATGGATGATTTTGTGTACTCGGTCGATAGCGTGGAGGAGGCAACCCTAACCACCGCCGAGGTTATAAGGCTCATGAAATCGGGTCAATTCGATCTTGTGAAGTGGACTAGTAATTCGCGTCCGGTTTTAGATACAATACCACTATCACACCGTCTTTCGGCGATAAAGGAATTCGACGATTCTGATACACACATGGTGCTCGGTCTGTGTTGGTCACCAGAGTCCGACGTGTTTAGCCTTAAGGTAAATCCGCCCGTAGAGAAATGCACAAAGCGCACAATACTGTCATGCGTTGCTAGATTATGGGACGTCATGGGTTTCGTAGCTCCGGTGGTATTATACGCTAAGCTTTTGATTAAACAACTTTGGTTATTTGAATGCGACTGGGATGACTCGCCGCCTGACAGCATTGTTTGGTTGTGGCAGCGTTTTAGAGAGGAACTTCCTTTATTAAGAGAAATTAAAATACCGCGTCATATAAACGTAGATAGAAATAGCGTCATAACGGTCGTTGGGTTTGCAGACGCCAGCGAGAAGGCTTACGGGGGCGTTGTATATTTCCACGTTCAGAATAACGGTAGAAATTCGATTAGCCTCATTAGTTCTAAGTCGAGAGTCTCCCCCCGTAAGGTTGTCTCTCTGGCGCGCTTAGAGCTTTGCGCAATATTAGTACTCACCAAGCTTATTACCGCAGTTATCAGCGCATGTAGGGATAGAGTTCACATAGAAAGGATATTTGCCTTTTCCGACTCCACCGTCGCCTTAAGCTGGGTTCATTCTTCACCCCACCGTTGGGATACGTTTGTCGTGAACCGAGTGGCCAAGATACAAGACGAGTTAGAAACGCGGAACTTTTATCACGTGTCTGGTACGGAAAACCCCACCGATTGTCTATCCCGTGGACTCACCCCGATGCAAATAATGGACCACCCGCTTTGGTTCCACGGACCTGCTTGGGTTCACTTGGATCCCTCGCAATGGCCAATAACCGATTTCGAACCTTCGTCAGTGTCACAACCGCCGGAAGAGAGGAGACACGCTCTAGTGGCGAACGTTTCGAGCGAGGTTTCTCCAATCATTGCCTTGGCGAACCGCTTGTCCTCTTGGTCGAAATTATTGCGTAGCGTAATTTACGTTTGTCGATTCGCGAAGCTTTTACCGCGACGTTCGTGTGTCTTAGCGTCCGATTACAACTATGCCGAGTCGCTAGTATTGCGTGAACTACAACGTGCGCACTTCTCTGAAGAAATTAGAAGATTACAATCGAATAGAGCTTGTAGTCGCACCTTTCAACGCCTTAAGCCATTTTTACAGGATGGGATTGTAAGGGTAGGTGGACGCTTGTCCAACTCGCAATTGAGTTTCGACCAACGGCACCCTATTGTTTTACCGCGTAAAGACCATATCATGAACTTATTAGTCGATTACCATCATAAATTGAACTCGCACGCTGGCCCCGACTTGTTGATGTCGATTTTGCGTCAGAATTATTGGATTCTTTCTGCACGTAGTTTAATACGCAATCGGGTGCACAGATGTATAGCTTGCTTTCGGGCACGCGCCAAGCCGTCATTTCCGGAAATGGCGGAACTTAGATCTTGTAGAGTAATACAATCAGTAAAACCCTTCACGCACACCGGGTCTGATTTCGCTGGTCCGTTTAAGGTCACGCTCACTCGCGGGCGTGGTATAAGATCCACAAAGGCTTACGTCTGCATTTTCGTATGTCTAACTACTCGAGCGGTGCATATAGAACTCGTTGGTGATCTAAGCACAGCAGGCTTTATGGGTGCATTTAAAAGATTTCTATCCCGCAGAGGCCCTGTAAGTAAATTATATTCGGATAACGGTACGAACTACGTCGGTGCAAAACGTATTCTATCAGAACTACATGAGCTCTTAGCTAGCAAGTATTATAATTCGGAGTTCGCTTACATTCTAGCCGAGAACCGCATTGAGTGGTCTCTGAACGTCCCAGCCGCGAGTCATTTTGGAGGCAATTTGGAGACTAATATTAAGAGTCTAAAGAGTCACTTATACCGAGTAATAGGAGATCAAATTTTGTCCTTCGAAAAGCTAAGTACGGTGCTCGCTCAAATTGAATGCGTAATGAATAGTCGCCCACTTTGTCGTACGTTGTCTAGTGACCCCTCGGAACCACTGGCTCTAACTCCAGCACACTTTTTGAATTTAACGCCTCTAAAGTATTTGCCCGCCGCAGATATGGATGAGAACAGACTTAGCATTTCCGCACGCCACAAATTATTAGATCGGTTAGTGCAATCGTTTTGGAAGCGATGGAGGATGGAATACTTGCATACTTTGCAGTCTCGGCAAAAATGGAACACAGCAACCGAGCCTTTAGCTGTAGGAACTGTAGTTGTGCTCAACAAAGAGAATACGCCGCCTCTCCACTGGCCGTTAGGAATTGTCGAAGAGGTCTTTCCCGGTTCCGACGGAGTAATTAGGATAGCTCGCGTTAAGACCACGGTTGGGTCTTACCTGCGTCCGGTTGTCCGTTTGTGCCCCCTGCCTCTTCCATAATTTAAATTAGCTTTCTAGCATTGAGTTATAATGTACTACGTACTAGAGAAGACGCCTCAACTCGAATGTTTGTAACACGCGTTAGAGCGCACGCACTCCAACTCACTTAGTCTGTGTCAAGCGGTTGCCGCAACGTGAGACGTTTGAGTGAAGAATTATTTTTAAAATAATATGCCTTCGTGTGCATTGAGATATTGTTCAAACAACTCGAGAAACATAAGTAAAAGTCAAGGAGTGACTTTTCACCAGTAAGTTCAATATATTATGTTTAATTTAATTATATTTTATCAACTGTAATATAAACATGAATGTCAAAGATTAAAACATTTTTATGCACAGACTTGACACTATCGAATATATATATATATATATATATATATATATATATATATATATATATATATATATATATATATATATATAATCGCGGTAGTAAATGTTAATGCATTAAAATTATTTTTTTTTAAATTTGGATTTAAAGGTTTCGTCGGCCGTGTCATGACACAAGATAATCGTGGATAAAATTTGTTCAGAAGAATCGCAGCGAAGAAACGTGGTTACCGTCAGATTATTCACGCATATTATGTTCCGTGCATTTCAAAGAAAACGACAAATACCACAAAAACAGGAAGAGTATACTTAAAGAAATCTGCAGTACCATGTGATAATGTAATTATATTATTATATAACATTGCGGGAATTGTATTCAATGCTTTATTTTTATTTTAATATAAATAAATATATTTTTAAATAAAAGTAATACTAATAAATGATAATGTTGATGATTTTTGATATTAAATGTATATTTTTATATTTCACATATTTACCTATTAAAATATTAAATAAAATACACTTAAAATGTAATTCTGACATAATATTATGTAATATTATATTAACATAATACATAAATAAACACTCACGCCTGTCACCCAGAGGGGTAGGCAGAGACTACAGACTTCCATTTGGCACGATCCTGACACACCTCTCTCGCCTCCTTCACATCCATACACCTACGCATACATGCTCGTCGGTTAAGGGTACTCCTAATTTGGCCCATTTTTAATAAATCACTAATTTGGTCGATAAATTTTTGCTTCGGGCGTCCCTTTCCGACTCTGCCATTCACTTCTGCAACATAAATTTTCTTTATCACTCTTTCCTCATTTATTCTTTCCACATGACCAAACCACCGAAGCATTCCTTTCTTAATCCTGGTCACAACATCATCTTGCAAACCACACTCTTCTCTTATCACACAATTTTTCACCCTGTCATTCAGATTCAGCCCTAACATACTCCTTAACGACCGCATTTCTACTGCATTTATTCTACTCTCGTGCTTCTTCTGCCACACCCAACTTTCACTACCATACGTTAAAGTAGGGACCAACACAGCATTGTGAATTGCTATACGTGCCTTTTTTGACACGTTTTGACTCTTCACAATAGAGTGTAGGGCCCCATTTACTCAGTTTCCTGCGTTCACTCGTCGTTCTACATCCTTATCATATCTCCCATCCCTGCTAAATAAATATATATTATATTAAATTAGCACATATACAAAATAAAAAAAACAACTTAAAAATTGTACTCGATATAATTAACAATACAATCTAAATAAACAATTATTACCTACTACTACTACGACCATTTATTACCTACGACCATTCTAATTACGTATAATCTATAATAACAAAAACTGACCGCGCAGGCGCAATGCGCGGTTATACCAACTGCGCATGCGCGACTCTACTATTCCCGCACATGCGCGAAGACATACAGTAGCGCACAATTTTTGTTTGGAATAGCTTCTCTAGTGCGTAGTACATTATAACTCAATGCTTTCTAGATTAAAATTGTAGTTGAACTTAGGTAATCTTAGCGTTAGTTAGTTATTTTGTTAGTTGATCTTAGCTCTAGTTGTTTTAGTTAATTTTGAAGGAAATCCTTCAAGGGCGGGGGAGATGGTTGCGCGGAAAAACCATTCGTATTATTATATTTGACGGTAGGTGCCAAGTCGTTTATTCCTTCCCAAAACGATATCACTCATACCCTCCTATCGACACATCGGGGTGGTGGGGTGGGAGGGGAAAGAAGATGATTCTAGAATGTCACGTAATCATCGGAACCGAGGATATATAAGGCACGCGCGACCGACGCGGGCCTCTTCCCGTCGTAGTCGTCGTTGAAACCACACAGGCTCTTCCCGCCGCGCTCGTCGTTGAAACTACAACGCTTCTCTCCCGACGTACCCCTGGGGCCCCAGAGTGTCTGTCCAGAAGAAGTTCCGGAAGACGCAGCTATAGTGCTCAACAAATAGAAGAAACCCCGGTGAGTCAATATTCCTTTAATTACTGCCTGCCTGATATAATTGTTTTAACCCGCTCCAATTTTGTTTTTCTCCTAATCAGGCAGGATTCCCTTTCATCGATTTGGCACAATAATAGTTTTAGTTTTTAGGGAAGAGCGAGTACATTGTACCGCATGCTATAGTAGTCGCTTTTACGTAAGCGTAGAAGCAATCGCATATACAGTCCACTTTAGTTAATATCTCGCGTAATAGGTTTAAGGTTCGACCGGGGAATTAGATTTTCGGCAGCCTTAGACATGTGGCTCCACCACCATTGTAAACTGCCAACTCATGAGGTACCTTGCGATCCACTAGCTGATTAGTGATCGCCAATCGTCATGATCTATCAGCTGGTGATCTTCGTATCTACCTGATTCATAGATGGGCGGTGGAATTAGAGTACAAGGGGGAGGCATTGGCCGTTAGTTTGGATCTTGCGAAGGCCTTCAATGGGGTTTGGCACAAAGCGCTACTTTCGAAGATATTGTGCAATTGGATCACCAGTTTTCTTGCAGATTGGAGCATCAAGGTCGTTGTAGACGGTGCAAGCTCCGATTGCAAGCCTATTAATGCTGGTGTTCCACAAGGCTGCGTGCTATCACCAACGCCGTTTCTTCTGCATGTCAATGATATGTTGCAAGCCTGCAACTTTCATTGCTATGCAGATGGCAGTACTGGTGATGCTCTGTACACCGGCCCTGCCAATATTTCATGAAGCACTACGCGGCAAACCTCCCAATACCATCCACACCATCTGGATGCTTGGCGGTCCACCACTATACGCTTCACTAGGAGTTTTCTTCCGCGTACGACCTCTCTGTGGAATAGTTTACCACCGACAATTTTTCCGCGCCGATACGACCTTGGGACCTTCAAGAAAAGACCTTACTCCTTTCTAAAGGGCCGGCAACACACCTGCAATTCCCCTGGTGTTGCGGTTGATCATTGGCTGCGATAGTCACTTAACATCATCTGAGCTGTATGCTCGTTTGCCCCTCTTCTATAAAAAAATATATATTTCCTACAATCAATCAATCAATTGATTTTGACAGCTAAACAACAATTTCTCACCATATCATATAGCATATTTGATACCAATTACAAATAAAATAATTATTAATTTGTTAAAAAATTTGCTAGATTTATAATTTAAAAAATCGGGTACTTTCTATATTGCAACTATCTGTAAATGAAAACCTTACAACATAAAAAGTCAATGCAAATTTAAAACTTTGTGTACAAAAGTCAATAAAACACGCAATATGAAACAATCGCTTTATTTTTCTAGGACTTCCTTGCCATAATTTTAAATAAATAAGCTAAATAACAAAATCACAACTTAATGAATACTTAAAATTATCTCGATCGTCAAAGTTTTGAATTTAAGTATTTGTATACGTTGACAAACAAAATGCCAAAATGTTACGTTAAATGTAGACGTCGTCGCAAGCAATTCACTTATTGTCTATGGCAGGTAAAATGAAATCAAAAATATATTTATATATACTAATGTGGAACATCAAATGAACAAACGAAATAAAAAATAACGTTGCACGCAATCATAAACTTTTTCGTAGCATTAACAAATCAGAAGGAGTGTATTGCAATGGCATTTTGAATTGAACTGAAAATAATACGTTTTTGAAACATGCGCTTCCCCTGAGTCATATTATTTCATATTTGTAAGTGAAATGTAAATAACCTAATATCGTTTGCTTGTAACTTAAAGTTCAATTTTTATACATGTGGTTTGATATATACACGTATACATGTACACAATAGTTGAGGAATAAGCGTGACGAATGATTAAAATTATAAACTTTTACCTAAACATAGATCACAGATAGAGATACAAAACGAATTAACGATATCGCACGTGTAGTAACGGATATAGGTACAAAAGAGAGAGAGAGTGAAATTAATCATTGTTAGTTGCAGATCATAACATAAATTTGTTTCCTGCATTTGACATCTAGTTCATTAGAGAACAAAGAGAGTAATTGAAGAAATATGAAATGTATAATAAATCTACGATATTATAATGCTAATTCTGAAAGGTAAGAAAATAAAAGGAAAAATAGGCAAGCACTTAAAAATTACAATAATAATCTTAATAATTCTAAGTTCTGATAACTTCACTGACATTTATTTCAAATATCAACCAGTGACTAGATAGATATCTTAAAAAATAACCATTATATTTGTATAATTTTTAAGTTTTCCGCTTTAGATAATAAAGATAAATTATTCAAACGAAAAAGTTAAGAAGCTCTTGATATGGAATAAAAACATAAATAAAATCGTTAAAATACATCTCTAAAATACGAACATTAAATAATGATAAATTATGAACCTCATACTTTAAATTTTATCAACTTTCCAGTTACCATCAAGTAAATATGAGTCTAAGATCTACTTTTTGGTATCTCCTGACTTTTTGTTATTCACATTGTCTTTACTTTGTTCTAGACTTTTACTGTTATTATCTTTTTCAGTTTTTCTATGCTCCATAGCTTCCGTAGATTCCTGGGACTTGAACTTGCATTCAGTTTTAATTTGAAATTCATCATTAAGCATTTTTTCAAAGTCTGCTGAAAGTTTATTCACATTTTTCTTCATTGTAGTATCTGGATAGGTCTATAAAATTAATTAAGTGTTGTTATTATTTTCTTCATTTTACATCAACCTAAAGCACTACATTGAAGGTAATGTGTCTAATGTAGTAAACAACAAGTTACAAGTGAACTTTTATAAATGGACAAAACGTGCTATAATTCCGGTAGTGGCTGGCAGCCTCTAGAGTTTCTCTGCTCTCCATTACCAGTTTAGGTATTTTCTCTCTGGCATATATGAAATGAGTATACCACCATAAATCGGATGCTCATTGTTTCGTCATGTTTGTCATATTGTATTGTATCTTTACGAAACCTTCAAGACGAAGAAGAAATGGATTTTTCCACAAGAAATGCACGTCTCTTCTACTACATTGTATTTAAATAATCAAATAAAGTAATTAAAATAAAGCATTACATATTACCTTTAAATATATTCTAACGTTGTTAAAGATACGTCGAAAATCCTGGACTACTTGATCATAGTCCGTGTATGAAGAATTTTTCAGTTTAGTAGATATATCATGCAAGCACATTGGATACTTAACCACCTCGTAAAATCTTGGAGCCTAAGACAAAGCAAATTTTATGTATAATGTTATGAAGGGTTTATGAAAGACTATTCTAATCAAAGTTTGTCTTACCACTTTAATGTCCATGTCATGTTGAATAAAAGCAGCCTCATTTATTTGAGAAAACTTTTTTAAAATTGTTTCAAATTTTTTAACAATGGAATTGGATATCGGTTTCTTTTTCTTTGGGTGATACCACATGCCCGATACAGCTACCTTAGATTTACCGCTAGACTTCTTATGATTTTCATCGCGAATGCAATTACCAGTATGGTCGTAACTAGGACAGCGAATATTCTCTTTAGATTCTGCATTTTTGTTAACAGACAATTCTGCAGACTCGTTTCCATCAAATGACTTTAATTCTTGCTCAGGAACCTTACTTGTATCATTTTTAGGAGATGCTTGAACTGCGCATTCACTGTGTAATGAGTTTAGCTTATCAGCATCCCATAAATCAGGTAAAGACTTCAATACTGAATTGTTAGCATGTAATTCAGAAGACCAGAGTTCATTATGCTCAACCTTAATTTTCGATTCCTTCAAATCATTTGTATATTCCTCACTAACACTAAGTCTTAAAGCATCATATAAACGAGCGGTATCAGACTTAGAATCCTCCTGTAAAAGATCAACAAATTTCGGTACGGACTGTTTAGCAGCTTCCCAAGCCCGATCTGATGTTAATGCACTCAGAACATCTAGGGCTTCCACAGTTCTTAAGTCTAAGCCTGGCAAAACGGTTCGAGGTAGCATTTTTTGATCGTCGTTTGAAATATCATCATTACGTCTTGCTATCAAACATGGCCATGATTCCATGTTATATTTTGGTTGCGGCGCCAATGTTACTGGTGCAAATGGTAATTTCATTTTCAAAGCTGCGTTATTATCATCTAAGCAATTATCAAACGGTACATCTTGAGGATTACCTACACCGAAAGATGTAATAGTATCTGCAGGTTTTATAGGTACCTTGTAACTTCCAGGTTTCATATAAACTTTTGTCATCTCAGGAAACTCATCATTTTCAGGATCAATAAATTGCACGGGGCCAGAGATATTATTAGGTATCACAACATTAGACGGAATCTGCATGTTATGAGAATGATGAGTTATAAGTTCATTGGGTTCTTTTTGAACCATCTGACCCCATGCCGCAAAAAAATCAGCTTCTTCTTTTGTATCACCACAGCTATTATTTTTCTGAACATAACACCCTCTTAAATCATTAGTTGATGCCATGCTCGGTATCAGAGTTTTCTCTACATGACTCAATGGTATCATTTTAGCTTTTAGGTCTAAATCTTTACGTTGTTGCATAACATCACCTGGCATGTTTCCCAAAAAAGGTTGACCAGGAGCTTTACCAAGTTCTGCATCCATTTTATGTTTAAGTGTGTTGTATAAATCCCTTTGATCGGCGTAACACATACTTTCTAAAACACGGAAGTCTGACATATTTGTAATGGTCCAGGACTGTCTAGGTTTAGTTTCGCGAATGTTGCAAGGATCACATTTAAATTGAGTTCTGGTATCCATGTCTGTTTGATCGCTTAGAGGACAAAAACTATGAGAATTTGGTGTAGGAACAACCGGAATTTTTTTATAACTTACTCCTGTTCGTACTACTGGCCATGGAACTTCGTTAAACGTTTGAGATACAATCTGATTTTGATTTTGAATCCATGGGGGTTGAATTGCATTATAAAGTTGGTGAGGAACATTCACAGGTCTTGGTGTACTGATATGTTGCTTTGGTGGTTGGAATTTATTTTGATTTTGATGCCTTGGAGCAGCTGAATTTGTAGCATAGTAATTGTGTGTGAAACTTTTTTGTTCCATTGTAAATCCATGATCTAAGCATTTAAATGTTTTATAAATATGTGTCAACATCTCTTTAGTCACTGCTTGCCACTGAACAAAACATTCCCTGATATTAGGACTGTAATATTTGTTTTCAATCCTTGAAAATGTGTCGTGTTTTTCGCTAAGTAATTCTTTAACACCTTTCCACCCATCGAGGATCCGTACAAAGGAAAAAATAAAGTTTTTAATTACCCACGGTATGCCTTGAGAGTGCAAGTTTGCAACTGCACTGTCCGGTTTCTGAACGTTAGACCTAGTTTTAGCACAAATGGAATGTATATTTTTAAAACAGGGTCTATTGTGGTGGGCGATTGCTATATTTTCGGCATCGGTACAGGCTTCTATTGCTAACTGGACAATTTGATTTGGAATTTGATCATGTATTACAATCTTGTCTATAGCTGTCAAAAGAACTTCAGATGAACCACAGCGATTGTTCTTTTCACCTTCTTGACTAATAGTTTTTATACTTTGCTTGGAACTACCACTATCGTTCCTTACACTTGCATTTGGATCGGGTATGTTACATAATTCTGAAACCATTCTTTCGCCTTCTAAAAAAAAATCGAGACTTGATGTGGATTCAGAATTAAAAGTTTTGTCCTGTTTTCTCAGACGATCTGATTCAGTTCTGTTATCTTTGTATCTTTCACTGTAGCGAAGATCGGCATTGTAAATACTCTTTTTATCTTGACTCTTTACGATCTTTTTTTTGGCTCCTGTCCCTATTGGTTCTTGGTTAGAAATAGACCAGGAGCTTAGCGAGCGTCTATCAGAATTAAGGCGATCTGTCATTATTCCAGGTCCACTATAGTTAGATGAAGCTGGGTCAAATACCAAGCCTACTAGTGGTGAATTGGGTGGCGAACTAAAAGTCGGTGGAACCGATGGATTGTTGTATCTAAAATGTTTAATAAAATTAGATGAAGTTTAAAGAAATTATATTTAAATTTTATTTCCTGCTGCGAATTAACCTTGGATTGTGGTACTGGTTGCTCGAAGAGGAAGTCTCATATGCTCCAGGTGTAGTTCTAAAATAATTTCCTGTATTTTGTTCGGGCTCTTTACCGGGGCAACCTTAAAAGTTTGAAGTTTAAATAATTACTTCATGTTATAACTTATAATGTACTATTATATTTTTTAGATAAGTGCTATTACTTCATTAAAAACAACTTTAAAGCTATATCTATAATTAGTGCTATATGATATACATTTATAGTTTTGTGTAAATTTAATTTTTAGCTTTTGAATATTTTTTTTTGTAAATGAGTTTCTGAATGGTTTGTATATTTCAATTCACATGAAATGTCATGCTAAAAATCTATCTGCTGGAAATTTATATTTAGGCGATACTATACATTGAATAAAACTACCCTGAGCAAATGTAGAGCAAAGTAATTGAAACATCAGGAGTTAAAAGGAAAATAAATTAAACGCGATAAAACCCATAAAAGTAGTTTAAATTTCGACTTAAAATTAACAAAGGTTATTTATAATATAACCCTATAGTTCGTATGTTCTTATATACATCTCATATGACGTTCGATCTCTCTCGTATGACATCTCAAACAAGTGAGATTGGCATTTGTAAAATGTAGGAACGATTATTATTCTCTTTTGGAATTTTAGCGGACTCTTCCCTATTCCAAAAATCTTTTTCTGAAATTTGAAGATCTCTCTCCATAGCCTCGGGACTTGTATAGACTGTTACATTACTTTTAATTGATGAATAAATACGGAGAAATTTTATAATCATTTCAGTCTATCGAAATCTACTGCTGAACATAGGCCTCCCCATAGGTTGCCTCATAAAGGGTATGTTTGCCATAGATGCCACGCTTGGCAGGCGGGTTGGCAATCGCAGTTTTATATTTTCTTGTTATTATGAAGAAGACGCTACCCATCTCCTTGTTTGTTTTCACCTATAGCTTCTTACGACACCCGCGGGACAATATGGGGTCGTGGATAAGCTCACACCGCCACTACAAGGTACGAAGATAATTATTATAAAATATATATGAAAGCAAATATTCAAATAAAACTTATAAAATAATTCTTACTAAAACTCTTCTGTGACATCAAAGAGTACTGATGCGGTTGCGCCTGATAGCCCTCAGCTTGGTTCTGTGTGATCTTTCCATTGTCTGCTTTCCCACCACGGTTTTCACCTGGCTTACTTGATCCGTCGCTACCATATTCTTGCATTTGGCTTGGAAGATACTATAAATATAAACCACATCTTTTATGATACCCTAGACTGAAAAAGCACTTGCCTACTTTAACAAAAGCTAATTCGAACTTTCCGTGAAATTACGCACATAGTAATCGGATGGAAAGTCAGACACTTGTCAATTATTATACTTTACTTTTACGCACGCATCACAAAATATGAAGCGAACCGAATGCGTGATATACAGTATGTAACAAATACCCTGTGGTTCCCGTTAACTGCATTATCAGAATCAGTATCCAAGCGTATAGATTTTTTTCAAAAAAAAACCACATTTAAAAAAAATTTAATTAAAAAATTTTTTGCAAGTTGTATGTGGTTTTATTTCCTCTAACTCACATAAGTATCGATAATGCCGGGTCTTTGACAATCCTCTTACTCCTCGGCCAAAGCAGGGATAATAAAACCACATACAAGTTTTTTTAATGTGTTTTTTTTTTTGAAAAAAAAAAATCTATACACTTGTATACTGATTCTGATAAATCACTTAACGAAAACCACAGGGTTTTTGTTACATGTTGTATAGATAGCAAATAAGACGTACCGACCTTCTGGTTTTATTTATGTAAGCTTTATTGAACCTTACATCAATACAGAACCAAAAGCCTGACATTCTCTGCCACAGCATTCTCTGCCAGTCAGTCAGTCATAAAACTACGAAGGAATAATAAATAAATAAAATAAAAACTGGTTGTCCGAGAAAGAATTTCCAAATGCACACCTTTCCAAATGCACAAGTAAACTACGATTGTAAGGCTACAAAGATAATTTCAGAAATAAAAAAAATCATTAAAACCTTAAAATGGTAAAACATCAGGTAGGTTATAATTAAGTACTGACGGTCCCAATGTTATTTAATATTTTTAGATATAATATCTATCTAAAACATTAAATTCTATAATATTTTTAGATATATATCTCTAATATAAATGAAGAAAAACCACGCCATTCAAAACTTTGGCTTTATATTACATATATAATTATATTCCGGCTATCATAGGTGGTATTACCACCAAAAATATTTTTTGTATTCTATTATTTTGTTGATATGGATTTGGGTAAAATAAAATGGATAGGGTGAAAACATGGGTTTTGAAGTGGCTATGGACTGGCCATATCGCCTGTGGAACCGTAAACTGATTAAGAAGAGAGGTTCTCGAGTGGCAGCCTCGTACTGGTAAGCTAAGTGTAGAGTTGGTAAGACTTCATGCTTGAAGTTGATGGATGCAGGTGACTCAGGGCCCAGTTTTGTAGCATTCCTTGGGAAAAGCGATTGTTCAGCTGTGGACTTGTGAAGGGCTGTAATGATGATGATGATAATATTGATTTTGTTTGTAATTTATGTAACGATTTTCTTATTAGAAAAATTATTTATAACATTGTAACTTAGGTCCGTCAGCTATACAAATAAAAATATAAATGTTAGATTGTTCAAAATCTTAAATTTCAAAAAGTTAGTTATTGATTTCTTTGATATTTTGATTAAACATTGTATTTACATAGGCGCATGTTTTATTTGTTATTTATTTCTTTGTGGACTAGTCCGCCTAAGTCCGCCAATATAAGCAGGTGCCATAAAACATGAAAATATAAATATATAAACACACTTAACAGAATTTGGAATTTAACCACTAAAAGTGAATATAAAAGATCTGACACCATTCTTTTAAAGGCAGCAACAGAAGTCGGTTTTCGTATACGTGGAGGTAATTTATTCCAAAGCTCCAGCGACGAAAGTCTGAGAAATAAATTTGGTACGGCGAAGAAAAACGCGTAAGGTAATTCCCCAAGAATAACGCAGATCGTGATAAGAACCCAAATACTGAAACTTGCATTTCAAATTAGGGCGTACATGAATCGTAAAGAATACAAAATAGCATACGAATAATTTTGATACATCTATGTTGATGGATAGGGGGCCATTTAAGCTTAGAACGATATAAGGATCCATTATCGTATTTACGAAGACCGAAAATAAAACGGATGTTGTTATTGAGCAGACGCTACATACAGATCGGTAAAATAAGTGTCGCACCAATATAGCCTTAGTCTAGATTGGAAGGTAAAGGTCTCGCAGGGCGTTTTTATATACTTTTTGAAAAATTTGTTGAACCATAGCAAAGCATGACCAAGTACATCTAGAAATATATGAATGACAACCGAAACATATCCAACTAGAAATTCAAATGTCCTAAAATTATTTCAGAAATTGTTATTATAAATTTTATTGTCGTGTAAATTATGTGCCTCTTAAAGATTTAAAAAGTGCTTTTAAGATCTGATGTAAAATATTTGAACGTAACACTTAATTGTTGATTCTCAAATTATAAAAATGATTTACGGTATCACAGCAATTTTGGCTTTGACAAATTTCTATGAGATCTAGATGGTGTCCGTTCAACAAATATTTTAGCTATTAAATTTAAATATTTCCATCTAAATCCTCGTTTAGGCCACATGTTTACGTCTTTGGTAACGTCTTGAAGAATTTCTTTTTAATTAGCTATATCTATGAAAACAAGATTTTAAAAATCGCTATTACATAATAAACTTAATATGACCTTATATACGAGTACTGACCGTTCTTCAATCCCCTTGTCCTATTTAGGAGATCCGCTTACTCTCAGAACATTGTCCAATTTTTGTGTCTATCACCTACTAAAAACCAACTTGGCCGTCAAAAATGGTACTTTAAAAATGTATTTATTCTTATGTATTAATCGAAATGATTTTACTCGATTTAGACTCTGTGATGCTCTATCTTTCTTATTCCCTAAATAATTCGTTTTTAAAATTCTAAAATCATCTTTGATCTTAGATTTGCACTGAATAATGTCTGACTTGCCAAATAATTGAAACCAACCATATGATCTTGTTCATTTGTTTCCTTTGTGAGTGTCATTCGAATTTTACTTTTCAGTTGTAACATAACTGCCAATTTCGACGGTATGGAATCTTCACAAAGTTTCACTGCTAAAGTCATTATTGTAATTATATTAAATTATATTATCATAATTTTATATAATACTTTATGCATAATCTATTACAATCATTTCAGATTCAACATAAGAATTAGTCGAGCTATTATCCTTCATTTTTGAATAAATTAATTTTATATTTTATTTCGTTCCATTATATTTTTTCATTATTACTATGATCATCATTTCAAGCAACGAGTTCTCATTTGTATAGTTCTAAGCTTACCTGAACTTTTATTTTCTGCATCCACTCATCTTATGCAGTCAACAAATTTTTATCTTTTAAAATTTGAGGTTTAATGCTAACTACATTCTCTCTTTTTATAGCATTAAGGTGACAAACGAGTGCACAGTCCACTTGATGGTGATGGTAAATGAATGCTATGGCCCATAAACATCTGCACTTATCCTCGATTAAGAAACAAAACACAGATGCGTCGTCACCTCTGAGGACTAAGTTGGAATGCCTTGTTTCCAGTATAACCTGTGGCCCATAAACATCTATACGTATTGTCACCCCTGAGAACTAAGATGGAATGCCTCTTTTCCAATGAAAAGGGTCTCCGGTTCTCTACACTCACCATACGAAACAACATAGGAGCATTAAGCTGCTATTTGCGCTGGTATTCTGTAAGAGCGTGGTTCTTCCCCGATCAAGCAGACCTATTCGTGCTACAACCATAATATAGCTGGAGCGTGGCTTACCACGTATAAGTTTTACTTAAGTTTAGTAACGAAATTCTATTGAATTTTGTTTCTTTCAAAATAAAGCTAAACCTATTATTTAATCTGTGGCAAGGTTTTAGCTCCACTCCTAGGCAATTGTCTATTAGTGGAAGTTAGCATTTATTTATTTATTTAAAAATATTTATTACTTTCCCGTAGAAAAAAGAGGATACAAAGGACTCAATGCCTAAAGGCACTCTCTATCAGTCAACCCATCTATTTAGTGGCAGGTGGTTTTCTGTATTTGCATTATTTTGCATATTAATCTTATTATAATTAGAAGTTTGTGCATTATATGCGGTAAAATAATACAAAACGTGATAATAAATATATATATTTATCTAAGAATGACACAGATAAAATTCATACCGACTTAAATCTTTCTTCAGTAACTATTCGTATATAATTTTACAGGAGTAAAAAAGTAGGGTCGTAATTAGGAGTGCTCTAGATACGTTCAAATCCTGTGAACTGTTGCAGAAGTCGCTCGTACATGAGCAGACCTCCTGCCGGCCACCGTATCCGGCTCGGTGATAGCACGCACCCTGTAATAATACTTCACTATCAGATAAGACTCCTGTGGATATGATATGAAATTATATTCATATGTATGATATGTGTATCAATATCAATTACTTATGACGTATGATGTTCAGGATAATGAACATCTCTTGTTCCACTTAACCTTGGTTAAGGGTAAAAGCTAATATAAATAAATATATAGATTACGTAATTTTCAACCTTGGAGTGGCGGTGTAAAAATGTCCACTACCCCATATCGTCCCGTGGGTGTCGTAAGAGACTGCAGAGTTAAACTGAAGCAGGAGATGGCAGCAGTCAGCAGCAGTAGGCAGCAGTGCCTCACTGGCGCTGCGAAGAGATGTTGCATCTCTTTGCGTATTTTATCGCATCTACTACTGTAGATTGCGCATGTACTTCTGTCGCATCCGAAGCTGGAAGCTTCAGGAAGCGGATACTAGGGACAAATATCACACGAGGGTAGCCGAAAAGCTTGACACCATCGATGGCAGGAAAGAATGTGTGGAGAGAACATGGCAGAACCTTAGGAATGGAATGGTAAGTGCAGCGGAAGAAGTATGTGGTAAGACAAAAAGAGGTAGTAGTAAAAGAAGAGATGCATGGTGGAATGACGAAGTGAAAGAAGCTGTAAAAAAGAAGAAAAAAGCATGGTTAGACTACTTAGCCTCTAGTAACGATGAGCATATGAGAGAGAAGATGAAAGAAAGATATAAGCTGCAGAAAGTTCATGCGAAAACATTGATTGAGGAAGTACGTGAAAGGTGTAGAATAGAAGCGGACGAGAGGTTGTCGCACAACTTTAGGGAAAACTCCAAACTCTTCTGGAAAGAGGTTGGAAGGTCCCGGAGTGGTGCGACAGCTTTAAGAATGAACAAAGTGCTTTCGAGAACCAATGACGTCCTCTCGGAAAAATCGGACGTCATGCAGCGATGGAGTGAATTTTATAGAGAATTGTATGCGTGTCATGATCTCAGTGAAGGATCCGGGGGTGACGCCGTGACTGGCACGCCAGACACGGACCTCGATGACACTGATCATCAGCATGAAAGAGATTGAACGTGCGATTCGAAGTTTGAAATGTGGTAAGGCTGCGGGACTAGACAGAGTTACTGCTGAAATGGTCAAGTACGGTGGGCCTCGCGTCTGGGACAGCTTTCATCTGCTGTGCAATTTGTGCTGGCGGACGGGAGATGTCCCGGATGATTGGCGATCCGCGGTCATTGTGCCTTTATATAAAGGTAAAGGTTCACATTTTGACTGCGGGAGCTATCGGGCGATCAGCTTGACCAGTTTAGCAAGTAAAGTTTATTCGAAGATTTTGACACGCAGGATGCAAGAGAAATCGGAAAGATTCTTATGGGAGGCACAATGCGGATTTAGACCTGGAAGAGGATGCACGGATCAAATGTTTTCTCTCCGCATGATCACGGAGAAGCTTCTGAGTGTTAACCAGAGGATTTTCTGTGCTTTTGTAGATCTGGAGAAAGCATTTGATAAGGTTATAAGGAAGAAAATGTGGGAACTGTTGCCGGGATATGGTGTGGATGGTCGATTGCTAAGGGCTGTGCAGTCACTTTACTATGACTGTAAAGCCTGTGTGCGGGTAGGGCATGACCTGTCACCCATGTTTAGCGTCCAAGCGGGCGTAAAACAGGGTTGTGTCATGTCTTCCTGGCTGTTCATACTGTATCTCGACAGCTGTTTACAGAAGCTGAAAGATAGCTGTTTGGGTGTGAAATTGGGTGACATAAAAGTTAATTGTCTGCTGTATGCTGATGATGCAGTGCTTATTGCACCATCAGAAGCAGAACTGCAGGCATTAGTCACGTGTATGAAAGAGGAATGTGAAATTAAAGGTCTCCGTTTGAATGCTAATAAAACTAAGGTTCTGGTATTTGAAAAGGACGAAGAGAGAACGAAATGTGAAATATGGGTAAATCAGGAATGTCTAGAACAGGTAAATGAAATTGTATACTTGGGGAGTGCTTTCAGCCGGGATGGAAGATGTGATTTAGATGTGGATAGGCGTGTCGCTGCCGGAAACAAAGTCAATGGTGCCCTGAATGCATTAGTCAAAAGGCAAGGCGTGGTGAAGAGTGCACGCCTTGCAATACATAACGCAGTTTTGGTACCGACTTTGTTATATGGCAGCGAAACCTGGGTATGCCAGAAGAAGCATAAAAGCAAGTTGAATGCAGTGGAGATGCGATCTCTTCGTAAAATGTGTGGCGTTACCATAGCCGACCGAAAGCGAAACGAAGAGATTCGCAATATGGCAGGATTGAAAGATGACCTTATCACAAAAATTGATAGGGGCGTACTCCAATGGTTTGGGCACGTTGAACGAATGAGTGAAGACCGAATGGTGAAGAAAATATATAGAGCGAAAGTAAATATTAAAAGGTGTCGAGGTAGACCGAGACTAACTTTCGAAGACCATGTGAGCAAAATGCTCGAAGAGGGGAGGGTCAAAAGTACTCGGATACCTAGACGTGCATGTATGAAGAAGTTAATGAACCTGAAAGAAGCGAAAGAGGTATGTAAGGATCGTGACACTTGGCGATCTGTTCTCTCTGGCTACCCCGTTAGGGATTGTGCGTGACGATAAGTAAGTAAGTAAGTAAAGTAAGTAAGTAAGTAAGTACTACGGGGAGTGCTCTGAGGAATTGTTCAGGCTAATTCCAGCCGAACAGTTTAACCATCGCACAACGCGACAAAACTCACGATACCATCCATACCATCTGGATGACTGGCGGTCCACCACTAAGCGATTTAAAAGAAGTTTTCTTCCTCGCACAACTTCCTAGTGGAATCAACTACCACCAGAGATTTTTCCGGACCGATACGACATAGGGACCTTCAAGAAAAGAGCCTATACCTCTTTAAAAGGCCGGCAACGCATCTGCGATCTCCCTGGTGTTGCAGCTGTTCATGGGCGGCGTTAATCAGTTACCATCAGGTGAGGCGTATGCTCGTTTTCCCCCTCTTCCATAAAAAAGTACCTTTCTATATAGAAAAACGGCTGCTAACCCGCTTGTCGAGCGTGACTACTAAGGTAAAGTTCACCCAATGAGGCAATCTATGGAGAAGAACGGCGGTGGACTTGTATGGGTTGTACATAACGGATGTATAGATGAATTCAGAAATTTGGAAGTTCAATAGAACCACCAACCTTTTTTATATCATTATTTATCTTTTCGTGTTCATCATTGCTATCAATGAAATGTTCACTTCTGAAGAACGGAAGATACTTACTTATACATATGTTGCAGCCAATTAGCTTAATCAGTCGTTTAATCAACAACCTAGCCTCTTTACTAATTCAACCGTTCAATTAGCGCCCTGAATGATACTCAGCCATTTGATCAAAGTCAAACAGCTGGGCAAATGACTTGGATCGATGACGTTTCATTACTTGCCTAGCCTGTTCATTTAAATTTAGTTCCACTTTTTGCCACCTAGCGCTGAAACTCTCCAAGCTGTCAATATGGCGTCGGCAAATAAGAAATTTGACGGTGTTTCTCAAAGTTTAATGAAAAATAGTACAAGCTGTCGCAGCCAACTAGCTTAATTAGCCGTTCAATTACCAGCTTAGCCTATTTGTGTTTAATAAGGGGCCCGAATGATATTCAGTTGCTGCGTCTAATACAACATTGCAACTATCTTGTAATATCAGCGACAGTTTGTTAGGTTGCGCCCAAAACCTCGCATATTTAAAGAATATAGAGCATAATGCGTAATTGGGCATGAAATGTTGTATTAGACGCATCGGCTGAAAGGCATGGGCTGAATATTATTCAGGCCGCTAGTTGAAAGGCGCTGTTTTACCCTATCGTACGAAAGGCCTAAACATTAGCTAGCCAGTTTATTAAATGTTGTAACAAACGCTACGCCTGAATATCATTTAGGCGGCCAGTTGAACGGTGCCGTTTAGTTAAAAATCTAGGCTGTTAACTGAAAAGCTGATTAAGCTAGTTGGCTGCGACATATACATACTATATAAGATATATATACTACGAACCTTGTATTTCGTCTCGTCCCATCCACAGCTTCGTATGACCCTGTTCTCGGGCAATTTACCGTTTACTGCGTGGTCCACGTACTGTACGATCTTTCTACATAGCGTGTGTTTGATACCACGATCGTGCTCCGAGCAGTTTCTCTTCAAATTTTCCGGGAGCACTGTCTCGCCGCAGAAGGAATTTAGGGCACTGTTGCATTCGTAGCACATTATTGCAGAAACTGAAAGTTACATGGAAAACGCTGTATAAAAATCAAATAAATACTTGGGTACTTCGATTCTATATTTAAAAAAAATAAGTCAAATACACATACGTTCCAGGTGAAGACTTAGTATCCCAGCACCGAATTCTGCTGGCTGACATCTGCTTAACTGTTCGCCTCAACAAACATAAGGATCGTCCCCCACCCAAAATAAAGTGGCATTTGTTGCATAAGGAGGAGTATGCAAGTGAATTTAGAGAGCTAGTTGTAAACAAGATGATAGAGATGGGTGATATGGAAGGAATGAGTGTGAATGAGTGCTGGAAGGAATTGGCTGATTGTATCCGAAGTGTGGCAAGGAAGGTGTTAGGAGAAACAAAAGGGAAGCGTATGATAGATAAGGATGGGTGGTGGTGGAGTGAAAGTATTAGAGAAGTTTTGAGAGAAAAGAAAAATGCCTTTAAAGAATGGCAGAGCGTAGAAGACCAGAATGAATCCATAAAAGAAAGTAAGAGAGGGGCGTATAAAGAATGTAAGAAGAGAGCGAAGAAGGAAGTTGCTATTTGTAGGGCAGAGGCGCAAGATAAATTATATCGGTCCCTTGAAAGCCCCGAAGGTCAAAAACGACTTTTTCAAATTGCAAGAGCGAGAGAAAGGAATGGAAGAGATGTTTCACATGTAAAATGTATAAAAGATGATTCTGGAAGGATTTTGACTGACGATGAAAGTATAAAGAAGCGATGGAAGGAGTATTTTGAGAAATTGATGAATGAGGAAAATGAATGGAATGGTATGCTTGAAAACCCACCAGTAAATATGGGCTTAGTGAGAGAAATTAGTGTGGAAGAAGTAAAAATGGCTGTTAGGAATATGAAGAATGGGAAGGCAGTCGGCCCAGATAGAATACCAGTAGAAGTGTGGAAGTTGCTGAGTGCGGATGGATGGAAGTGGTTGAGTTTATTTTTCGGTAAATTGTTGCAGGAAGAACAAATACCTGAGGAATGGTGCAGTAGTATACTGGTCCCCATTTTTAAAAACAAAGGAGACGTTCAAAACTGCAGCAGTTACCGGGGAATAAAACTCATGTCACATACGATGAAAGTCTGGGAAAGAATAATAGAAAGAAGAATGAGAGAAGAGTGTGAGATAACACAAAACCAGTTCGGATTCATTCCCGGTCGAGGTACGACAGATGCCATTTTCGCATTACGCCAATTGTGCGAAAAGTACAAGCGCGTGCATAAAAATCTGCACATGGTTTTTGTCGACCTTGAAAAGGCGTACGATCGGGTTCCCCGTGAGGTTTTGTGGTGGGCGTTAAAGATGAAAGGTATGCCTGGGAAGTATGTGAGGTTAGTCCGTGCTATGTACAGAGCATCTCGTACACGTGTACGATCTGCCGCGGGAACTACGGGCAGTATCGATGTGGCGGTAGGGCTGCACCAAGGGTCGGCATTGAGCCCTTACCTCTTCCTACTGATTATGGACGCTTTGACGTCGGACCTGCAGGATGAGGCACCCTGGTGCATGCTCTTTGCCGATGACATCGTGCTTGTCGGTGAAGAAGGCATCGAGGTACAGAGCAGACTGACGGGGTGGCAACAGAGGCTGGAAAGTGTTGGCTTGAAGATCAGCAGATCCAAAACCGAATATCTGTGCTGTGATTTTGGCGGTCTTTCCAGTCCTGTACCCATGTCGTTGGATGGCGCTATACTGCCTACCTGCTCAGATTTCAAGTACCTCGGTTCCCTCATTCAAGGCGACGGCGGAATAGATAGAGCTGTGCAGCAGCAGTCGCCATTTCATCCACCCTGCGTTAATCCTATTAACGCAGGGTGGATGAAATGGCGACAGGTCACAGCCACAACGTGCGATCCCCGAATGCCAATAAGGCTGAAGGGGAAAATTTACAAATCGATCATCCGACCTGTCGTCATGTATGGAAGTGAATGCTGGGCCGTCAAGAAGAAGGATGAAAATAGACTGCATGCGAATGAAATGAGAATGTTACGATGGATGTGTGGTGTGACAAGGATGGATAAGATAAGGAATGAGTATATAAGAGGAAGCCTGAAAGTAGCGCCAGTGGTAGAAAAGGTGAGAGGAAGCAGATTGGCATGGTTTGGGCATGTGATGCGGAGGAATGAAAGTCATGTCACAAAACGAGTGTTGAATATGAATGTGGAGGGACACACGGGCAGAGGAAGGCCGAATAAAAGATGGATCGATTGTGTGAAGAGTGATATGAGAATGAAAGGAGTAAGTATGGAAATGACGGCTGATAGAGAGGAATGGAACAAGAAGGTTTACTACGCCGACCCCAGATAATGGGAAATGGTTTAGAGAATGATGAAGTCAAATACACATACGTGGTAGAGTCATGCCTTAGTGTAGGACGTATGGGCCGGCTGGATCGGGGAAGAACCACGACAACAATACTGACGTGAAGTAGAAGCATGATACTGTAGTGTTTTATACGGTTCAGTCATTACAGCCTATTAAAATCAACTGCTGAACCCCATATACTTTGCCTTATAGTGGTAGTTGTGCCATAGCTGCCTCGCTTAGCAGTCGGATTGGCAATTGCAGCTTTTTTTGAGTTTTTAACCAATCTCCTGTTTCAGCTTTCCTCTATCACCTATCGATATCTACGGGGCGATATAGGATAGTGGATAGCCCTACACCGCCACAATAATCTATATCATTTTTGATTGTTATAAGGAAGATGCTGCCGTTTATCAGCTGTCTCAGTTTTCCTCTGTCGCCTGTTACACGTACATGATAATATGATGTAGTGGAGATATACTTACCCACTGTTACGACTTATGACTTTTGAATAGTATGTGATAGCGTGTGAAAGAGATATGGTAGGTAAAATACTGCTAAAATGACTCTTTGTTTTACATGGAGGATTTAGAGGCACCACCCCGGAAGGAGATGCAATAACTCAGAAAAGATTTAACGGGGACAATATAACATTGAAGTAATATGGACTACATACTAGAATAATACATTACTTCGATGCAAGATAAACTAAATTTTTCGGTTTTCCATTTATCATTTGTCTCAGGGTTTTGAAGACATATCAGCTTATGTGACCTTGTCAAGGGTATATATATATATATATATATATATATATATATATATATATATATATATATATATATATATATGTAACTGAAATCTAAGCGTGTTATCTATTAAAACAAACCGCTGGGTTTGTAACATCATCAGGATAAGGTATGCGAGTGTAGATATATTCATTGTAGAGTTATTAGAGCACGAATTTGTAATACGGTACTGCTGGGTTGTCGATTCTAACACGGATAAGGGAAAGAACAATTTCGATACAGTTTTAAATCATCGCTCAGCACATAAATAAATAGCACGCTCCCCATCTGCATTGTAATGAAGGGCAGTATCGTCTGCTAACATTAAGATTTTGCCTTTAACGAGAGAGGGCAAGCTCAGGACTTTAATATTGTTATGTGAATAAGTCAACTAGCGCCATCTAGTGTCAGGAGCGAGAGCGGGGGGGGGGGGCTTTGCAGAGAATGACATCGCCGATCTCTCGACCAACAGCGCCACCCGAGGAACTAAGTTTCTAGAAAATCTATACTCGAGCTCTCGGTACCTTACGCGTGTTTACTTGAACATTCCGGATGTTTTGCTGATTTGAATAAATAGGTGGCGCAAGATGCGATCGGGACAGAGTTTAACTCGGCGACACAAGCGAAGCTTCGGAGTGGAATTAAGTGGATTAGTGTGTTTAATTATTAGTGTTTTAACTTTAATTTGTGTAAAGTAAATTAAAGTGTTAATTTAGGTAATTTTATCGGCAATTTTTATTGTCACGAACCTCAAGCTCGTAACATTTATTTTCTAATTAGATTTATCTTTAATACCAGTCAACCCTAAGCTCGTAACAATTGGTGTCAGAAGTGGGATAAAATAATGCCGATTTTACCTAAGGAGGAAACGGAGGGTGTCCGTACCCGAAGTCAACGCCAGCAGGAGACGGACCAGAGGAGATTTGGTGGTGCAACGCCGCAGATGTCTGAGGACCAGCCGCCGGCCACGGAAGCCGGCCCGTCAGCAGCTTCTACGTCTGTGGCACCTGACTTAGGTGCTCTGATAGTGATGCTGCAGGAGCAGGCTCGCCGACAGGAGGAACAGGTCCGTCGGTTGGAAGAACAGCTGCGGGGCGGACAGGAGGAACAGGTCCGTCAGTTGAAAGAGCAGCTGCAGAGCGGACAGGAGGAACAGGTCCGTCAGTTGAAAGAGCAGCTGCAGAGCGGACAGGAGGAACAGGCCCGTCGGTCGGAAGAGCAGATGCTCCTCATTAAAGACCTTCATGCTACCTTTGGGAAAGAGATAAAGGAGGTGAAGGATAGGGTTGCTCAACATGACAACCGCCTGTCGGAAGCTGAAACCCAAATCAAGGAAGCCAAAACCCAAATCGACCAAGTGAACAATCGGGTTGATTACGTGGTGGCTGATGTGAAGAAAACACTGGACGACCTCAAACTGGGTGATGGAACAACAGCTCCCGTAGTAGTTACAACACCTTCGCTACGTGGATTCAAAGTGCCGCCGTTCGACGGTACCTCTTCCTGGTCAGCCTACAAGATCCAGTTCGAGGCTGTTATGAAGGCGAACGGCTGGAATAAAAGCCAGGCCATGACTGCTCTCACACTAGGCCTGCGCGACCAGGCCTTAACAGTTCTGGAAGCTCTCGGTGAGGAAGTGACTTATGAGCAACTCCTTGAGGCATTGGAGGCGAGATATGGCGACGCTCACCTGGAACACGTCTTTCGTGCGCAGCTTAAAGATCGTGTGCAGCGCAGCAACGAAAACCTGCAGCAGTGGGCTCTAGAAGTGGAGAAGCTGGTGCGAAAAGCATACCGGTCTGTACCTGCGCTCATTGGAGGGAACCTGGTGCAAACATTCATCGACGGCATCCGCGACCTGGAAGTCAGAGCTGCTGTGAGGCTCGGGCACCACGAGACGCTTAAGGACGCCTTGGCCCATGCACTGGAGGTAGAAGCCGTGCGGCAGGATCATCGTTCCCATCGCGTCAGGGAGGTTGCAGCAGCTACAGTTCGCGACCGCAATAAAGGATACAGCCCTAGGTGCTATGGCTGTGGGGAAAAGGGCCACCTTCGATCCAGCTGCCCTAAGCGAACCGCAGAAAGGGAAAGTGAACGATATCAGGAGGGTAGTGCAGCTAACGGCACTGCCTGGCGGCGACAGGATCATCGTTCACCTCACGCTAGGGAGGTTGCAGCAGTTACGGTTCGCGACCACAATAAAGGATACAGCCCTAGGTGCTATGGCTGTGGGGAAAGGGGCCATCTTCGGTCCAGCTGCCCTAAGCACACCCTAGGAAGGGAAGGTGAACGGTCTCAGAAAGGAAGTGCGGCTAACAGCACCGCCCAGCAGCAGCAGGAATACGACTTTGAGATCGAACATCGCAGCGAGAAATCTCATGGCAACGCAGATGCATTGTCAAGAAGACCTTGTCCTGAAGATTGCAAACATTGTACTAGGCAAGAGAGTAAGGGAGTGGTATCCGTGAGGATGCTCAGGGCAGACCACCTCAGCAACGAGTGGAAGGACAGCTTACAACGTGCACAGCAGGAAGATCCGGACATCAAGCCGATCCTGGAATGGATGAAGGCCAGTGCTCCCAAGCCCAAGTGGAGCGACGTCTCAGCGATGAGTTCGATCACTAAAAGCTATTGAGCCCAGTGGGATAGCTTGCTGCTTCAGGATGGAGTTCTGTGCCGTAAATGGGAAAATGTTCGGGGAGACAGCTGTCATTTACAAATGGTTGTCCCTAAAGCTAAAGTACCGGATGTTCTACAGCTGTACCATAATGATTATTCAGGAGGCCATCTGGGAGTTAAACGAACTCTACTGAAGATCCGAGAACGGTTTTACTGGGTCCACTGTCGAAACGATGTCGAGGACTGGTGTCGCAAATGTACAAGTTGTGCGGCTGTAAAGGGACCTCAGACTCGTAGTAGAGGTGCATTGAAGTTGTACAATGTTGGTGCACCATGGGAGAGAATAGCCATTGACGTGGCGGGGCCGTTTCCGGAGAGTGAAAGCGGTAACAAGTATTTCATGGTTGTAATGGATTACTTCACTAAGTGGCCAGAAGTTTTCGCCATTCCAAATCAAGAAGCTTCAACAGTTGCAGATAAACTAGTTCATGAAGTCTTCTGTCGTTTTGGAGTACCTTTAGAGATTCACAGCGATCAAGGAAGGAATTTTGAGTCTCAAATATTCCAGGAAACTTGCCGAGTTATGGGTACTCATAAAACAAGAACGACTTCTTATCACCCGCAATCTGATGGAATGGTGGAACGATTTAATCAGACATTGGAGAGGTACCTAGCAAAAGTTGTGGACAATCGGCAACGAGATTGGGACAAGCACATACAACCGTTTTTGTTGTCATATCGAAGTTCTGTTCACGAAAGTACGGCAGTGACACCAGCTTTCGCAAACTTTGGAAGAGAATTACGGCTGCCTGCAGACCTGATCACTGGGATACCACCTGATGCCCCACGCAGTATAACCGATTATGCATATGACTTGCGGAACAAAATGAATGACATTTATGAGCACGTCAGACAATCGGGCCAGCAAATGTCTGAGAAAATGAAAACCCGGTATGACCGCAAAATGAACAATAAAGGGTTCAACGAAGGTTCATTAGTGTGGTTGCACAATCCAGTCCGCAGCAAAGGGAAATCTCCTAAGCTTCAAGCTAAATGGGACGGCCCGTACCGGATTGTAACCAGGATCAACGATGTGACCTACCGGATACAGAAAGGCGCAAGAGGGACTCCTAAGATCGTCCATGTGGATCGCTTGGCGCGTTATTATGGGACCGATAATGCTCGGGACGAGCATGTCTTAGGAGGGGGGCAGTGTTATGTGAATAAGTCAACTAGCGCCATCTAGTGTCAGGAGCGAGAGCGGGGGGGGGGGCTTTGCAGAGAATGACATCGCCGATCTCTCGACCAACAGCGCCACCCGAGGAACTAAGTTTCTAGAAAATCTATACTCGAGCTCTCGGTACCTTACGCGTGTTTACTTGAACATTCCGGATGTTTTGCTGATTTGAATAAATAGGTGGCGCAAGATGCGATCGGGACAGAGTTTAACTCGGCGACACAAGCGAAGCTTCGGAGTGGAATTAAGTGGATTAGTGTGTTTAATTATTAGTGTTTTAACTTTAATTTGTGTAAAGTAAATTAAAGTGTTAATTTAGGTAATTTTATCGGCAATTTTTATTGTCACGAACCTCAAGCTCGTAACATTTATTTTCTAATTAGATTTATCTTTAATACCAGTCAACCCTAAGCTCGTAACAATATGTATGAAGAACAACGTTGAACTTAAGGCGTGCTATTAGTGACATTGCATCTATCTTCGATAAATTAATTTATCTTTATGCTCTGGATACACTCTCTCAAATAATAGCCGGAGTTTGACCCCTCTTATTACCATATTCTTCATCTATTGATTCAATGTAGGTACAGGAACCGTGACAAATGCTTTAGCAAGGTCTAAAATATATCAAACCGAAACTTCTTAGGTCTTCTAGGTCCTGAACCACATCGGATGTAGATTTACCTGACCGTAATACACTATGAGGGGTAAATTTTTATAGTAAATATGTAATCTTATTCTAAGTATGCAATAAGTCAATCCGTCCAAATTCGATCCGTTCAAGAATTTTAGATAGGGCTGGCAGTACAACAATTTGATGTCTCCACTATTGTATATACGATTGATTGATATTGCAAAATTTGCATGTTGTTAGGGCGAGATTTTTTTTAAATAAAATAAAGATGACAAACGAGCACACAGTTCACGTAATGGTAAGTAAATGCATTATCATCTACAACAATCCTCAATAAGAACAGAAAAGCAGATGTGTCGCCACCCCTGAGGACTAAGATGGAATGCATCGTTTCAGGTAAAAAGGGCGGAGACCCTTCATTTCTCAATTCAGTTCTCTACACTCACCATATGAAGAACATTGAGCTGTTATTTTACGCTGGTATTCAATTCAGATTACATTGGGCAAGAGTAAGTTCTTTTACAGATGTAAGAGTGACGTGCAAACACACTGTATACCTAAAGGTAAGTGAATCCCGTGGTTCATATATAATATTATGTCATAGTATTATGGTTCATATATAGAAAAAGGTGACAAACGAGCACTCAGTCTGCCTGATGAAATTTGGATGCTATGACCCATAGACATCTACTTTCAACCTCAAACAAGAATCTAAATGCAGATGCGTTGTTACCCCTGAGTACTAGGAAAGAATGGTTCATTATCAGTAGAAAGGTCGGTTCTCGTCACTCACTATACAAAACATAGTATCAGCATGCACTATTTTTCGCTGCTATTCTCTCAGAGCGAAAGAGTTCTTCCCTTTTCGAGCCATCTCATTTGTACTGCAACCATAATAATATTGCGAATAATTAAAAATAATATTTCAGCGTGGCTCTACCATGTAAATACATAATTAAACTATTAAATACCAAAAACCGATATAATCATCGAAATTGGTTGACGTGGTAAAGAATGATTCGCTCATATGTAGTGCATTTGTAAATAGAAGAGTTTGATGATATTCTCATAGATCTCATCATCATCAGATCTCGACTGGAGTTGTATAGAATCACTCCTAAGGAACCGCCTTTCTAACAAAAAAAAGAATCATTGAAATCGGAAAACGGTAAAGAAATATCGATGAAAAAGTATTCCGACGAATTCAAAACCTCCTCCCTTTTAGAATTTGGTTGACAAGTCAAGCACAGGAAAAGAAGTGTCCTCGTGTTCAGCGTTTAAACCTGACACAACAACTATAATTGCATACCTACATATGCACATACATACCTAACTATGTACGAGTAGCTAACTGGTAGTTACTCGTATATAGTTAGGTATTTAGTTTAGAAAAATTATTTTCAAAAATAATTAAAGAATTTGAGTAACGCAATCTCAAGTAACATAGTTAGGTATGTACGAGTAGCTAACTGGCAGTTACTCGTATATAGTTAGGTATTTAGTTTAGAAAAATTATTTTCAAAAATAATTAAAGAATTTGAGCAACGCAATCTCAAGTAACGTAGTTGGGTATGTACGAGTAGCTAACTGGCAGTTACTCGTATATAGTTAGGTATTTAGTTTAGAAAAATTATTTTCAAAAATAATTAAAGAATTTGAGCAATGCAATCTCAAGTAACATAGTTAGGTATGTACGAGTAGCTAACTGGCAGTTACTCGTATATAGTTAGGTATTTAGTTTAGAAAAATTATTTTCAAAAATAATTAAAGAATTTGAGCAACGCAATCTCAAGTAACATAGTTAGGTATGTACGAGTAGCTAACTGGTAGTTACTCGTATATAGTTAGGTATTTAGTTTAGAAAAATTATTTTCAAAAATAATTAAAGAATTTGAGCAACGCAATCTCAAGTAACATAGTTAGGTATGTACGAGTAGCTAACTGGTAGTTACTCGTATATAGTTAGGTATTTAGTTTAGAAAAATTATTTTCAAAAATAATTAAAGAATTTGAGCAACGCAATCTCAAGTAACATAGTTAGGTATGTACGAGTAGCTAACTGGTAGTTACTCGTATATAGTTAGGTATTTAGTTTAGAAAAATTATTTTCAAAAATAATTAAAGAATTTGAGCAACGCAATCTCAAGTAACATAGTTAGGTATGTACGAGTAGCTAACTGGTAGTTACTCGTATATAGTTAGGTATTTAGTTTAGAAAAATTATTTTCAAAAACAATTATAGAATTTGAGCAACGCAATCTCAAGTAACATAGTTAGGTATGTACGAGTAGCTAACTGGCAGTTACTCGTATATAGTTAGGTATTTAGTTTAGAAAAATTATTTTCAAAAATAATTAAAGAATTTGAGATTGCGTTCCTTAATATACCTAATTAATGATAAACACTGGGTTTGCCAAATTTAATTCAATACTATAATTTTAGAAGTCCCAATACTACAACTTAAAATAACTGACTGTCGCTTGAGGCTTTATCAAAGCAGCAAAAGTATTCAATTAAAAATAAACTATCAAGTAATTAGAAACATGCCATAATTTATTTTTATTTAATTATTCGCTATGTAATGTTTACACAGATAACATTCTCGAAAATACTTATCTCATCCCGTTGTTGACCAAAAGTTCTATTAAAGTATCAGTATCAAATGATGTATTATCTCAATCTCAAAAATTGACCGGTTTAAAATACACCAAGAATTTTTTTTGTTGTCTACACAAATTAAAAAATTTAATAAAGTTGACGTACCATATCCGATAAATCCGCAAATTAAAAGGAAATTTATTATTGAGCTGTTCATCTTCGTGCCACCCTGTTACGACGTTTGGCTGACAGACGTACTTTTAAAATGAAGCAATGGCAAGGTGTACCTACCTTGCCTTTGCTTCAACATAAATCATGTACATATATATGTTAGTGGTTAGCGGGTCTACTTATTCACTGAATACAAGAAGACAGGACGAGCCTTGTTACTGTTCAGAGTTGAAAGGAAGTTTGTAATTTGTGTGTCGGTTTGATTACAATCGAATAACGTGTCGTTTTAGATTTATTACTTTGCTTTCTACTTCGTCCAAATCTTTACGTGTAAAAATTTTAAACAAATTCAGATATTGTATCTAATCGTAAATGAATAAATCAAATCCAACTACTGGTATATCTTTACGGTATTGGGAAGTAAAATTGTGTACTCCAGGCCGAATTTCGGTCACAGCCACCAGTTCAAACGTAAACCATCTGTGCAGGACAGAATTATAGAGCCTAAGTTTATGCACAAACACAGGTCTTGCACTCACTATTCTCTCACCTTCATAGCCTGCTGGGACGGTAGCACGACACGACAGGAGAGAGATCAGGCGCAAGACCAACAGTTTTACGTGTTTTCCGAGGCACGGGGTGAAATACGGTAAACTTCATGACTCTGGACAGCTACTGAGAATTTCTTGACAATTGATTTTAGTCCGACCTGGCATTCTTACCGAGACCTGGTGAACAGCGATCGCGGTAACGAGGCAGTCTGGTATTGGGAAGTATATTTAGCAATGGGTTATCAAGTGCTGTCAGTGATGATGGTGATGTTACTATATTGATAATGAATCAATAGGATATCAGGTAGAAAATTAAAGCCGACCGCTTTAAAAACTTTTAATAAATACATCCATAACTTTCAAACATAACAATGAAGACCTTCTGGATTTACATTTAGAATAATTAACACACTTTTAGCAGCTGGTAAAATCTCGTTTGGATTATTACAATTAATGTGTTGATAATTTTCAAGGGGTGTTACAAATTCTCGTGACAGTTAACTGTATGCAAGCCGTTGCTAATTTGTTTAACATCTGTTAACGCTTTAATGTAGAACACAACGGTCTTAATTATTACATACAAGATTATCTCATTCACACATCCTTTGTCTAGGGTATCAATATCTTTATTTATATCGTTTGTACCTTCTACAATACGTTTAACAGTAGACTACTTCAAATTCACTTCGATTTACAGACAAAAACATTAATAGGTAGGATTCTTAACACGAGTAACTTTAGAGTTGGCTATACCTAGACTTTTAGCAATGCTAATGTGAGCAACATTAATGCAGTGGCACCGACTGGAACAGAAGCAGAGTTACAGCCGTCCTCTAAACATGAACACACCTCCTGTCTACCGCCGAACCCAGAGCGCTGGTAGCACCGACCCTGTGGAAAAAATATTTAGTGCTATATATTATCTTAAGAAGCTAAAACAGGATATTTGAAGTATTTTTTTCTATATTATACATACATGAAAAAATAAAATATTTACAGTACAGAGTCAAAATATTTGTGGGTAGGACCCACAAGTATTTTGACTATGTACCGTTAAATTTTCATATTCCAGAATATCTGCCTACAAAATACTAAGTATTCGAATCAACATTAAGATATTATTAGTATTAAGATCATAGGCATTAAGATGTCATGTGATAAACCTCGATGCTCTATTTTATTTTGTTTCCGTGGATGACGGTATACCAGTGTTGGTAGGTTTAAAACTCGAAGACATGCCTATATTCACGCGGGCAGGCGAACCAATACCTTTGCACTGGTAGTGCTCCTTCCCCACCACCATTCTTCGAAATTCGGATTCAGGGGTTTTGGATAGATCTTTTTCTAGAATATCTTCCTACAAACATTTGCCAGTGTATTGGCAGCCTTTGCGAATCTTCTACGCAATATAATCACATAGACGACTTTAAAGACGACATAGGGATATGAAACAAGAGATGGGCGACAGTTCCTGATAAAAACTCAAAATAATAAAATATGTGATTTTACCCCATCTGCCCAACGTGACAAATATGTGAAATTGGAATGTCCTACGGGGGAATCAACTACTTTTACTAATTTACTTACGCGTTTGTTTTTCATAGTTTCTCTGTTTAGTATAAAATTTGCAATTGTTATAAAACTAACTTCTTATTAATTGCATGTTCATTAAAACTGGACCACAATGCTATGTGAACTCATTGTCTTATGTTTGTTTCTTTATTTGTCTGCAAGGTACAAATTTTTCAATTGACTTTAAACTAACTTCTCAACGACCCAGAAACTTTAAATAAATTATATGAGAGCAAAGGGGGCCAACGAGCATGCAGTTCACCTGATGTTAAGTGACTGTCGCGTTGCCAGCCTTTTAAATAGGAATCGGTACTTTTCCTTAGCCGATTCAACAACGAAATCGTGCAAGTGTGCAAACTTCTGTACCGCCAAGCATCCTGATGGTTTAACATAAAATGGTGAGTAATAGTCGTCTATTTGAATTCTCTATTCTCTATTCTTTTGCGCAGTTAAAGTGCTTGCGTTGGAGTACAATTCAGACAGTATTTGATTCGATTAAGATAAAACCATCATCAGGTTTTCTTTATTTACCTTATAGCTGCTCTCGTCCCATCCGCAGCCTCTGATGACGCGGCTATCGGGCGGCATGCCGTTCATCTCGAATTCCACAACTTGGATGATCTTTCTGCACATGGTGTCCTTGGGCCCGATGCAGGGTTGCCGCAAGGAGTCTGGTAATTTATCCAGGAGACATCGCGAGTCGTTATGACTGTTGCACTGATAGCATATTATTGCCAGTCCTGTGAAAAAAATAATTTATTTGAACTTTTTTTTATGGGACAGATGATAAAGGGAACTGTGTCTTTTTAGTCGCAGCATTGCATTGCTGCGGGTTGAAATCCTGCACGGAACAAGATTTGCAAGACCTACATACAAATACTTGCTCTTGGTTCTGGCCGCTTCTGTGACAGAGTAGAAAATCCTACTGTGGTGGTATATACTATGTTATTCAAATAAGAATTGAACTGACCTGGCGCCATACTGTGACGAAATAACTGTCAATACAAACCAGTAAGGTAGGGTGAGCAAAACAAATATTTTTAATATAATAATACATACATATTACAAAATATTTATTTACAAATAAATACAAAACACCCATGGAAGAAAAAGTTTTAATCAGAATCTAGCATATCGACAATTAATTTAATGAATTATTTTAAATATCGTTTATTTTATTAATTTAAATTATTAATTTACTTTTTAGCGAAATGTTGCCAATAATGAAAATAACAAACAGTTTTAAATAATTTTAAAAACTATTTATGACTCCAATAGATTTGGTTATACTTTATATAAAAGTGGAAAAATAGTTTTCTTTGCAAGCCAAACTTTTCAAATAACAGTTGACAGAGCACGGTCATTGCTACGATAGTACAATAACAGCTGTGCTTTTGTCACAAGATCACAACTAGTAATATATCGATTACGAACGTATTACCCGTTTCCTCTCTGCTTCGTCAAGGTATCCATAATTAATTCATTAATGGGAAATATAATCTCAAATGGCTTAGCAAGATCCTTCGTTATGCCGAAAATATTGCACCATAATTTTGAAATATATATATATGAAAGTTGAGGATTAATGTTAAGGATTATGTTAGACGAAAACACGATTTCGTAAAATTTTCTCGATAGAAAAAAAATCCAAAGTTACCTCTAAAATAAACAATAAACCGCTGTTATTCATAAAATACTTTAAATAAGATCATGAAACTTTGCATACTAACTGAAATAACTATAAAGCAGTGCTTATGTTATTTACTTTTTTTTTAAAATACCATTATTTTCACTGTAAAAAGAAATTACCTAAACTATCGGCCTCTTGAAGCGTGATTACCGCCGCACGGTCACTTCCAGGCCTGGTCAACTCTGTATGGACAGAATGAAATACCTACGGGGGCTGAATTTTATTATTGCCATTTGTCAGATAAATGTCTTGTTTCATAAATAGTAAGATTTTGCTAAAGATAAATTACACTCAAAAATCTTGAATACAGAAATAATAATCCATAGGAAGATAACTATGCCTGTCGTATTTTTCTACATTATTATATTAGCATATCCTTGACAGTAAAAGAAAAATAATTTTTTCCCTTTGTTTTGATTTTATATTAGTAGAAAATTATATTTTTACTGGTAGCACCAAAATACCTAAATGAGTATATAATTCTCATTTCTCATAATATGGCGCCGCCGTATAAATTATTGTGTTCATGATTGGTTGTTATGTTTGTTTTGCTTGTGTCTTTTTCTAAGATTTTGCAAGTTTACGATGTTGAGTTGAGATTAATGTCCTTCGTTTATATGATGTGCAATGTGTTAGTCAATGATTCGTAGTGAAATACGAAATAGTGACTTAAAAACTACCCTGCAATGGCGGATAAAGAAAAGTACCCGGTTGACCGAGCTTTGCCCGGTATTTTTCGCTCGGTTTTTTTTAATTCGTGTGTTTTGGAAATTATATTTAGATACAAATTACATACTTATGAAATATGAATAATATTTTTTGATCTTAGCGACATAATATAAAAAACTGAAATGATTTGAATAAAAACTCATATGTGCAATTAGTTTAATTTAAATTTTCGTGTATTTAAAAAATACTAAAAAAAGGGCTAGAAAAAATAGATTTTCTCAAAAAATAAAGGAACTTGAAAAAAAATTAAAAAAGTCGGTCGGTCGGTCTGGGCTCGAACCGGGGTTTTACGATTCTGTGACCGCCCATTATACCATTAAGCTATTTATAATAATCGACAATTTGTCAAAATTTACCTTCTTATTCTAACGATATTGTAGCAGTTTTTCATTGCCTAAAAACACGGACAAAAAGACATTTTCGAAAAATAAATCATAACTAGATCGATTTTTTATCCCCGAAACTCCCTGGACACTAAATTTTATGAAAATCGTTGGAGCCGTTTCCGAGATCCCGATTATATATATATATATATATATATATATATATATATATATATATATATATATATATATATATATATATATATATATATATATATATATATACAAGAATTGCTCGTTTAATAGTATAGGATAGAAAAAGTGTTCTAAGTACAACAGCATACCAACCATTGACAACATTAAATTATTTAGGTTTCCGAAATTCGCAGTAAAGTATATTTTGCGGTACGTATACAATATACATATGCACTATTTAATAAGTTCTAACCTTAAAGTATATCTCTTGTCCAACTTATTGTTTCTCTTTTACCATTTAAAAACAAATTATTGGTTTGTAAACCATTGGACCTACTTTGATAATATTTGTATTTAATAATTATATCTTCTGTTTTCAGCTGTAAATTATAGGCGAAATATTATATTCCTTCCCAAGAGCAGTATACTACTTTCGCTTTCCAGACAAAGCTACATAATAAGCCCAGAATGCTGTGTGAAAAACATTTTCATGATGGTTAATTTAATGATGCAACCAAGAAAAAGCTCTTAAGAACTGCAGTCCCATGTGATGTAAGTAAAGTGTATAATGTATATGGTAATACGGTATGTATATAGTTTTCTTTAAGGATTACTCAGATATTTTATATGGGGATTACTATATTAAGGAGTGGACTTTGATAGACTGTAATGAAGATGATGACAATTATTCATATGACCATCATCTAGATCTAACAGGGATGGACAGACCACATACAGTAGTTTGAATCCTGTTAATTCTTTCAACTAATTTATGATAATTGGATTGGACAAAGCATCCAAAGGATTGAAGTCTATAAAGTTAGCACAAGCCTTTCCTTACATTATTAAAAGTGCAACACACTGCATATTATTTTTAACAATCAAATTTTATTTTAAAACAACAACAAACATTAAGAAAGTTCTGGCATCACAATATAATATGAATAATTACATTTGGTCCTAAACCTATCAAATTTAAAGGCACAACTTGTACAACACAGTAGAAATACATGCATCAAATGGTTCTCAAACAATAGATAAACACAAGATTTCTTTTCACATAGTTATTGTATTTACTATCTTATTTTGTTATATTAATTGTAATAGAGGGTGTATTATAGAGCAAGTTGGATGAACAAGATTTTATTTTGTATTAGTAGAAGGGTAATGTAATGCCATGAGTAGGGACTGGTTTACTATGAAAGTAATGTCAATGAATATAATATTAATTTAATTTTATATAATAATTTTATGATACTATAATTTATTTAAGTTTTTATTTATTTCCAGACTAACAAAGTGTATTCCCATTTTATTTTCTGGAATCACAAGCTGGGTCCCTCGCAAATTATTGCTGCAAAACCACAAGCAGGATCTTCAAAAAGGACAACATTATATCCACTGAAGAACAACCACAAACATCAAAGCATAACACATAATGTTGAACCTGAAAAAGAAAGTACTCTATATGAAAATGTTTAAAATGAAATAAGGAATATTTTTGTAATCTAATATTTAATATGTTTTATAATTTTGAATTAAAATTATTCTATATATAAGCTGCATTCAATACTTAATACACATTTCATATAATATAGAGACAAAATTTTTAGTGTCAATTCAGGGAAATAGATAGACAACCAAATATTATCAAAATAAAATTATTATTTGTGAATGTTGCACTTTGCACTTGTGTGTAGGAGCTCATTTATTAATTAACTTATTTTTGATTAAAGTGTTGATATTTTGGTTATTGTAGACGTTCTGTGATTTGTGATTGTGCATATTATCAATTCATCCATGATTGTAAATCTTATTTAAATTGTTTATCATCGTTGACTTAAGTAATTGAAATGTTGTAATCAATATTGATTTTCTTTTCATGTTTAAAACCATCAAATGTCTTTATTGAAAGAACTAAGCTGCTGGAGAAATTTTGTTTCTTAAGTTATGTATGTTTTTTATTTTAATTTGTATTTTTATTTTGAATAAATAAATAGAAATTTTGTAATTTTTGTTCTTTTATTTAGCGCTGGGATAGGCAACCCAAAAATACCTCAAATAAAAAAAAACAAAAAGACCACATTCAAATTTTCCCGCCACACGAGAAGTGCAGTAGGCTGACGATAGATGGAGCTAGTGGTTATATGTCTCATTTCTTAAATTTTGTATGAAGTTGTCGTTCTTCTCCGATAGGAGTAATAGTGTTCTGTGGTCACTTCGCTTCGACCTTTGAACGGTGAGGTTGTGTCGCTTACGATCAGAATATACATTACGCAACAGGACGACGTAAAATTAAAATGGGAAATAACCGTAATAAAAATAAGAAGCGATTAGCTTGGCGTTAAGAAACAGGCATAAATATGATAAACCTAATGAAATGTAAATGTGTAACGACCTTTCTACTTACAGTATTAGTGATTACAAACATGTCGGTACATAGCATACGACGCGCGGGCAAGTGGGGACGAAATTAGAATTTGAGCTGACTTACTCTATCCCCTTAATTACAGCCTACCTCCAGTGCTGAATGTAGGGGGAATAATTGCCATAGTTTCTCTTAGCAAGTGGTTCGGCAACCGCAATTTTTTATTTTGAGTTGTTATCAGGAAAACACTGATGTGAATCTCCGGTTAAAATTCCCTATGTCATTTTATACGATACGACACCCGCCTGCTATCGTAATGTAAAAAACGATGCTGGCGGTAGTCACCATCAGGTTGTCAACCCTTTTCTATAATAAGAAACTTACGGGATGGTATGGGATCTGAGCTTCTAATTAATAATATTTATTATTTGGTAGGAGGTAGTGATTTCCTTTACGCCGCCGCTACCGAATTGTGAATTTTAACCATATTTTACTCGAACACACAAAAATATGTTCCAGGGATGTTCTAATTTGAACTTCTGCACTGATTAATACATCCATCCGATGTGGTAAGATTTGCGACCAGAAATTGGACGAGGGCCAACGAGAAATACGTGTCGTGTCAATACGACAATTTTGTTAATTTGTTACCAATAGTGAGATTCTCAATAAAATATAATAAAAATACAAGCTCTTTCGCCGTTTATAGGCGGCATTAGAGAATCCACTACCCCATATAGTCCCGTGGGTGGTGAAGAGGCGACAGAGGTAAATTGAATAAGAGACTGGCAACACAGAATCTTCCCGATGACAGCTCAAAATAATAGAAAACTGAAGTTGTCAGCCGTCTGGCCAAGCGTGGTAAATATGGAAAATCCCCTCTGTAAGGCAATCTTTGGGGAGGCCTATGTTTGACAGTGAACTTTTTATACTTCCTAGATTGCCTTGTTGGTCTAGTGGTTGTATTAGTGCGACTGCTGATCATGAGGTCCTGGGTTCGAATCCCGGGTCGGGCCAAAAAATCAATTATTGAGTTTTGCCGTCAAGAAATTCTCAGTAGCTGCCCGGAGTCAGAAAGTTGGCGGCGGTGCGCCCGATCTCTCTCCGGTCGTGTCGGTTTACCGTCCCATTGGATTATGAGAGTGAGGGAGTAGAGAGTGCACCTGTGCTCGCGCATACACTTGGGCACTATAATCCTGTCCTGCGCCGATGGCTAACCTCCGTTGAGGCTGGCCGCCGTGACAGAAATTCGGTCTGGAGGACATTATTATGCCTCCTATGTATGTAACCGAACTCCTCCTAAACGGTTGCACTGATTTTGATAAAATTCTTCGTGTGAGTGTTTAAGTATGTCCCAAGATGGTTTCGATTCACAGTTGGACGTGGTAGAAGGCGCTGTTGTCGAGCTCAAGAAATCACTCGTGCGAAGCCGGGCCGGATCGCCAGTATCTCATAAAAACTTAAGATCCGCGTCCGGATGTAAATCTCGAAAAACAAGAGTATTAATATTTGACATTGAGCTATAATAATAATCTTACTTCAGCTATAATATTTTTGCAATTTTTTTTGACAGTTACATAATTAATTAACTATCAAATCCACTGAATATTTTCATTATTATTATTATTAATCGCATCCGCATTCGCGTTCACTGATGTAAAATATGTGGGTATATAGGTACCACGTAACACTACATTTTATGTATATTTAATATATGAAATAGAAACATTTCAATTAATATGTCAATATTTCATTCAATATACTTAATTTATAAATAATACTTATTGTAAGTCACTTTTTTATTACCACTGGTAAAGAACCAGCATGAAATAAGCGAGACTTTAAAAAAAAATACAGCTTACAATCATGTACTCGTATGTTACAAATAACAACACAGAACGACATAGCAATAGCTTGTTGGTGATCACCTTTCCCAGGGATTATTGTCATCTATACATCTCTAAAAATAAATAAAATTGAATTGTCTGTTTGTAATGTCAAAATAACAGTTTTTTAGTATATATGGAAGCATATACTCGCACGATACTTATAACAAAAAAAAAAACTTTTTTTTTTAATTTTTATCTGTCTGTTTGTTTCGGCTAATCGAACCGGCTGGAGTTCAGGCTGGACCGATTTTGATGGGACTTTCACTGGCAGATAGCTGATGTTATAAGGAATAACTTAGGCTACTTTTATTTTAGAAATAGATTTAGAGTTCCGCCAAAAAAAAATAAAACCCACGGAATAAATTCCACGCGGGCGAAGTCGCGGGGAACAGCTAGTCCATAAATAAATGTATTATGTACAATGAAAACATAAATATTGTTATGTACACTGAAAACATAAATATTGTTATGTACATTGAAAAAAGTTGTTGATTGTTCAATAATTGAATTACAAATGCCGGTACTTTAATTTTTCATAATTCATTGCGGTGTCTGTAAATGAAGGACCAACCCACTACCCCATATTATAGAATGATATGAGCAATTCATTCGCTTCATACCGGTAAACGAAGTACAGGCCGGCCTAGTATGAAGTGATGAATGTGTTTTTTCTATGTCTGGGCATCGATCACTAATATTTCTATTAGCAATGATGTATAAACTTATAGATACGTTGTCCGCACTCTAAAATGGCAACATGAAATGAAGCCAATTGGCCACATCACGCTTAGTCACACACCAACCTGTCGCGCGACGCTACGTTTGTTTTTAATTTATTATATCGTGATTCGTGTGTGTAAACCTGTGCAAAACATAAAGAAAACATGCCGTCGTGTGTTTTCAGACGATGTACAAATTATACCCCAAAAGTTTAAGACAAAAATGTGTCATTTCATGCGTAAGTTCACAAAACTACCTATTTTCATTTCATTTTATTCGACGACGCCGTCTAATGGCGGCCGGCGCATGCAGCTAGTAGTCAAGCAACAGGCATCCCGCCGTACCTACGGTGTCATATTTTCTTTCTCTTTCTTCACGCGTATAAGTAGTTCTAGTATTTTCGCCGTTTTTAAGCGTATACATATAATACGTCATTGTCTATTAGTGATCGATGTGCCTGAGACTAAATTGACACTAAAGGTACAATTTCGTAGCCGACTGCAGACAACAGCAGCAAGCGACGTGTCGCCGCGACACAACTGGTTTAAATATGTAGTTCTATGAAATACCTACACTCCGTAGCTCAGTGGTGCCGCCAACGCCCGAGCGAATTATTTTTCGAGCGTTGAATTTTTCTTAATAAATGAGTTTCACCGATTCCGAGGAACGGAAACTGATAAACCAGGTGACCCAATATCCCGCACTGTACGTTCCCTCACTCCCTCTGCATTTCAACATAAGACGTGTGTCTTTTCGTCGATTCTCTTTATACTTGTATAATAAAAGCAAGTCATCAAGACATAATTTTATAGCGTCGACGATATTTACAAAAAATAATGCAGTATTGTAGGGAAGATCACTTTATATATTATCAAGATGAAACGTGGATTAATGAAGGTTGGTACTAACATTATCGTCTTATATCGAACTTAGCAGTTGTCGACGGTGTGAAGTGTGCTGCTAAGCTGCTCAGTGGCTCTAAAATCTAAAATAATTTTATTTAGTAAATATGACCTCTAAAAAGTCATCTATCCCACTTATATTTTTCCGTGCGTTCTTTAAAATTTACCCCGTAGCTATAGTAGCGCCACCCCTATTTAACGGTTTTCTATGGACACTTTTTAATACACAGTCTGTACTCCTTACCTCTACACTCCATCATCAACGTATTTTAATAAACACTATTATGTATTAATTGTACTAATTTTGCATTATGTGGTGGAGAAAATCAACGTTTTTATTATTATATTAGCACTTACATGTTTCGCGAGACTATCGTCTTTATAATATTATTATTTTTGTTCCGGAGTATTAATAAGGCATTCTCATCTGGTTGGGCTGAATAGATATATAGAAGGACATAAATAAATACAGATAAATATATATTAAATATACTAACATAAATAATACATAAATAAATAAAAACCCAACCAGATGAAAGCATAACAAAGTATTCATAGAGTATTTTCTTCTAGTTGGGCTGATTAAATATATAAAAAGAAATGATAAATATATATAAATATATATTTATTATACTAACATAAATAAATAATATATAAATAAATAAAAGCCCAACCATATGGAAACCCCCGTCAGGGGAGACCAAACGGTCGAGGGTTAGGGGGGAAAGGGAAAGAAGCCGGCAGACGATGCGGGCGGTATCGAGAAGCACCGCCTTCTGCATTTGAGCTTGAAGCGGTCCGTCACGGAGTCCCAGTCGTCTCAGATGTCCAGAGAAGCTAACTGGGACTAATCCAGGCTACAGGTATCATTTCGGTCGGCAGCCCACCCCACACGTTCACACGGTCATGTGTTTCGGCTTTCACGAAATTATCCTCATACGGAATGGTAATGTCGATCAAAAATATCCTTAACTGTGCCCGGTTTATCAGCACAATATCAGACTTATTCGCAAGAATAGTCCTGTCTGTTATGATGGCCCGGTCTCAGTAGAGCTTGGCGCTGTCATTTTCGGGCACGGCTTCCGGCAAGTACTTGTAATACGGCAATTTCAGAGAGAGCTCCTGGTGTAAAATTCTGGCTATGGGTTGTGCCTGTGCAAGTACTCAGGGTCAGAAAGCGCCGAACAACCGGAGATAACATGCTTAAGTGACTCACCCGGATGGCGGCAAGCTCGACAGACGTCGAAGGTGCCATCCCTTATTCCTCTCGTATCTCCTATAGTTGTTGGTCTTAATAACCTGATCCTGTATCGCACAGACAAAACCCTCGGCTTCCTCAAAAGGGTCACCAAAACGTAACCAGTGGAGGGAGGCGACTGTGTCTACGAAAGGCATTGCAGTAAAGCCTTGTAGAACCTCCCGTTAAGTTCCTTCTCCTTCCATACGGTCTCCCGGTCGGAAATGATCTGTACTTCTGTGCCTTGCCATTGCTCGTTGGGTAAGGAATGTAATTACGGAGGCTGCACACTTCGCGATTATGCATGGTAAGCGCGCTTAATAAGCCACGCCCAAGATGTTCCGCGGCAAGAACAGCCTTATAATCGACGATCTCGGGTGATGCATCCTATGGGATGTCATAGTAGCGTGGACTTTTCTATCCAGGGCATTAAGTTCAGTTTGAGGCCACCTAAGTATGCCAATGGTATACATGAGTACAGACATGACCCAACCGTTATATGCATGTGTCTTATTCACACCGGACAAAAGGCTGTTAATCACTTTTGGTCAAGCGTGCATAAAACACATCGCAAAAGGACTGTTTCATACCTACCTTATCGATATCGATGTTTTTATGACATACCCAGGTATCGGTATGTTTCAGACTCGGAAAAGGTTCTTAACTTGATAGGATAGATAAGTCCATGTCCTCAGAGTTTCTCTTCCCCTTTCAACATGGAGGAACACACACCTATCCGTCCCCAGCTCTATTCTAATAGAATTGCTAAAATCACAGGTGATATATCATTCCACAAGATGGGAACGACTGGAGGCGAATAATTTGAAATCATCCATACAGAAAAGGTGGGTCACTTTTGTAACTCCTTTACGAAGTTAAAATCCCCTCCCGAAGTCCTCCAGTAAGGTACTGAGAGGGTTCAAGGAGAGGCAAAACCAGATTGGACTCAAACAATCGCCCTGGAAAATACCCCTTCTTATTCTTATGCGGCTTTCCGCATCCGTCATCCGCTCACCTAGGTGACAAAGAATTGTACTCCACTGCCTCATACTCTGCCCGAGGAAGTGTCTTACTGTACCGTCAACCTTGTACAACTCGAGGACCCTCTTTAACCATGTATGGGGCACTGAGTCGAATGACTTTCTATAGTCTATCCAGGCGGTGGAGAAGTTCCGACGATTGCGTTTAACCACTTTGCCAATAACCACGTTAATGAGGAGGGGTTCCTTGGTTCCACGACCACCGCCCCGGCATCCATTCTGAGCACGCGACTTCATCTGAATATCAATGTTTATTACAATTTATGTTCATTACTATTTATGTTTATTATCATTTTGTTCACGTAATATTATTAATTATTCCAGGCTATAATGAGAATAAGCACTGGATGGACACCAGTTCGCAATCGTCACGTCAGGCTTTCTTAGAAGACCTAACCACTGTATTAAAAGGATCTTCAGGCAAGAGGAGACGACTATTAGTGTCCGCGTTGGAAGTGGAGAGCGTTTCGTGGATGATGTGCTGGTGGTATACTCACTAGTATTCGAAGCGACAAAAGAGTTACCACAAGAAAACTAGTTAAAACATATTCTCCCAAAATTAAAAGACAACGCAGTTCTTGTAATAGATAATTCTCCATATTACACCAGAAAACTGGAATCGTTATCTACTTCCAGTTGGCGAAAAAGGCAAATTAAAGACAACAAATTAGTTAAAATCAAAAAATATGCGAAGAGTTAAACCAACCATTAAACTAGAATTAATTAAAATTGCCCGAATGCACAAAAAAGCCTACAAAAGGTATGTCGTTTGCGACGCCCCCTGACCACTGCGAGCTAAACCCAATTGAGTTGGTCAGGGCTCAAGTAAAGGGGCATGACACTAAAAATAACAAAATATTCAAACTGAATGAAGTACGAAGCCTTTTTGAAGAAGGGCTCAAGTGACCCCGCAGCTATTGAAAGACTGTGTAGATCATGTATTTAAAATTGAAGATAAAATGAGTCATCTGGCCCATATAGTCGACGACATTACTGACAGATTTATTATAGAAGTAGGTAATAAGGAAGATTTGTCTTAATCGTCACCACAGAAATAGTTACGATATCTGTGATCGTAACGCTTGGCCGTCGGATTGTTGTTCTCAATGCCAGACGTCTCGCACCTTGATTGCAATAATTACACCGCCATTTATCGAAAGCCACAAGAACCTTCTACTAAATCCCTATTGTCGCCTCTTATAAACTCTCTAGACAAAATAGGGTTATAGATTCACCTAAGCCGGCGCCATACGGCGCACTGTTACTTCATCATCATCATTACAGACCTTCACAAGTTTGCTGCTGAACAAAGGTCTAGTACGGTCTTGGACCATTTGCCCCCATCGACTTCCTTTCTCACGAATGTGCCTAACATTTTTCACTTCATTATAGGCTTCCCTACAGTTCGTTTACCGATACGATTTTTTTATTAAAGACAGGGTGACAAACGAGCACACAGTCTACTTGATGGTAAGTGGATGCTGTGGCTCATAGACATCTACATCTATCCTCGGTTACGAATCAAAATGCAGATGCGTTGTCACCCGTGAGGACTAAGATGGAATGCCTCGTTCCCAGTAAAAGGAATCTCCGGTTCTCTACACTCACATCTGAACTGAACATAGGCCTCCCCTAAAGATTGCCTCCTAGGGGTTCTTGCCATAGTTGCCACGCTTGGCGAGCGGGCTGTCAACCGCAGTTTTTACTATTTTGAGTTGCTATCAAGAAGATGCTGCTGCCCATCTCCTGTTTCCATTTCACTACGTCGCCTTTTACGATACCCACGTGACGATATGGGGTAGTGGATACTCTTACACCGGCACTACACGGTATGTCTGTTTAATTAATTATCATCAAAATAGATATAGATAAGAATGGCAGTTAAGGCTGGCGAGCAGATTGATGTGATTTTATCGGTATAGGGCACGGTCTAAGGTTCAGTGCTCGAGCAAACCGCTTACCTAATTTATGTAAATGATATGTCTAAAGTGTTATCACAGGCTTAATTTGCTGATGCTTATATTCACATAGAAATATCTTAGAGGCACAAAAATGATGTAATCAATTGTTTAAATTGAGTTGATGATGTTGATCTAGCAATCAATGCTATTTTTAAGCATTACACAAAATTATTGCATATTTCACACATATTACAAGATCACAGTGTATACATATGTCTTAGATCAGTGTAACTGCACAAAACTCGATCTGGTTCAACAACATATGTATCTGGGAGCATTTATAGCCAATAAATTTTATATATTTTAAGGCACATATGGAATCCATTTTTGGTAAACTAAGGGCCTTAGTTAGTTGCTAAAATTGTTATGATAAGAGGCCTAAAATAAGAGAGAGTCTAAGTGTCGACTATGGTGAAAATGAAGGCTGCAAAACGTTTTAGCATCTCACTAAGTGCCTTTAAAAACATCCATGTGACGCGATAGCAGGAAGGCATCCTGCTAACATAATATTGAAATTAGCTTCTAGATCTAGAATATAATATACAATTTCTTGCCGATACCCCATATTTCATCTGAACGTTCTATTTCTGCACTTAAGGTTACTTGAGTATAAACTATCAAAACGTTGAGCTGATACGTCATAAGGAAACTATGAATAGAATAAACAGATTATGATATAATATGGGATGAATCTCGTAAATTTGATGCGATTTTTATACCCAAATTTTCAATAACCGTCGTCGGTTAGCAAAAAGTGCCGTATTTGTGTGGAATATTTAAGATCTTTCGATCGCCGTAGCATGAAAAGGAATGTAAAGGAGAGGAAGACATGATTAAAAATAAGCTTTCACCGTCACCAGAAACACGTCGAATCGTTTTGCAATCCGACCATATTTTTGAGGGTTTTGTTAGAACCTACTCAAAAAATAATTTATGTAAAATGGCAGGATACGTCTGTCGTCCAAGTCCTTAGTCTTTTATATGGGTAATTTCGTCCTATAAATGAATAAAACACCATCTATAAAAACATTTTACAAGAATATTGCAGTAGATTCTGCTACAGCAATTGGGATGCACACTCACGATCTGGATTTTTAGATACATTTCCTCACTGTTACTAATTTAAAATTTATGCACTGATTGTTGACCTGAATTGAAACAAACCTTTCCGAAAAGCTCAAAATTTGGTTTTTAGGAATTGAATCAGTTTGTCTCTTGACTGATTGTCAGCTTAAAAATGTCTCAAAAAAGGCCCCTTTCTCTAAAAGTCCTAACTAACTCATAAAACTTTAGATTTAAGAATACTACATGTGAAAGAATTTAAAAATATTTATGATTTTGGATTTAAGTCACATTGATGTGTCAAAAAAAGCACGTGACGACTCACAATGCTGCGTTAATCCCGACCTTAATATATGATGGTGAAAATTGGGTATGGTCTGGCAGAAAAAGAGATAAGACTTAATGATATAAAAATGCGGTCATTAAAGAGTATATTTTATCTAAATATTAGGGTGAGAAATTTTATGATAGAGAAAAGTGTTGCTTGTTATAAGGTCCTATGTTGGATTAAGAAAGAAAAGCTTTGATGGTTTGGACACGAAGAAAGAACAAATGAGCAAAGACTGGCAAAGCATATAGTTTATGCCGTAGAAATGAATAGTAGAGTCGGCAAGGGATGTCCTAAACGGAAGCTTATCGAGTAAATCGGCGAATGTTGAAGATAGGCTAAATAAAGAGTACTCTTAACCGAAGGGCATGTATGCAGATGAATATCTTTTTTATTGGATGGGGGCGACAAACGAGCACACAGTTCACCTGAAGGTAAGAAGACGCTATGGTCCATTTAACCTCGCTTAAGAATCAAAATACAGATGTGTTGTCACCCTTGAGGATTAAGATGGAATGCCTCGATTCCAGTAAAACGAGTCTCCGGTTTTCTACACTCACCATACGGTGTACAACTGCCCACGGACAATACAACAGCATTGAGCTGCTAATTTACGCTTGTATTCTGTGAAAGCGTAGTCCTTCCCCGGTCGAGCCGACCCATTCACGCTACATCCATAATAGCTGCAGTGTGACTATACCACGTAAAATATTATGTAAGAAGGGATAGATGTGTGTCAGGAACCTGTTAAACGAAAGTCCTTAGTCTCTGCCTACCCTTCTAGGACAACCGTGAGAGTTTATGTTTATCCCTTTAAACGAATAATGTTTTCAAGTAAAGGTGCTTTCTAATATAGAAGTTGTCTAAAATGAAGAACCATTTTGAAAGTTTATTTAAAAACTAACATCTATTTGAAGTGACATTGAAGCCTAAGCTAAGTTTGTCGGAAAATCACCGAACACACCCTTCATTGATCATCTAATACAGGTAACACAAACCTTGGTGAATGAAGCTACAAATTACCGCCAAAATGCAAAAGGTCACATGCGCCATTTTGTTATACGTTCGAACGAATATATACGGGCTTGTGCCGGTTCCCGCCGGCCTGTACCGCGCGCGGGAATGCTCAAGATGCGACTGACTCGTCACTAGGTGGTCCTAACCAACGCTTAGATACTATATCTATGATCTAAATCAACGGTAAGCAACGTTTATCCAATTGGTGTAATACACCGGTGAATTGGTTAACATATTATGCTTTCAGTTAGCAATTGATTAGGGCATTGTTGTGAAAATCTGTCTCTGGTTGAGCAATACAGGTAAAGTCAACCCAGACCTCAATGTGAACCAAAATAGCTTTTCAAAATACTTCGAGTACTTTATAAATCGGCATCAAACCTCTTTCAACCTACGACTTTTTATTATAGAATAAAATGTAACAATTAATTACTGGACAAAACGGACAGCCATTTTAGGTCAAACCAGATTTTTCTAGGATAACCTTTTTTTAATATATTAAGGGTGATCAACGAGCACAGGTAGACTGACCTGATGGTAAGTGAAAGCTGTGGTCCATACACATATACATTTATCCTCGCTTACGAATCAGATGCGTTGTCACCCCTGAGGACTAAGATGAAATGCCTCGTTTCCATTAAAAAAGGGTCTTGGGATCTCTACACTCACTCATTCACTTTATTTTACGCTGGTATTCTGTGGGAGCGTGCTCCTTCCCCGATCGAGCCGACCTATTCGTGCTACAACCATAATATCAGACTCGACAGAATCAACTGGATATGCGCGGCTTCGGAGTGACACAAAGGTCCAAGGATATTTTTCACATTTTCATTATCTTGTTCTACATTTTATACAGTTCCTAGTACAGTTTAGAATTTACATTTTATGTACCCTGTCAAATACGATTTTATATGTAGCAAAAAAGTTATATCAGCGACAGTAGGGACGCGGGTTTGGTGAATCACCCCAAAGCCGTGGACATCTAATTCTGTCGGGCTTAGGGAAAACTAGTAAGTCTTAAAAAATTTGTATGTCCAACAACTTTTATACGTGGTAAAGCCATGCTGAAACTACGTTATGGTTGTATGCGAATGCGAATGGAACAGCTCGACCGGGGAAAACCACACTATCACAGGATGCCAGTGAAAAATAGCAGGTTAATACTGCTGTGTCGCGTTTTGTTTTATCTGCTAACTACTATTATAATTGGCTACGGCAAGCGCCATTATATTACTAGGCAAAAGATCCACAGTCTTAGACCACAGTAGTTTAGTTTGTAAAATAAGCTATTAAAGTTAAGTAAAAAGTTACAGCCTATAAATATACGTATATATGTATTTATACGTTCCTGGGCACAGACCTCTCTCCGCGAATTTCTGAGAGGGTTTACGGGCAAGGAATTGCTCGCCGCGCTGCCCCAATGCGTGTTGACAAACTTCACGTCTTTGAAATATTTGTTTTCTTATTTCTTAGACATGCAGGTTTCATTAGCACTTAAAATTGGAATTAACAATTTCATCGGTGCCGGTGGGGATTGAACCCTGTTTGCTCGCGTACTGTGAAATTTATAGCGAGCGCGAACCATCTGAGCAACCACGGCTCAAAAATAAGCTATTGCTGAGAGAGAGACATTAATGTTACTATTAAGCTATTGCTTAAACATTAATGTTGCTATTTTTATGAGTATGAGTCTGTCTGATGGTGACTAAATGCCGTGACCCATATACATATACATCTATCCTAGATTATTTAACCGAAACCGGTGACAACTCACCTATAGCGTTGTCACCTCTAAGGGCTAAGATTGAGTGCGTAATAAATGAGTGGACTGTGTGCTCATTTGTCTCCATTGACTCGATAAAAAAATTACAACAATATAAAACTCACTTTAAGTAAGAGATATGCACTTTTTGTATACTAATCAACATCTGTGATTTAATCCCGTCAACACCAGAACGTTCTTTCGTACCAGTCAGTAAAATCTAGACCCAGTCAATCAAGTTCAGACAGAAATCATTCATCTGAGTGTACTTAAGGGGAAATATAATGTCAAATGGCTTAGCAAGATCCTTCATTATGCCGAAAATATTGCAGCATTAATTTTGAAATAAATATATGGTAAAGTTGAGGATTAATGGTAAGGATTATGTTAGACGAAAACACGATTTCGTAAAATTTTCTCGATAGAAAAAAAATCCAAAGTTACCTCCAAAATAGACAATAAACCGCTGTTATTCATAAAATACTTTAAATAAGATCATGAAACTTTGCATACTAACTGAACTAACTATAAAGCAGTGCTTATGTTATTTACTTTTTTTAAATACCATTATTTTTACTGTAAAAATAAATTACCTAAACTATTGGCCTTTTGAAGCGTGATTCCTGCAGCACGGTCACATCGCCTCGGCCTTTGGACGGGGAGGTTGTGTCGCTTACGATCAGAATATACATTACGCAACAGTACGACGTAAAATTATAATGGGAAATAACCGTGATAAAAATAAGAAGCGGCTGGCTTGGCGTTAAGAAACAGGCATAAATATGATAAACCTAACGAAATAAGTGTCTAACGACCTTTCTACTTGCAGTATTAGTGATTACAAACATGTCGGTACAGAGCATACGACGCGCGGGCAAGTGGGGACGAAATTAGAATTTGAGCTGACTTACTCTATCCTATTAATTAGATTAGTTAAACTGGTCTACATCTGGTTTACATTTGGTTTACATCTGTTTAGAAGAGTACTTTAGTAGTGTAAAAGGTTGATTTTGTTCATGACACTTGGCGATGTACTTCTCAGCCAAATTCGAAGAAAAATGGCGACACACCGACAGTGCGTATATTTTCGAGCCACTTTAGAACACCCTGTAACTCAACAAGTGGTAAAATTAAAATTTTTATATAACCGACTTTAATAAAAATAAATGAGAACACCATCAATGTATTCGAAGTCAGTTAAATACGCATTATTAAAGATAACTCAACAACCACTCGTCTGATATTGATCAAATTTATATGGGACAACACGAGAAGCACCAGCTTTCAAATAATACTAATATATATTTTTAGATTACGTTAATAGCTAATAATAATAATACATATGTTTAGAATACGTAAACAAACACTAAAAAATAAATTGAAAACTGTTTTCCTTAACGAAGTTATTGCGAGATGTGAAAAAGTTAGTGGCGGAGCTGTCGTCGCGCCGCAAGCGAAACACACCGAAGCCTAAATCACGCTATCAAAATTTCGAATCATAAACAGTATATATAGAACATCTCCGAACTATCACGCTTGGGACGTGCTGAGAGCGCCCTTGCGCCCTCCTTTCTGCCAAGGAGGGTCGCGTCCGTATACGGCTTAGAGATCTCTAGTTAGACCGTTAAGCCAGTCCCTAAAAGGTGGGGTTTAGTGGGTAAAAGTCTCCACATATCCACGCAGCCGGCTGCGTGGTATGCTATGAGCATTCCCCACCTCCCTCCCCCGCTTCCGGAGAGTTGCCCATATTTGCTTCGGGCGCAAAAAAAAAGAACTATCACGCGCAGCGTTGGCGGCTCCTCGTGCAGAACACCTTGCCCGGCGGGAGATCTTCCCTTTTCCTTCCACGGCCACAGTAATTTATATTATTAGTAGTTTCTATAGGCCAACAGTTAGTAATTCTTAATAAGTCTCTCTATCTAGTCTCGAACCGAAGAACTAAACTTCTAGAAGTTGAAACTCGAACTCTCGGTACCTTGCGCGTGTTTACTTGAATATTCTGGATATTTGGGTGCTAATTTATATTGTTACGAGCTTGAGGTTCGTGACAATAAAAATTGCCGATAAAATTACCTAAATTAACACTTTACACAAATTAAAGTTAAAAAAACTAATAATTAAACACACTAATTCACTTTATTCCGCTCCGAAGCTTCGCTTGTCTCGCCAAATCAACACTGCCCCGATCGCATCTTGCAGCACCTATATATACAAATTAGCAATGAAGCATCCGGAATATTCAAGTAAATGCGCGCAAAGCGACGAGTGTTCGTGATTAATTATTAGTGTTTTAAGTTTAATTAGTGTAAAGTGAATTAAAATGTTAATTTAGGTAATTCTATCGGCAATTTTTATTGTCACGAACCCTAAGCTCGTAACAGTATTAAGACAAGCGCTAATCCCGCCGACAAACTGTTACGCAGTTTGGTGGGTGTGAAAAATGTACAAAAGATTTGATCCAGAATAAATGATTTATATCTATATAATTTTCTCACCTGGTTGGGTTCTATAAATATATAATTATAAATTAATTGTTATTATTATTATTATTATTAAAATAAGAATCATCAAAATCGGTTCACCCACCCGGTTATCGGTTCTTCGAGCTATATGGCCAGCCCATTGCCACTTCAGCTTACTAATCCGTTGGGCTATATCGGTCACTCTGGTTTTACTGCGGATATCCTCATTTCTGAGTCTATCACGCAGAGAAACTCCGAGCATAGCCCTCTCCATAGCTCGCAGAGCGACCTTGAGCGTCCTCATATGGCCAGCAGTAAAGGACCACGTCTCAGATCCGTAAGTCATCGTTCACTGTGACGAGTGAAGCCGGCCACAGTCGAGCGTGTACCTGCTGTACTGCCATATGTTAGAGGAGTCACTGACAAAATTGGCTACATCTTGAAGCGCACACATTGTGAATGTGGTCTCTCCTATATAGGACAAACTAAAAGATCAATAAAAACCCGCGTTAAAGAACATATAGCTGATGTGAAGAATCGATGCTCCGGGAAGTCTGCAGTCTGTGAACACGTACAGGATCGCCCCCGTCACTACATTAGATTTGATAGACCGCAGATCCTCGCTAAAGAACACCGATTCCTTCCAAGGATGATTCGCGAGGCTATTGAAATCAAAAAACATCCTAATTTCAATAGAGAAGATGGCTGGGTGCTACCATCTGCTTGGGATCCTATAATAAATAAAATTAAATCCCAACCCAAGCATACAACTGCAAGACTTCAAGATACCATAAGTTCATACTGCATAGATCGGAACAAAAGTTAAATTTTAATCTATGGTAACCGCGGTTAACTATGACATATGGACGTTGAACATCTCAGTCCCGCCCGTGACCATGAGTGCTGTAAAGCGTTCGAAACGTCGGGTATTTAAAAAGTTAAATATACGCGATAAATTCCGTAAAAACTAGTATTATTTCAATGTGTAGTGTTCGCGTAAATATAAGAAATCACTATTGAGGTCATTGAGCATAGTGCTAAGGTCTTCCAGCGATTTTGCCATAAGGACTATATCGTCGGCAAATCGAAAGTGAGTGATGTACTCGCCATTGATGTTAATACCGTATCCTTTCCAGTCCAGTAGCTTGAAAACGTCTTCCAACGCAGCGGTGAAGAGTTTCGGGGATATAACGTCACCCTGTCTTACACCTCTCTGCAGTTGGATAGGTTTCGAACTCTGGTTCTGTACTCGGATAGCTATCAAAGGCCTACGATACAAACACTTCAGCACTTCGATATACCAACAGTCAACTTGGCACCGCTGAAGGGACTGTAGAACCGCCCAAATTTCGACGGAATCAGAGGCTTTCTCATAGTCCATATACGCCAGGCAAAGTGGCGGATTGTACTCTTCGGTCTTCTGTACAATCTGCTGCAGGGTATGTGGTCTATGGTACTGAAGCCTTTTCGGAAACCGGCTTGTTCGGGAGGCTGGAAGTCGTCGAGTCTGCGTACGAGACGATTCGTAATGACTCTCGAAAACAGCACGTAGACGCGGCTCAGAAGGGAAATCAGTCTGTAGTTCTTCAAAAGAGCGTTGTCGCCTTTCTTAAAGAACAAGACCACCACACTTCTGCTCCACGCCCCCGGAGTAGTGCCACCATGGAGGACGGAATTGAAGAGCTTCTGAAGGACTTCAAGTACCGGTGTTCCACCCGCTTTCAGAAGCTCCGCTGTAATTCCATCCTCGCCTGGGGCCCTGCCGTTTTTAAGGTGCTGGAGAGCCATTCTAATCTCGCTCAGACTGACGTCCGGGATATCATCGGAATAGTGTCGGGTAAGACTTGCTCTTGGATCGTTACTCATACTTGCGAGTGGCTCCAACCATGATGTGTACAGCCGCCCATAGAACCTCTCAATCTCACTCAAAATCTCAGATGTCCCGGAAACGATGCTACCACACTCACAGCTTTGACAGTTGGCTCTTTCTGGCAGACAGATCTCCGGCAAAGACTATGGATATAATTATATCCATAGTCTTTGCCGGATATGATATGCCCTGGTTCCGCTCGATCGCTTCTTTAATACGAGCAGTATTAAAGATCGGAGAGTTTTTGTGTTCTTCTGCGGCGGGTCATGCAGAACTTAGCTCTGACCGCATGGACAGTTTCCACGAGCGTGTCGTTCATATCGTCCACTGCACAATCTTCTAGGCACTGAAAGCGGTTACGTAACTCGAGCTGAAAGGTTTCGGGATTCTGGATTAGAGCACGAGGGGGACGGAGCGTTGACTTCATTTGACAAGACCTCCCCAACTTAACATTTAGGTTCAGTGTGCCTCTAACCATTCGGTGATAACTGCCGGTTTTCACCCTTGCGATCACTGAGACATCACTGAACAGTTGGCGTCTGGTCGTCATAATGAAGTCAATCTCATTTTTTGTCGAACCGTCGGGGCTCGACCAGGTCCACTTCCTGTGGGGCCGCTCCTGGAAGAAAGAGTTCATCATAAAGAGTCCCTCTTTCTCCATAAAGTCAGCCAGCTGCTGGCCCCTACGGTTCCGTTGCCCTACTCCAAATTTCCCTAACTTTAGCTCACCGCCTACTCTTGTGCCTAGTTTTGCGTTGAAGTCTCCCATCAACACCGTGTAGTGGGTTTTGGAGGAATGCATGGCTCTAGAAATATCCTCATACATTTCCTCCGCCTCGTCATCGGGATGTGCCGAGGTTGGTGCGTAGACCTGTATTACCTTCAGCGAATACCGTTTGGTGATTCTGAGTATCAGGTACGCGACCCTCGTCGACACACTCCCAATCTTTACAACGTTGTTGACGAGAGACTTGTGGACGATAAATCCGACACCTCCTTGGGACAGATGGACGCCCTCCCGGTGATAGAACAAGTTGCCGGACTCGAGGATTACCGTGTCCTCCCCTCGCTTCGGACCTCAGATAATCCAATAATATGCCAGCGCAACTTGTCTACCTCTTCTTCCAGCTCCATTATCTTCTCGTCAGTCCTCAGGGTGCGTGCGTTATACGTTGCCAGGTCGAGTCGTCGTAGGTGGCAACCGAACCTCCACCGGAGATTCTTAGCATACCCTGCCCCGCGGTAAACGCCCCTGGCCAACGTAGCCAGGAATAGCGGGGCCGCCGGGGACGGGGGGTCGTTTGTTTGCGTCGTTGCTCATCAGGGGATATTTGCCATAGTTGCCACGCTTGGCGAGCGGGTTGGCAACCGCAGTTTTTTATTATGTTATTTTTGTTATTAGGAAGATGCTGCTGCCCATCTCCTTTCTGTGTCCCTCTGTCGCCTCTTGCCTGTCTTGCGTGTCTGTGCCGTGTAGTGGTGGTTGAGAATATCCACTACCCCATTTAATTAACTTATTTAACTTATTTTTAATTCACGACGTTTCGGGTGCTTTACAGCACCCATGGTCACGGGCGGACTGAGATGTTTGACGTCCCAATGTCATAGCCCGGCTACCTTCAGTTTTTTTTATATTATTTTTCGGTCCGTTCTACGCAGAACCAACTACTACAGTATCTTGAAGTCTTGCAGTGGTATGCTTGTGTTTGTGTTTAATTTTGTTAATTATAGGATCCCAAGCGGATGGCAGCACCCATCCATCTTCTCTATTGAAATTAGGATATTTTTTAATTTCAATAGCCTCGCGTATCATCCATGGTAGAAATCGGTGTTCTTTTGCAAAGGTTTGTGGTTTATCAAATCCGATGTGGGGGCGATCTTGAACATGTTCACAGACTGCAGACTTCCCGAACGTGAAGCACCGACGCTCCGAGAAGTCTGCACATATTTTATTCAATACCTCCTCCTTTTTAAAGTCGGTTAAAAACTCCTACTTGATATTTGGCATCAAGGTAGCGGATCATTAGGCGTATGCAAAGGAAAACAATCCGAAAACTTCAAATTTTCGATTGTCAACAAAGTTACTGATTTAGTTACTTTCAAGAATGTGCTGTACTTAAAGTCAACCACACCAATACTTTACTTTTTTTTTCTTTATTTCTGTTCTACTTACAAATTAATACAGAACTATTGCCGCATGTATAAAAGATCATCACTTGAGAACGGCTAGATATATATATATATATATATATATATATATATATATATATATATATATATATATATATATATAGTTACAAATAGAAACACAGATTGACTTTTTAAAAAGATTTTAATGGCTTTTGGCCAAACAAATATTAACTAACTTAAAAGTTTTAAACAAGATTTAAAATAATGACGCTAGAATTCGAGCAAGGCTTCCGAACTCCGTGATGACCGATGGCAAAAAAGGGGCGAGTGACGCCAGCCGCCCTCCTATATAGCCCGGCGCGGCGTCGGCGCTCTTGATTCAGACCTTCTCTTCTAACACGGCCTCTCCTGACGGGGCTGCGTGCTCGAAGCCCTCAGCAGGAACTCGTGGATGGCTCAGCAACACTCACCGCGTCCCGCGGCTGTTCGACGTCACCATCGTCGATCTCTGAGAAGATACACACAATCTAAGAGACATTTATTTATATCGCGTATTAACAGTTGATCTAAATTCATATAGTTCATAAAGCGTCAGATTATGTACCCAATTAGCCAAACAAGTCAGTCAGTCAGAACAGTCAACATGAACAATTATCATCGCTACACAAAAGCGTTTCAAGTCACATAGGGTTTTACACAGGTCTCTTCCCACGCAACCGAATACCCCGCACAAACTCGCGTGTGCAAACAGGATTTACATCAGTCTCTAGCAGGTCACCCCAGATACCTAATAATGGCTGGATTTACACAGGTCTGTTGTCGGCTGCGCCACCGACTCACCCCAGAAACCACCAGTGTCAGGGTCAACCCAATACCATGCGCACAGGATTTACACGGGTCTCTTCCACTGAACACAACACGTAACGTAGTCAAAATCAGTAAACACGGGCTTGTTTGGTACATAATCTAGCTCAAGAATAGGGAAAGATTATCTTCTCGACTGTCACAGCACCAACACATGACCAAGCGCATTAGCCGCGGCACCTCTGAGGGAACTCGTGCGATCGCGGCACGTGTAATCAGATTTACGATTTCTGCAGAAGTCCCGTATGCGAGCTGTAAACAAAGCATGCATCGTTTGAGTCATTATAAAATAAGCTAACAAATTACATACGAATCAGGACAGCTCCCTTCGTAACACATTATCAATTCTATTTAGAAATTAATGTAATCGACCTCCTCCTACTTCAATACACATAAGTCGTTACAATCACAAAAGCAAACCTTTATTAGACAAACATTTTACTTTACCCACTTAAAACATATTTAACATAAATCCATAAAAATAACATAGCTCTCGACACATTTCTTTCACCCCACAAGCTCTACGATAACAAGCCTCACTTAAGTGACCCGATAAGGTAAGTTTTAGGTAAGTTTTAAGTCAGTCGAGAATACTGCAAATTAAGTGGTTTATGTAATAATTTATGTCCCGTTTGGGTTCACATTCTTATCACAAACATAGTTTTAACTGTTAGATAAGAAATATAGCAAAAAAATATAGAAATACGTGGGAACTGATCGCGCTCCACAAGGTACTTGACATAATATGCGCCTTTGTTTACTCCAATATTCCAGAGGCCTGTTGACAGATGAAGGGTTATTAGGTATGTAAAATAACAAAGCAAATATAACAGCAATCGTACTACTAGTACCTTCAAAAATGCAGCACATGTTTCGAGTGGTAATTGCTCTGTGATGTAGTGTTGTAGCCCACACGACATAGATATATTAGAGTTAAGTTTGTAGGTAATAAAACAGAATTTTAATTAAAGATTTAGTATCAACAAAACGTCTCCTTTTTATTGACACTTTTCAAATATTACAGCTCGGTCTAACCTGACCATCTCTTATAATCCTACCTAGGTATTCTATTCCGTTGGTAAGAAAGGTACATTTCTTTAAATTAACTAAAAAACCTATTATGGTTAGCGTTTTCATAACCAAATCTAATAAAACGAAGTGTTTGTCAATCCCATCCGTCAATATTAATTCATCATCGATATAGACCATACTTTTCCAGCATCAATGAAGGATTTTAAGCATTTTAGAGATAGTCTTTTGATAAAAAAATCGGCGCGTTTGCTAAACCGTAGGTGTAACGAATGCGGTCTTATGAGTCAATTCTTCTGCAATTCTAAGTTGATGGAAGTCAGAAACCATATCCAGAGAGCTAACCAGCGAGAATTACCTAAACTCTCTATATTGTCGCTGATCAAGAGGAGAGGATATCTAGTTTTGACGGTGATTCAATTCAGTGCACGATAATCCACGACCATTCTATCAGAACTTTTTTTTTACTAGCAAGATCGGACTAACGTATTCTGAATCGGACTCGAGAATAATTCTTTCATCGAAAAAATCCTTCAATATCGTGCAGTGCATACTTTTAAGTTTTCGTCATGCGATAATTTGTAGGGTCTATAGTACACGGGTACGTCGGTTATTAACTTGATATGCATCTCACTATCTTTCGCGTTGTAGTCGCGGTACCGCTTAAAAAGAATTCGGAATACTTGGTGAGGATCTCTACTAATCGTTCCCTATTATTTCCAGATACCGATGTATTAACTTGATCCGACAAAGAAATCAAATTTGTTTGCAGAATATCGTTTACAGTCGCCTCACTATTAATTATACGTTGGCGATCACAGGTCCTAACACAAGTAATACCTTTCCTGTTTAGTAAGTCTGAACCGATAATGACAGGTACATTCAAATTATTCCCACCCACCACATAAAAATCAAGTTCTATTGTTATATTGCTTAACTCGGCGGGTAATGTTACAAATGATTCCGATATTATTTCCATACCACCCAAGCCGCGTAGCAACTGATTCGTAGGCTTTACTTGACACGGGAAATGTTTAACAACATTTTTTGACATTAAGGAAACACATGAATCACTATCGTTTAGTACGTCTAATGGTATTCCCGATATGACCGCAGTTGTCACAACGCAACAAAAATTGACACCATTATTATTCCGAGAATTTGCGCGTTCCTTAGCAAAACAAGTTACTCCTGAATGGCCTACTTTTTTTGCAAAACGCAAACTTCGACGTATCGTAACGAGATATCGTCGGTAACGCGATTGTTTTTTCGTTACTATAACTCGGGAGTGTATTCGACCGTTTGTTACAATTAAAACTCCTATGACCAAATTGATTACATTCGTAACACCTTATTGATTTTAAGTCTTCGGGATCATATCGACGTTTTAACGGTTTGCGGTACGAGTTACTATTATTAGAGGGTCGGTCAAATCGATTGAGACCTTTAGTACACTTTCCTATTATGGCTGTTAGAAGGTTTAACAAAGCTCGATAAAAACTCCACTATAGAGTCAGGTGATAATTTGGCGTTAGCAGCCACAGCACGAATTTGTGGATCTGCAATTCCACGAATGATAATAGCCGTAAGCAGCTCGCTACTGAGACCTTTAACTATGCGTAACCTTAAAAGTGATTTACGAGCATACTCAGCATATGTGGAGTATTTATCTGACCCTGTCCGCATTACATCATAAAGCATGTTCGCGACATCGACAGAACGTGGGCATAGCGCTTTTAGTTCTGATTTGAAATTGGACCACGTGCGAATACTGCTTGTCCATTGGCTAAGCCAGGTGCGACATTCTCCTTTAAAACAATGTCCGACACGAGCAAGGCATTCTCTGTCGTCCCAATGGTTCGAAATACGGGCTCTTTCTACCTCATCACACCACGTGTCGAAGTCATGAACATTCGGATCAAAATCAGAGACAAAATATCGGTTAGATCTGACCTGAGTACTGCTGATAGCGGTCAAAAGACGCTCTACGGCGTTCGTCACCACTTCTTCAGACTGCGTTGATCCCACGTTTCCAGTGTGCGGAGTCAGCGGCGGCGTCCCCACTCGCGAGGGCTCAGTCGCACGCGGCGGTGTAGACATCCCGAACACCGATGCCGATGCCGATGGTGTCGTGTTTGGCAGCTCGAGGGTGCGCCTAGGGCCCGCGCTGCTCGTTGCAATGGCTTTCGTCTCAACTGACGCACGGGGCTGCTCCTACAGCACGCGTAGCCTTCTCAGGATCTTTTCAATCGTATTGGGCGAAGGAGTTTGACCACGGCGTTTTTGTTTGTTGCGTTGATTGTTGGCAGGCATCGCGCAGACAAAAACTCGGCCCGAATATTAAATAAACAACTGAAGGAAACTAGTTTTCCTTTATAAAACCAGAAATATAGGCGTACAGCGGCTTTTTAGCCTTCTGATCCCACTTCTGATGTTACAAATAGAAACACAAATTGACTTTTTAAAAAGATTTTAATGGCTTTTGGCCAAACAAATATTAACTAACTTAAAAGCTTTAAACAAGATTTAAAATAATGACGCTAGTATTCGAGCAAGGCTTCCGAACTCCGTGATGACCGATGGCAAAAAAGGGGCGAGTGACGCCAGCCGCCCTCCTATATAGCCCGGCGCGGCGTCGGCGCTCTTGATTCAGACCTTCTCTTCTAACGATATATATATATGACTGATTTTGATGAAATTTTGTGTGTGTGTGTGTGTGTTCGGGTGGGTCTCTGGGTGGTTTAGTGAATCTTAACATGTCGGGGAGCCCCCACCGGAGCCGGCAGGTAGCGGGCAGATCGCTACAGCCTCTCATGATCAAGCGATCTCTCATTTTAAATAAAAATTAAAAAACAGCGAAGCCTACATGTAAGGACATATTACGTTGAAGGTTATGCACTCGTTTGGATTAATAAAAGAATAAGACTTTTCTCAAAAATTATATTTTAAGGTACTTCAAAGGGTACTTGCAATAAATGTACTTCCTTTTTGGTACGTCAAAGCAAATAACAACCTGAATGCACTTTAAACATTTCGTATATCTAATTCCATCAAAAACATAAATGTGAAAAGCGGGCCAAGTTCGGTACAAACGACTTTCGGGGTTGTAAGCTTTACGGATGTAGCCTAGTAGCCAGTAGTAGCTTGGCGTCCATTCAGATATCAAGTCTATCGGATTAGTATTACTGGGATAAGTACTTTGAGTATTCAACCAACCGTTGTTCCGTGTATCCGTTAGTTTAATACTCAAAGGATAAGTAGTATGACACAATGAAATTACCTAAGTATAGAATTATTTATAAGTTCGATACAACTCCCAATAGGTGAGTAATTAGTGTGTCAAAATGGGAGCTTGTGTTATGTTATTTCTATTTTACTACGAGGGGACAAAGACAAAAACACAAAGTCGTTTACTATATCTAATATATTAAGAAAATTATAGCAAACAAGCTTTGGCAATAATTAGGAACACTTCGAAAAATCTACTTAAAAAACTAACTACGCCACACAATACTAAATACGACTAAAATATTTTTTATAATATCTACTGTAAAATGGCGTCGATTAAGCATCGCTCTTTCCACCCTTTATTATTTGATTGAACAATTATGAGCTATCTTATCATACAGCCATCTATACAAACAAGTCTATAGTACCTATTTGAGTTATAGGAAAGTGACCATAGTAACCGGATGACCATATTACCCTCACGTAGCCTTTACGATATACAGGTCATCGATCAATTCAATTACTTTACTCCGCAATTCAATTACTCCGCATATTAGGTCATGTAGGACGCACCCATATCTTTATTCATATTTCTTGTGGAAGCACAAATAGCAAATTCGTTACTTTTTTATAGGATAAGGGTGACAAATGAGCACACAGCCCACCTGATGGTAAGTGGTTGCTGCGGCCCATAGACATCTACATCTATCCTCGATTACGAATAAAATGAAGACGTGTTGTCTCCCATGAGGGTTAAGATGGAATGCCTCGTTTCAAGTAAAAAAGGTCTGCGGTTCTCTACACTCACCATACGAAACACAGCAGCGTTAAGCTGCTATTTTATGCTGGTACTCTATGAAAAACATGATCCTTCCCCGGTCGAACCAATCCATTTGTGCTAAAACTATACCTACTGTTACGAGCTTGAGGTTCGTGACATTAAAAATTGCCGATAGAATTACCTAAATTAACACTTTAATTTTCTTTACACAAATTAAAACTTAAAACACTAAAAATTTATCACACTAATTCACTTCATTCCGTTCCGAAGCTTCGCTTGTCTCGCCAAAATCAACACTTCCCCGATCGCATCTTGCAGCGCCTATTTATATAAATTAGCAGCGAAATATCCAGAATATTCAAGTAAACACGCGCAAGGTACCGAGAGTTCGTATTTCAACTTCAAGAAGTTTAGTTCTTCGGTTCGAGACTAGATGGCGCTAGTGCCGTCGACTTGAGCGCGTAACACTACTATAGCTGCAGCACGGCTCTGCCACGTATATATTGGTTACAGTATCTACTTACCTTACTACTACTTATCACGAGGACTGTTTCTACGTTTGCCACTCTTTCTTGCATAAATAAATCTAGGTCCATGACTATTTGCTAGCCGTGTCGTAGCAGCGTAGGAATAGGATAATCTTTGATCCCTTATCATCCTCTATAAAGGCGATATAGGGAAACGAAACAGATAATTTAATCTATTATATGATATTTTATATATAACTTTCACTTACTTTTATCTGTATGTGTTATTGTATTTTTTTTATTATTATTATTTTGTATGCCCCCCTCTATTTGTAACCTTTGTTTGCATCTTTCCTCTACGCAAAGGTTGTCTGGAAGAAATCACTGTCTGACCTAATATGCGGAGTAATTGAATTGCGGAGTAAAGTAATTGAATTGATCGATGACCTGTATATCGTAAAGGCTACGTGAGGGTAATATGGTCATCCGGTTACTATGGTCACTTTCCTATAACTCAAATAGGTACTATAGACTTGTTTGTATAGATGGCTGTATGATAAGATAGCTCATAATTGTTCAATCAAATAATAAAGGGTGGAAAGAGCGATGCTTAATCGACGCCATTTTACAGTAGATATTATAAAAAATATTTTAGTCGTATTTAGTATTGTGTGGCGTAGTTAGTTTTTTTAAGTAGATTTTTCGAAGTGTTCCTAATTATTGCCAAAGCTTGTTTGCTATAATTTTCTTAATATATTAGATATAGTAAACGACTTTGTGTTTTTGTCTTTGTCCCCTCGTAGTGAAATAGAAATAACATAACACAAGCTCCCATTTTGACACACTAATTACTCACCTATTGGGAGTTGTATCGAACTTATAAATAATTCTATACTTAGGTAATTTCATTGTGTCATACTACTGTAAAACAGCTCCTTCATTTAGAGGATATTTCAGCTCACAGTTGTTAATTATTGTGCTATTGCTATCGGTTGCTAAATAAAACTTTGTTCACTTTTACGTTACTACTTTATTGAATCACCTTAATTCTAATCAAACGTTTTAAGGTTACGATTACACTCATTTAAAATTATGATTGTTATTTCACATGAACGGACAATTGAGTACTTTTAAAAAATACAATATGTTAAGGTTTTATAAGATGTCGGGCTAAGCTAAGAATCCAATTCCTGCGCAGTAACCATTTTTGAGAGCGTCGACATAGACAACGCGTCACCCCAGCCAAAACATAATGCAAGGCCTTGTGTTGCCAGGTTAATAATAATTAAATATTATTTCGTTAGATTACATTCGGCCCTTCCTGACGGTTACCGCGACCTCGCAAAACTAATAAATGAAGTAAGAACAATAAACTGTACTTAATAACTATCTAACTAAAATCTAATGTAGATTACATTACTAAAACTAAACTTAATAATTATCTAAAGTATTATCGTCACAATATCATTTTTTTTTACACCACACACACAACACATCATCGTATTTTTTTTCACCTCAGGCCACAGGCCGTATAAAAATTATCTTCTTAATAAATTACATAAAACCAATCACAAATCTCCCAGAACTTCAGAGACAGACCATAGCCACGCAGGGCAACTCTTTCTAGTAACCAGTACTTCATATCAGTCTCACAGGACTCCAGGGACAGACCACGGCCACACAGGGCGACCCTTTTTGGTAATCAATACTTCAAATTAGTCTCACAGGACTCCAGGGACAACCCACGGCCACGCAGGGCGACCCTTTGTAGTAACCAATACAAACAATCAAACAAACAAAAAAAATCAGCCTCACAGGATTCCAGGGACAAGCCTCGGCCACACAGGGCGTCCCTCCTATTCATTATTAAATGACAATTTTTAAATTATATTTATCATTCATTATTATTTTTATTTTTTGCTTTATATTGATATTCCCTTATTTCTTGACTACTTACTTTGATCAGAACAGAAAAAAAAATGTGTGAAATACTATAAAGATTTATAAAAGAAACATTCATTCGCTTTCTGAATCGGTTTCCATTAGGTCATTTGAAAAGACAAGCCAAGGATGAATTTTATCGACAGCAAATACATTTTTATACACAGGTTTTCCTTCTCTTTTTGTAATAGGTGTATCAATAATTTCATATCTATCATTGCCTAGAACTTTCGATACTCTGTACGGTCCACTACATTTTGGTTGCAACTTTTTGCTCTGTCCAGTATGGCTATTTACCTCTCTCTCAACTCGCACTAAATCGCCAACTTGGTAAATCTTGGCCTTTTTGCGAGATTTGTCAAAATGAGCTTTTTGCTTTTGTTGAACTTGTGCTATTTTTAATCCCACATGCTGCCTTATTTCTTCCCGGTTCAAGATCTCTGCAGAGTCAGCTACCACTGGATTCATCATCGCTTCAGAAGATCCTGTTGGAGTTAATCCAAACAAAACTTCGGAAGCGGACTTTCCTGTAACTTGGTTAATCGTGTTATTAAGGCCCCATTGAACTTTGGGTATGTTTGTGTCCCATTCGCTATCTGGTCTTCCATGATTACTTGCTGTCAAACCGTTAACTACAGTCCTGTTATACCTTTCTATTTGGCCGTTCGCCCGTGGGGTTGCTACAGCGTTCAAAATGTGCACAATACTTTTTTGTTTAATGAAACCCGCAAATTTATTGCTTGTAAAGCTTGTCCCGCGATCAGTGATGATTCTTCTAGGGACGCCAAATAGTGAGAAGTATTCTTCGAATATATTTATGGTTGTTTTTGTCTTACAATTTCTTACTGGCTTGATGTAAACAAATTTTGAAAACGCGTCGATTATGGTCAAGATATAGGAGTTTCCTTTTTTGCTTCTAGGAAATGGTCCGCAATGATCGGCATGCAGTGTGTCAAATGGTATATTTGGTTTTGGAATAGGATGGAGCATACCTTCTTTGGGACCACCTGGAGTTTTATTATGCGCGCAATGTAAGCAAGAACTACAATATTTTTTTACAAATGTACGCAATTTCTTAAACCAATAAACCCTGCGCACCCTATCATATGTTTTCTCAAAGCCGAAGTGGCCAACCTCATCATGATTCATTCGGAGTATTTGCCATCTAACGGATTTTGGGACGACCCATAGTATGTTAACCTTATCGCCTTTTTTAATTATTCTATATAAGCGGTTATTTTTCAGAATGAAATTGTTTTTAATTTCTACAACGTTTCTGAGTTCTGGGTCTTTAAGAATTTCAATAATGCGCATCAATTCGGGATCCGCTTGTTGTACAGTTTGCAACCAGTCTTGATTAATATCTATGTTGAAAACGATTTCATCTCTATATTCAGGAACATCGGATTTTACAGGTTGCCGGCTTAATGCATCCACATGGGTCATTTTTACCCCTGAGCGATATTCAATATTGAAATCAAATTCCTGCATCGCTATATACCATCTCGCTACTCGAGGTACTAAGTCCTTTTTCAACATAGTGCTACGCACAGCATTACAGTCTGTTACTAGTTTAAAATTAATACCTAAAAGATATACTCTGAACCGCGTTAAGGCAGTAATAACGGCTAAAGTTTCCAATTCATAAGCATGGAACTTTTGTTCCTCTGGAGACGTCTGACGGCTGTAATACGCGACAGGTTGAAGACCATTTCCATCATTCTGTAGAAGTATAGCACCAATTCCCCACTTACTGGCGTCTGTATGCACTTCTAACTTGGCGTTTGGGTTATATAAAGTGAGAACAGGTCGACTAATCAGCTTTTCCTTGAGTTCTAAAAAGGCTTGTTCTTGTTCCTTTCCAAAACGCCACGGTTCATTTTTCTTTGTCAATACCGTTAAAGGTCTAGCAATTATAGAAAAATTTCGTATGAACTTTCTAAAATAACTTGCCAAACCAATGAATTGACGAACCTCATGAACGTTTCTAGGCTCCGGGAAGTTTTTCACAGCATCAATTTTGTGTTGACCTGGTCTTATGCCATCCCCTGATATCTCATATCCAAGATAATTTACCTGACTATGGAAAAACGCACATTTTTTAATGTTTAGTGTAAGTTTAGCTTCCCGAAGCATCTTAAAAACATCCTCCAGATCTTTCAAGCCTTCTTGAACAGACTTCGAGGGCACTAATAGGTCATCCATGTATGCATGGACTTTATTATTACCAGACTTTTTTATCATGGTATTCATGACTCGATGAAACACGCTCGGCGCATTAGCTAAGCCAAAAGGCATGCGATTATACTCGTATAATCCTTCTGGAGTTATGAACGCTGTTAGATGTTTCGATTTTTCAGCTACAGGTACCTGGTAGTAACCGGATGCCAAATCTAAGCTGGTAAATATTTTATTACCACCCAAAGCATCTAGCTTATCCTCAATGCGCGGCAAGGGATATTTGTCCTTTAATGTTTTACGATTGAGTGCTCGATAATCAACGCATAACCGTTTTTGCCCATTTTTCTTACTGACTAATATGACAGGACTAGCATATGAAGAAGAACTATGCCTAATAATTCCACTCTGGAGTAGTTCTTCAATAATTTTTGCAAGTTGTTCTTTTTCTTTGAATGGCATTCGGTACGGATTGTAAACAATAGGTATATCGTCGCTAACATTTATGACCATCTCTGCAAGATCAGTGTTACCTAATTCCGAAATATCTAAAGCAAAGCAGTCTCTATACTCTAATAACAATTTATGTAATTTACTCAATTCATCACTACTTAGTTGCGTTCCTATGTTAAGTACTTCTAAAAGATTAGGTTTATTTTTGCCTACTTTAGCTTCATAATCTGCCTCTGTTATACCTACATAAGATTCATCAATTTGTTTGAAAATAAATCCTCTAGCTATGGTGCTATCTTTTTCAAACTCAAAGGGCACATTCATGGTATTTGTTACCATTAGATATCCTTGTCCATCATTGAAGCTATATAATCCTGGTAGGACAATATATTGGCAATTTTTGACATAATGATGACCACCTGGTAAGTATAGAGCTCCTGAGAAATGCGGATTAGTATTAACCAGCACCGGACTTGTGCTAGTGCTTTCTATTGTAGAGCTTTTTAGAATTTTAATAGTGTATTTGGTGACATCAGCAACACATGGCAAAGGTGCTTCGTAAAAAATTAAGTCATCAGAGGTTTTATGAAGAACAATATGAGGCAATTCCGAGAATGTCTGTCCAATAATAATCGGACTATGCATGTAGTGATCAGGAACAATCACCACTTCAATTTCGGCATCAATGCCATCTAAGTTTATGTTTGCTCGGCTAGTGCCCAGAGGTTGCACACACGAATTACCAAAACCTTTTAAAGTCGGCAAATTTGTATGAGTATCCCAGGAGTGCAAGATCTCTTTTGCGTCACTTTCCCTTATAATTGTGCAACTACTGCCTAGGTCTATGAAAGCAAGTTTTTCAATACCATTTACTTTCACAGTCTTGAAATATTTTTGACCTTTTGAATTTGGTTGGGCAACCGCAATTTTGTTAACAGTATGTTGAGGTGGCTCTTCTTGCGATAATGATTGGCCACCGTCATTTAAGCTGGGTAAAGCAAGTATCCTACTCCTACAATCACGAGCCAAATGTCCAACCCTACTACAAACATTACACCTTTTCGCAGTCTTTGAACATCGAGATCTTATATGCCCTACTTCGCCACAGCCATAACAAACTACGTCAGTCTTAGAAACATCAGGAGCACTTCGCATTGGGGTTGACTTGTTTTCTTTATTTAATAATGGTCTACGGTTTATATGCCGAACACTATCACTCTGAGAAAGTGTTCTAAGGTAGGCAAAAAGCTGTTCTGGTTCACTAAAGCGACAAGCATTAACACTCATTCGTATAAACTTGTCGTCAATTCCATGCACCAGACATCCTACCGCCTTAGCACCAGTTAATTCACATCTATTAATTAATAACATTTTCTCATAATAATACACATCCAACGGTTGTCCAAGTCTACATCGCACCTGCAACATCTTGGTTAATAAATCTCCATAATTTTCATTTGAAGGGAAAGCTAATTTTAACTTTTCAATCCACTGCTCCCATGTAAACATCAGTGTTGGCAAACCTTGGTACCAGCGTTTTGCCAGACCAACTAACTTAGGTAATGCATAATGGCAGGTCTGTGTGTCATTCCATGAATATATTGTGGCACATTCATTGACTTTATGAATCCAAGATTCAATATTTTGCAAACTGTCACTTGGATCAAACTCTGGAATAACATTAAGATTGGCAGTGAAGCCATGCACCCATGAGTTGTTTATTGGGTTATTAAGTGCAGAATTTTGGGGGTTATTAGTGGTAATAGATGTTATATTATTGGGCATCATATTTGGTAATGGTGGTGGAGTGTATGTCCGCTTACATCTATCATGTTTTGCCTTATTATCCTCTTTGCCTTTTCTGGAGTGTCGATTATATTTAAGTTTTTTCTTTGAATAGCCACCGCTGGCTGATTCACTAGTTGACGAGGAGCTACTACTGTCAGAATCACTTGACAAATCACGCTTTTTATGTTTTAAATGCCGCTTATGTCTTCTAGAACGACCCATGGCCACCGATAATAATATTATATTTTTCTAAATACTTTTTATCTATTGCTAATTAATTATTCTAACTTTAGTACTTCAGTAATGTTATTAGATGTGGTTTAACCTATATACATTAATACCTTACACCTATCCTAATATTATGTATATAAGTCTTAATGTACTACTATAAAAAAAAGTTTTCCTAATATACAGAATGTTTCATGAATATGTAATTAATAGGCAAACTGTTAAATTAAACTAATTATGCAATAACTAATTTCACACATGAGAGGGTCTCATTTTCTTTTCTTCTCATTCTACTTTGTTTAAAACTATACAAAGTAACTTTACACAGTACCTATTCTTTTCTTTATATAAACAACTGTTAGGCAAATTAAGGTTCAAATATGACTATAGTTATAAGTTATAAATACATAAAGTATTTACCAAAACATCAGTATCAAGTAAACAAATGTAACTATTATTTATTAATTAAATCACAAATTGCAACAAGACGTTTATAACACTAGTATAATGCTTTGCGCTAACTACAAACTAAAACCCAAATCTTAAGGGGTCACTATATTTTTAATGGTTCTTTAACTTTTACCACTTGCCACTATACCAAGATCTCACCAAGTTATTTGTCAGGAAGGGATAACATTTATTTAAAGTTCACTACACACAGCACTATGAAAGTTGTCAAACAGTTAAAAATATCAGTTGGATAAGAAAGTCACAAACCTTGCATAGGGCCCCTTGTTTGTCGAAGCCAAGTGCTCGGATTATTACTTACAGTATCTGATCAGGTAATTTCAAGGCGTTTTTTTTTCATCATCCCACTTCTGAATTGTAAAACAGCTCCTTCATTTAGAGGATATTTCAGCTCACAGTTGTTAATTATTGTGCTATTGCTATCGGTTGCTAAATAAAACTTTGTTCACTTTTACGTTACTACTTTATTGAATCACCTTAATTCTAATCAAACGTTTTAAGGTTACGATTACACTCATTTAAAATTATGATTGTTATTTCACATGAACGGACAATTGAGTACTTTTAAAAAATACAATATGTTAAGGTTTTATAAGATGTCGGGCTAAGCTAAGAATCCAATTCCTGCGCAGTAACCATTTTTGAGAGCGTCGACATAGACAACGCGTCACCCCAGCCAAAACATAATGCAAGGCCTTGTGTTGCCAGGTTAATAATAATTAAATATTATTTCGTTAGATTACACTACTTATCCTTTGAGTATTAAACTAACGGATACACGGAACAACGGTTGGTTGAATACTCAAAGTACTTATCCCAGTAATACTAATCCGATAGACTTGATATCTGAATGGACGCCAAGCTACTACTGGCTACTAGGCTACATCCGTAAAGCTTACAACCCCGAAAGTCGTTTGTACCGAACTTGGCCCGCTTTTCACATTTATGTTTTTGATGGAATTAGATATACGAAATGTTTAAAGTGCATTCAGGTTGTTATTTGCTTTGACGTACCAAAAAGGAAGTACATTTATTGCAAGTACCCTTTGAAGTACCTTAAAATATAATTTTTGAGAAAAGTCTTATTCTTTTATTAATCCAAACGAGTGCATAACCTTCAACGTAATATGTCCTTACATGTAGGCTTCGCTGTTTTTTAATTTTTATTTAAAATGAGAGATCGCTTGATCATGAGAGGCTGTAGCGATCTGCCCGCTACCTGCCGGCTCCGGTGGGGGCTCCCCGACATGTTTAGATTCACTAAACCACCCAGAGATCCACCCGAACACACACACACACACACACAAAATTTCATCAAAATCAGTCATATATATATATATATATATATATATATATATATATATATATATATATATATATATATATATATATATATACATATGTATATATATATATATATATATATATATATATATATATATATATATATATATATAAATAAGACTTAGAACTAAGGCGATAAGGAGGTATGCTGATCGCTGTGTCACGTAGGTGTGAATCAAGGCAGAATTTCCTTAATGGCTGGTGGATAATTTTTATAATGTACGCGCTAAGTGACGCCGGTGCGGACCGCCCTCACTGGCCGTGTTTAGCCTAAATTACCTTACATCCTGCGCACAGGCGGAAGGCAAATTGACTTCTTTGCATTTTTTTGCTCATATAAAAATGACTGCATCAGAAGAAAGGCAATTTTTTGGAGTATGTTTGTTATATTGTAATCACTAATCACCTGTAGCCTAAACGGCTCGACAAAGTTTGAACTGGCAGTTAGTCATGAGTCGTTACTAAACAGTGTAAAATCACTACGTTTTAATCGTAACGACTTTTATGCATAATTGGTTACATGTTGATTTGTAGGTATGCGAATCTAGTTTAAATTTGATTGAATTATACGGTCACATGCGAATTTAATTTTTCTAATTTATATCAGATTGACGTTTTCAGCATTATCGCTATGCATGAACTTCGGTTTACGGCATTTTTCTGATATATAACCAGGATTCATTTTTGTTTGACACTATTGTGGAGAATTTACTTTACAACAACAACAAAATCCCTTCAATAACAACAAAATCCCTTAATTTCTATATCTACTCATTACAGCAAAGCAGGCCTTGGCATAGCTGTTAATTCTTGGGGCACTCATTTCCCGATTTTTATATTTTACCAATTTGGTGCAAATTAGTCAATATTGTAGGTAAACTGTCGTCAACCCAAACGCTAATTTCTTAGTTTTTTGATTAGGATCGGATTCCGCTATTACTTTTATTTACTCTTCATTTACCATAGTGCCTTCCTTGCGATTCATTATTTAAGTTAGTTTCCACTACGAAAGCCAAACCTAAACCGCACAGTGTGTTCTTTATAAAAAGTTAAATACATTTTTAAATTTGTTCTAATAGTAGACTTTAGACAGAGATGTCAATGATTATAGAAGATGTCGCTTTTTTAAATATTAACTTCTAGGTCTCATAAACCTACATCTACTGTTAAAAGCTATTATACGTTAATTTGAGAGAAAACAATAGCACTATATGTCGTCCCCCTGTGCAAGAAGATTACTCTCGTGAGGATCAATTGCCGGGACGCAGGTCTTCCTGCCAATCTGCCGCACGCCACTTCCTGCAACGCCGTACACAAGTGGGTCGAGAACTCTATTGGAACTATACCCACGGAGTTAAAAATAATATAACATTATAAGTATATATACATAAATTACGTGTCACGTTGTTTGCCCGCGATGGACTCCTAAACTACTTAACCGATTTTAATCAAATTTGCACACCGTTTGCAGTTTGGTCCAACTTGAGAGATAGGATAGTTTTTTTGTCCATGCCATGACCCATAATTTATTTGCGAATTTAGGTTTTCTTAATAGGACATGACAAAGGGTCGTCGAAAAGGGCAGAACCACGTCTGCCTGGCAAGCTAGTAGTAATATAAATTATGAATAAATTCGTTTAAATAGCTCGTATCATCATCATCATATCATTACAGTCATTCACAAGTCCCCAGCTGAACATAGACCTCTCGCAAGGAATTCCAAACTACCCAAACTTGGCAACTATGGCAAAATCCCCTTTATGTTCGGCTGTGGACTTTTATTGGCTGTAATGGAATATTTTTATACTCATCACCAGCAGTATTATGCTGCTATTTTACGCTGGTATTCTGTGAGACAGTGGTCTTGCCTTGCTTGGGCCGTGGTTAAGAAGACTCGTTGGTGCCTCAACCATAACATAGCTGCAACGTGGCGCTGCGACCAAGCGTGTAACTACGGCAAAAATCCCCCTGCAATATATGGGGGAAAGCTATGTTGAGCAGAGGAAATTCGTTAGGTAGCATTTTTTTATAGAATAGGGTGGGTGACAAACGAGCACACAATCAACCTGATGGTAAGTAGTTGCAGTGGCCCAGAGACGTCTATATCTATCCTCGATTACGAATCAAAATGCAGGTGCGTTGTCACCCGTGAGAACTAAGTTGGAATGCCTCATTTCCAGTAAAAAGGGTCTTCGGTTCTCTACACTCACCATACGAAACACAGCAGTGTCAAGCTGCTATTTTACGCTGGTATTCTGTGAGAGCGTGGTCCTTCCCCGGTCGAGCCGACCCATTCGTGCTACAACTATACCACTAATATAACTGCAGCATGGCTCTACCACGTTAAAATTAAAATTAACGAACGAATGAAAAAAAAAGATGACGCAAGCAACAATTATAACAATTCGTCTATTTGTTCAAAGATAAAGATATCTATGCATACTTTTACTTGGTATAGCCATGCTGCAGCTATATTGTGGTTTTTACTGGAATCGAAGCATTCTCAGACCTCAGGGCTGGCAACACATCTGCATTTTGATTCTTAATTGAAGATAAATGTAAATATCTATGGGCCACATCATCCACTTACCATCAGCTGGACTGTGTGCTCGTTAGTCACCCTTATTCTATAAAAAACTCGCTATGCAGGGTCAACGACGAGTTACGTCGGACTCGCACCGACTAAATCCCCATGACCTTCGTCTCATATTGGCGGGGTCACAAGAACGGACATTCGCATACATCTGCGGCCCCACCACCAGAAACACATGGCGCGCCTTCCACCGCGGCCTCCAACACAAGTAATAAGTAGATTTGAAAAAATATCAGCCAACCTGTGCTTAAGGCTTTTCAATAGAAAAAAAATAATAATGTCCGGCAGACGGAATTTCGGTCACGGTGGCCGGTATCAATGGCAACTAGCCATCTATGTAGGACATGATTATAGCGTCCGAGTGTATTATGCGCAAGCACTAATGCACTTTCAATTCCTTTACTCTAATAGTCCGTAGGTACGATAATGCGACACGACCAGAGAGGGATCAGGCGTAGGATCAATGGCTTTACGTGCTTTCCGAGGCACGGGGCTTAGACACCGAAAATTTCCCGACTCCGGGCAGCTTGACAGAAAAACTTCAATTATCGATTTTTTGGCGCGACCCGGGATTCGAACCCAATACCTCATGATTAGCAGTCGCACTACTACAACCACTAGACCAACGGGGCAATTCAACGGTATATAATAATAATATACCTACCCGTAGCGGATTTATTCGACGTGATCTGGTTGTTAAGATTTATACTATTATTAGCCTTGGCCTATTTCCTTTTTGTACATTCAGTTTCAATAAACATTTCATAAAATCGAGTCTGTGTAATAAAATGTTATAAGTCCAAGGCTGAACTAATCTACAAGGCTGCACGAAAAGTGTCGGGAATGGAATGTTTCCACTGTTCCTGTCATATTAAATTTTTTTTAATTGAAAACTCCTTGGTTTTAAAAATCGAATACCATTTATTTATTTAAAAAAAGATTCTCCGTCTTGTCACAAGGTTTTGTCAAACTTGTTTAGTCGTTAAGAAAATGGAATTGAATTATTATGACTTTCAAAGTGCTTTAACACAAAAACAGTGTGTTGACCGGACGATTTCTGCATTTGGTGATGAAGCCCCATCCAAAACCACAATTTATCGCTGGTTTGCTGAATTTCAACGTGGACGTGTCAAGCTCAGTGATGATCCCCGTCAAGGTCGTCCAAAAACTGCAGTCACCGAAGAAAACGTTGATGCTGTGCGTAAGCTGATTGAGGAAGATCGACATGTGACATATCGCGAAATTCAGGCAACTTTAGACATTGGCATGAGTCAAATACAAATAATCTTGCATGAACAATTAGGTGTAAAAAAGTTGTTTTCCCGATGGATACCGCGTTCGCTCTGTGAAGAGCAAAAAGCGGCTCGCTAGAATAAGGGTTACTTGGTGCGTCAGAACTCTCGAAAGATTCCACGCAGGATCCTCAAATGCTGTATACAACATCGTATCAGGTGACGAATCCTGGATATATGCGTACGAACCCGAAACAAAAAACCAGTCACGAGTTTGGGTGTTCGAAAATGAGTTAAAGCCAACAAAAATTGTTCGTTCACGGAGTGTTGCAAAAAAAAATGGTGGCCACGTTTGTCTTCAAAACCTTTGTTACGACTATTCCTCTTGAGGGACAAAGAGCGGTTAATGCAGAATGGTATGCTGGCATTTGTTTGCCAGCATACCATTCTGCATTATGTTTGTTTGTTTCTGAACTCCGTAAAGAGAACTGCAACCGCTGCATCATCCTCCATCACGACAATGCGAGTTCTCACACCGCACACAGAACAAAAGAGTTTTTAGAGCAAGAAAACACAGAATTATTAGACCATCCGCCGTACAGCCCCGACCTAAGCCCTAATGATTTCTATACTTTCCCTAAAATAAAGAATAAATTGCGTGGACAGAGATTTTCATCACCTGAAGAAGCTGTGGACGACTACAAAACGGCCATTTTGGAGACGACAACTTCCGAATGGAATGGTTGCTTCAATGATTAGTTCCATCGTATGGAAAAATGTGTCAAATTTCGCGGAGAATATTTCGACAAGTAATAAATACATTTTTAAATAGTAATGTTGTGTCACTTCCTTGATTCCCGAAATTTTCAGTGCCGCCCTCGTATAGTTACGGGTAGAAAAATATTCTTGCATAAATTGTAAAACAATCTAGTAAGTATACGTATAATGTCCTCCAGACCGAATTTCTCATGGAACGAGAAACCGACACGACCGGTGAGAGAACTACCGTTGAATATAGGCCTTACGCAAGGAATTGCACAAAACACGGTCCTTAGCCCATACATCGACATTCTGCACGTCTTACCAAGTCGTCACTCCTCTAGCGGGGTCCGACCTTTTGTATATACGAATACCTACCCGCGTTTTTTTTTAAACTTCACCCCCACTAGGACGTCCTCCTGTATTGTGGAAGCAGTTTACATACATAAATTGCACAAAGACAGACATCCAGACTTAGAACAATTGCTTTTAGGCTATACAATTATTTGTTCCGTGCGGGATTCGAACCCGCGGCCCTCAGCGCCGTAGCTCATGCCACTGCCGCCTGTTACCAAATTCAAATAAATGAGACAGATGCTGACAACGTATCTGTCTTATTTATTTAAAGTACACAAGAGTCATTCCTTTTTCTTACTATTCTTTGCACGATAGGATTTTTGTTATTCACCTGTATCGTTTAGGCAGTTTACACACATACCGTGGTTTACGTGGTTAAGCTACACTGCAGCTATACATAGCTGTGGAACGAATGGGTCGGCTTGACTGGGGAACGACCAAGCTCTCACAGGATATCATTGTGAAACAGCAGAAAAAGCTGCTGTGTTTTGATATTGAATGTAGAGAACCGGAGATCTACTTTACTGGTAACCAGACAATCCATGCAAATCAATTTCAGGGGAGACAGCATCTGCATTTTGATTCTTAATCGAGGTTGTGTGTGGATGTCTATGGGTCACAGTATCCACTTACCATCAAATGGAATGTGTGCTCATGTCACGCTTATTCTAAATTTAAAAAAATCAATAATACAATCTTAATCAAGGACGAAGGAGTCCTTTGTCCAAAATCTTTAACACTGCAACAGAGCCTTCGTTAAATAATTTCAATCAAGAGTTTTATACGAATTTGAATCATGAGTACTGGTACGGATAGAGGGTTATAGTTGTATTATTAATGTTTCCTTTTCCTAAGCCAAACATCTTTGTACAAGATGCTAGACTCGCGCACAAAACCAAATGTATCCGGTTCTACCCCTTATTCAACAAATAGGTTAAAATGAATGACCAAGTTATATATCCCCGCTAAAACCTCACGTACATACAGTTAGCAGTCGACTGTACGAGAAATATAACGGGGGTTATAAAATAAAGTTTAAAAAGTACGTTAAAATATTTAATAAATTAAACAATTATTAAATTGTTTACAATTTGTTTCTGCTTGTGTTATTATATTTTTTTATTTTGAGCGTCAATCAACACCAGTGACATTCAACTAATTGAACCATCGGGAGCTTTAATACAATGCAACCAACAAGAAAAAATAAACTTGTACTTAGTGTTTTTTTACCAATGTTTTTTGCAAACACATGTAAGTATCTGAATTATTTAAACTCTTTCATTTCAAAACCTTTATTTCAACATATAGTATAATTATTCCATTACAGCAACAAAAGCGCTGAACATAGGCCTCCCTATAGATTGCTTCAGAGGGGATATTTACCACAGCTGGCACGCTTGGCAGCCGGCTTGGCAACATCTGTTTTTTTTGTTATTAGGAAGACGTTGCTACCCATCTCCAGGTTTGTTCCCCTCCGTCGCCTCTTATGACACTTATGGCACCCACGAAATACCCCATGGTAGTGGTTATTCTCACACCACCACGCGGTAAACATTTAGTATTATTTCGTATTTTATCATCAATCTCCGGCAATCTTTTTAAATTTATATTTATATACTTGCACTATTTTATCTGTTATTTGAAACGTTATATATGATAAAAATGTGTAGTAAACAATTAACATAAATTCATTCATTTACTGACTTTATATGTCGAACATAGGCGCCTTTCCCCATAAATGAGAGCTAATAATATTCCGCTTACCAGATGTCGCTGGTCGTTTTTTCAGATTCATATTTTATCAGTTTCTAGAGTATTATATTAAAATATTAATACGCAAAACAATGCAATACAAAAAAAAATTAAAGAGCCACTGAAGGTTTGCTCTTTAATTTTGTGCACATATTTTAACTCTTTTTTTATATAATTTATATGTACATATTAATGAACCAATGCGTGGAAACAACTGTATAGGAATCTGAGCAATTTAGGTTCATTTTTTTTTCACACACCGCCATCTGGTCCCAAGCTAAGCAGAGCTTGTGTTATGGGTACTAGACAACTGATAAATATACTTATATATTTCTAAATACATAAATATTATAGATAAATTACACCCAGACACAGAACAAATGATCGTGCTCATCACACAAACATTTGTCTTGGGTGGGAATCGAACCCACGACCTCCGGCTTAGCAGTCAGGGTCACTAACCACTAGACCAACAGGCCTGTCAGGCCTGTCTTTTATTTTAACTTTTCAAATTTTAGGAAAATCCATAGTTTGGTTTATTCACTTCTAAACTAATTAATACGAAATGTAACTAAATATTCCAGAAAAAAACATTAACCCTTACATTTTACAAATTCCCCGCTATGAAATTTGTCAAATATTTCACCTCATTTCAATGTGGCGCAGTGGAAGCAGAGAAGATTGTGGATGCCCTCATTGCATCGTAGGGCTCACTGAAGTTAGCCCCCCGAAATTCTTTATTTTTTAATTTTTGAAATTTCGTTATCACATATCGTTAGTTCGTGGTTTGTTCTTGATTGTTCTATTTCAATAATTGTTTGTTCGTCAATAATTTATTTATAAAAAATAAATTAAAATTCTGCCTTATAGTTAGCCCCTCCACTCCAAATTATAATTTCTATCGTTTTCTCACTCTTAATCTCGTGGCTATTAGACGGGAAATGAAGCTGCAGTCTTCAACAGATTTTACAGCATACAGGCAACTGAAGAAACAAATCTCCGTCATTAAGAGATGTCAAATCATCAAATCATTAAGAGATGTCTTCAGAACAAAGGGTTTCCTAACACTGACTGGAATCTTTATCCTAGAGTTATGTTTATTTGTTAAAAACAATATGCAATATTTTAATTTGAAATATGATTCAAAGAAAAACATTCGCAATCAATATAAATATGATATAAGCTTACCTATTATTAAAAATATGATTTACTATAAAAGTACCTACATTACTGCTATTCGTGTATACAATCATTTACCACCATCTATTAAACAATTAAATGGAAATATGTTTAAAAAAAATTAAAGAAATTGTTAATTGAAAATGTTTTTTACAATCTCAATGAGTATTTTAATAAAATAAATGTTAGTATGTAGTAAATTTAAAAGTTATTTTTTTTTTATTGTTGCATACCCGAAATGGGTAAACTGTTGAGCCTAAAACTATATGTTTTTGTACTAAGATCTTATTGTACACAGTTATGCAATAAATGTATCTTTATCTTTATCTTATCCGAATACATGCGGCGGGACTTACGCAACTTCAATACTGCTCGTATTGAGGAAGCGATCGAGCGGAACCAGGGTTCCAAAGTTACTGGCAGACAAATCTCCGGCAAAGAGATCTGTCTGCCGGTAAGAGCCAACTGTCAAAGCTGAAGACCGAGTGTGGCAACTTCGCTTCCGGGACAACTGAGATTTTGAGTGAGATTGAGAGATTCTGTGCGCAGCTGTACACATCATTGTTGCAGCCACACGCAAGTGTGAGTAACGATCCAAAAGCAAGTCTTATACGACACTATTCCGATGATATCACATGGATGTCAGTCTGAGCGAGATAAGAATGGCTCTCCAGCACCTTAAAAACGGCGAGGCCCGAGGCGAGGATGGAACTGGTACTTTTGAAAGCGGGTGGAACACCGCTACTTAAAGTCCTTCAGAAGTTCTTCAATTCCGTCCCCTATGGTGGCACTACTTAGGAAGCGTGGAGCAGAAGTCCGGTGGTTTCCTTCTTCAAGAAAGGCGACAACGCTCTCTTGAAGAACTACAGACCTTCTGAACCGCGGCTACCTGCTGTTTTCGAGAGTCATTACGAATCGTCTCGCAAGTAGACTCGACGACTTCCGGCTCCCCAAACAAGACGGTTTACGAAAAGGCTTCAGTACCATAAACCACATATATACCCTGCGGCAGATTGTACAGAAGACCGAAGAGTATAATCTGCCACTTTGCCTGGCGTATGTGGACTATAAGAAAGCTTTTAATTCCATCGAAATTTGAGCGGTGCTACAGTCTCTTCAGCGATGCCAAATTGACTGTCGGTAAATCGAAGAGGACTACGATGGCTATCCGAGTACAGAACCAGAGTACGAAACCTATCCAATTGCAGAGAGGTGTAAAACAGGGTGGCGCTATATCCCCGAAACTCTTCACCGCTGCCTTGGAAGACGTTTTCAAGCTACTGAACTGGAAAGGATACGGTAACGTCATCATCAATTAATGGCGAATACATCACTCACCTTCGATTTGTCGACAATTTAGTTCTTACGGCTGAATCGCTGGAGGACCAATAGTATCTCGCAATGGATAGGTTTTAAGATGAACATGGATAAAACAAAAATCATGTTTAATGTCTATGTCACACCTATGCCGGTAGTTGTTGGGAGCACTATTTTCGAAGTTGTTAACGAATATATTTCATCATCACTACAGCCTTTCACAAGTCCACTGCTGAACATAGGCCTCCCCCAAGTAATGCCACAAAGCACGGTCCTGAGCCACCTGCATCCATCGACTTCCTGCATGTCTTACCAGGTCGTCACTCCATCTAGTGGGGGTCGCCCTACACTACGCTTACCGGTACGAGGCTGCCACTCAAGAACCTTTCTTCCCCATCGGTTATCGGTTCTTCGAGCTATATGGCCGGCCCATTGCCACTTCAGCTTACTAATCCGTTGGGCTATGTCGGTCACTCTGGTTTTACTGCGGATATCCTCATTTCTGAGTGTATCACGCAGAGAAACTCCGAGCATAGCCCTCTCCATAGCTCGCTGAGCGACCTTGAGCGTCCTCATACGGCCAGCAGTGAAGGACCACGTCTCAGATCCGTAAGTCATCACTGGCAACACGCACTGGTTGTACAATCTAGTTTTTAGAGATTGAGGTATACCTGACGAGAATATATGTCGTAATTTCCCGAACGCTGCCCAGCCGAGTTGAATCCTTCGATTGACCTCTCGGTCGAAGTTGGACTTACCTAGTCGGACTATTTGTCCCAGGTAAACGTACTCGTCAACAACTTCGAGCATAGTGCTCCCAACAACTACCGGCATATGTGTGACATGGACATTGAACATGATCTTTGTTTTGTCCATGTTCATCTTAAGACTTATCCGTTGGGAGGCACTATTGAGGTCATTGAGCATAGTGCTTAAGTCCTCCAGCGATTCTGTCATAAGGACTATATCGTCGGCAAATCGAAGGTGAGTGATGTACTCGCCATTGATGTCAATACCGTATCCTTTCCAGTCCAGTAGCTTGAAAACGTCTTCCAATGCAGCGGTGAAGAGTTTCGGGGATATAACGCCACCCTGTCTTACACCTCTCTGCAGTTGGATAGGTTTCGAGCTCTGGTTCTGTACTCGGATAGCCATCGTAGCCCTACTGTACAAACACTTCAGCACTTCGATATACCGACAGTCAACTTGGCACCGCTGAAGGGACTGTAGCACCGCCCAAATTTCGACGGAATCAAAGGCTTTCTCATAGTCCACATACGCCAGGCAAAGTGGTGGATTGTACTCTTCGGTCTTCTGTACAATCTGCCGCAGGGTATGTATGTGGTCTATGGTACTGAAGCCTTTTCGGAAACCGGCTTGTTCGGGAGGCTGGAAGTCGTCGAGTCTGCGTGCGAGACGATTCGTAATGACTCTCGAAAACAGCACGTAGACACGGCTCAGAAGGGAAATCGGTCTCGGATCGGATCGGATCGGAAACGAATATATTTACCTGGGACAAATAGTCCGACTAGGTAAGTCCAACTTCGACCGAGAGGTCAATCGACGGATTCAACTCGGTTGGGCAGCGTTCGGGAAATTACGACACTTCTTCTCGTCAGGTGTACTTCAAAACTTAAAAACTGAATTATACAACCAGTGCGTGTTGCCAGTGATGACTTACGGATTTGAGACGTGGTCCTTCAGTGCTGGCCCTATGAGGACGCTCAAGGTCGCTCAGCGAGCTACGAAGAGGGCTATGCTCGATAAACTTTCTTTCTTTCTCTGGGTGATAAACTTATAAATGAGGATATCCGCAGTAGAACCAGAGTGACCGACATAGCCCAACGGATTAGTAAGCTGAAGTGGGAATGGGCTGGCCATATAGCTCGAAGAAACGACAATCGATGAAAAAAAAGGTTCTCGAGTGGCAGCCTCGTACTGGCGGGCGTAATGTACGGTGATCCCCCATTAGATATAGGGACGACCTGGTAAGACATGCAGGAAGTCGATGGATGAAGGTGACTCAGGACCGTGCTTTTGTGGCATTCTTTGGGGGAGACTTATGTTCAGCAGTGGACTTGTGAAGGGCTGGAAGCGCTGTAATGATGATGATGATAGAAAAATGTTCCAATGGAGCCTACTTTGCATACTTTTTCTATCGAGAAAATTACATGCTGTCGTTTTTTCCTTCTATGCAATACATTATCACATAGTCAAAATTGGTTCGTAATCTGTAATACCTACTTAAAAAATGTGTGAAATAGAGAAACCAACAAATTTTCAAGGTATCATTTACTATATTATTGTAGCAATGATTCATTTTTTTAGGTTATGCAATAAAATGTTTCGATTGTAACAGCGCTAATAACTCGGCATGTTTGAACATGTACTTGCACAAAATGCTTGTGCCCATAGTGGACTGCGCTAAGGCACTCCCAAATGCTTCGAGCAAGCAATTCTTTTGCAGAAAGATGGTTCAAACTAGTGAGTACACTGTACAATTCCTTTGCAGAAAGATGGTTCAAACTAGTGAATACACTGTATATACTCACTTTACCTTTTATTCTCGTACATTTAAGTAAGTTAAAATAGTCCAGTCAAATAAGACTTTGAAGATTACAATAATTCCCATAGAGCTAAAAATTGGTATGAATGTTCAGAATACCATTATAAATGAATTGTGAAAAGTCCCCATCAATCCCCCTTGTGCAAAAAATTTTATTGATGGTGAAAGTTTGCAAAAATAGGTTTTTCGCGTTTTTCAGCTAAACGGTGAGTTTAACAGCAAAAATAGTTCAGACAAAAATTGTAGATCATCCGATTCTCTACAAAAAATGTATCTACATTTTTTTTCATAAGTATTGCCTTTTCCTTGATATAGCGGTTGAAAGAATTGAAAAAAATATTTTATTCGTAATATGCACACGTTTCCACACCACCCATGAGGTAGTGTGCTTGGCGCTTTTTTTTTTAACGTGGTTTCCCCGGTAGGCCTATTCCGCGATCTATTATGATCCTATTGAATGCAAATGGAGTATTGAAAATGATGAAAGCTGCGTAAATTATGTAATAAATAAATGAAAAAATAATTTGGAAAAATTATTCATCGGATTCATAATAATCCAATGGAACTTCTAGTATATTGTCTTCGTTTTCTTCTTCATCTTCTTTTTCCTCATCTTCCTGCTGGATACAAATATGTTCTAAAAGTACTTACTTACTTACTTACTTACTTATCGTCACGCACAATCCCTAACGGGGTAGCCAGAGAGAACAGATCGCCAAGTGTCACGATCCTTACATACCTCTTTCGCTTCTTTCAGGTTCATTAACTTCTTCATACATGCACGTCTAGGTATCCGAGTACTCTTGACCCTCCCCTCTTCGAGCAATTTGCTCACATGGTCTTCGAAAGTTAGTCTCGGTCTACCTCGACACCTTTTAATATTTACTTTCGCTCTATATATTTTCTTCACCATTCGGTCTTCACTCATTCGTTCAACGTGTCCAAACCATTGGAGTACGCCCCTATCAATTTTTGTGATAAGGTCATCTTTCAATCCTGCCATATTGCGAATCTCTTCGTTTCGCTTTCGGTCGGCTACGGTAACGCCACACATTTTACGAAGAGATCGCATCTCCACTGCATTCAACTTGCTTTTATGCTTCTTCTGGCATACCCAGGTTTCGCTGCCATATAACAAAGTCGGTACCAACACTGCGTTATGTATTGCAAGGCGTGCACTCTTCACCACGCCTTGCCTTTTTATTAATGCATTCAGGGCACCATTGACTTTGTTTCCGGCAGCGACACGCCTATCCACATCTAAATCACATCTTCCATCCCGGCTGAAAGCACTCCCCAAGTATACAATTTCATTTACCTGTTCTAGACATTCCTGATTTACCCATATTTCACATTTCGTTCTCTCTTCGTCCTTTTCAAATACCAGAACCTTAGTTTTATTAGCATTCAAACGGAGACCTTTAATTTCACATTCCTCTTTCATACACGTGACTAATGCCTGCAGTTCTGCTTCTGATGGTGCAATAAGCACTGCATCATCAGCATACAGCAGACAATTAACTTTTATGTCACCCAATTTCACACCCAAACAGCTATCTTTCAGCTTCTGTAAACAGCTGTCGAGATACAGTATGAACAGCCAGGAAGACATGACACAACCCTGTTTTACGCCCGCTTGGACGCTAAACATGGGTGACAGGTCATGCCCTATCCGCACACAGTCTTTACAGTCATAGTAGAGTGACTGCACAGCCCTTAACAATCGACCATCCACACCATATCCCGGCAACAGTTCCCACATTTTCTTCCTTATAACCTTATCAAATGCTTTCTCCAGATCCACAAAAGCACAGAAAATCCTCTGGTTAACACTCAGAAGCTTCTCCGTGATCATGCGGAGAGAAAACATTTGATCCGTGCATCCTCTTCCAGGTCTAAATCCGCATGTTCTAAAAGTGATGCATCATATGTCTCATCACTGATATCGTAATTATCCTCATCTAGTATCGATTCAACATTGGAGCACGACTGTCCTTGACAATTGGAGCATGCTAAAGAACAAAACAGTCCAACCTTTTTACAGCCGCATTTAGCATTGCAACCTTTTTTGCAATTGCAAAAGATGGTGTTAAGGAGTTTTTCTGGTGCAGGTGGGAGTAACGTATGAATTGGTTCCAATGCATTGTCAACTAACTTCCAACCCCAGTCTTCTGGATCCATTTTATTACCAAGCCACACTTGAACTTGATAATATACCCGGAATAGATGTTGTTGAGCAGCAGCAGAGGTTGGGGGAAGACAAGCTAATTGCACTTGTTTTTTATTATAAGTTTTTTTTGCAAAAGATAAGTATCGGAGCTTATCCAAGCAGGTAATTTTTTTTGGAGCTCCGTACATAGAAAGAAGAAAGCGAATTCCATTAGTGATTATAGCTTCTGGAGTAGAGTTACTATCTTTAAAAACTTCAGCACAATTAATTAAATTTTGTTTCTCGAACAATTTCAAAACCGTTGTTTTGCCCCTCTTGAAAAATGCTGATGTTGTATCGCAGCCAGTTATTGCGTGTAGAAAAAGTATATGATTTTGGCATTTTGGAAAAGCACAGAGACTTTTTGATGAATATATTTCCGATTGCTGCTGAGTCTTTCCCGGTTTAAAAAAATAAATAATTTTTTCTGTTGGAGTTCGAGCAGTAAGTAATACTAATAAATCGACATCTTCACCAACAACAATAGTTGTATTTGTTGAGTTGAATTGTTCTATTGCTGTTTCAATGATCAGAACATCAGCATCATTTTCAGCTTGTTTTACAAGAATATTTTCAGTAGTAAATTTTTCTTTTAACATTAAAATAAACCGAGACTTGTTGTGGGTATTTGCAAGAAATTTTTGTTTGCTTGTGGGAACTGTCATAAATTCATCAAAAATAACATCAGAAGATGAAGATGTTGTTGTAGCTCGACGTCGTTGTTCTGCGGCTTTAATATTTTTTTACAATCGGTGTAACCATCAAATACTACAGTCACTCTATGGCCAAAATGTCTACGTACATACTGAACATATTTGTCTAAAATATTATGAAATGTTTCTTCATGGTCCCAGACAACTCGGTGTAACAGAAATCCCCCGTCGATGATGAACGTAGAATTTATATTGTCAATATCTAATATTACTGTTTGAAAACAGTCGTAAATGGCTGACTTTTGTGTTTTACGCATTCCAATTTCATCAAACATTGACAATGGGTAGGGAGCCAATTCATATTCGAAATATTTTTCAATTTCATCTTCCAAAGCAGTCGTAATACTCATACGTTGAAATAATAATACAGGGTCAACAGGAATCTTCTTATCGTGAACTTTGACAGTGCTACTCATAGCTAAAAGAGGGACTACTTTATCAGCACGTTTCAATTTAATGTTATCAAACGTCAATCCTGTTATTTTTGACATGCAAGCAATCCCAACTTCACGAGCTTTATGACAATTAATTTTGTCATCACCAACAATTCCACTGGCAATAGATACAATTCTGTTGACTTCTGGAAAATGATCATGTAAAGAAAACCACTCTAGGAGGCTTTGTATGTCTTGAGAATCTTTCTTCATTCGAGAATCACTTGCATCAACATGCTGATCTGTTGTGTCCATTTTAACATTAGCGAAATCTTCCAATCCTTCACAAATAGCATTCATTGCATGCATACCATATACCCATTTACTTATGACACTCTCTTTCGTACTTCTCCCTCGAGAAAGACCTCCATCTGTCTTCATTGCTTTCATCATTGACTGCTCGATCACCATGTCTGTTGAAGTTCCACAACTCAATTTATCTGAACGTCTAATCGTAAAATATCCTCCTGTAAAACGTTTGTAAACATCAGGATCCATGCAGTTTTTTAATTGTAGCATATCTTGTAGATATAAGTGTGATGATTTAGCATAAGAGAAATGTCCCGACGCGTGAAAGTAAGGAAGCATTTCTTTAACGCTGTCCAAGTGAGCTTGCCAATCTCCCATACGTTCAGCTCTTATAAACTCCTTTGCAATCGACACCATATCAAAATATTGAATCCATAATTTTGCGGTAGGTCCTCGTTTTTCATATTCTTTTAGTTTTTCATTAAATTTATTCAGTAATGCTCCAGATGTTTCATTATCATGTTCAACATCATTATATGAAATAGTATTATCAATTACATTTTTCACAGTTATCGTCAGATTTTCATCAATGGCGTCATCAATATCAAGTTCTTTAAATATTATTATTGTTAAAGCTAACTGAAGTAATGTATGAGCTCGAATAGCTCTCGCGTATGCATGACCGTTGAGCATTTTATCTAATGACCCAGGCGCATAAATCAAAGAAAGTATTTCTTTTATACCGCTTCCTTGCATGATGTAACCAATTGCTCCAAGAAATGACATAAGTAAATGAAATCCTCCGAGCCTGATTATGATTTTCGATAATTCAGATCCTTCAGGTGCAGCTAAGACGATTTCTCGAGCTTTTGCATACAGAGGCTGATCAAAAGTAACAACGCATACATTATGACCATAACGTTTTGCATTTTCTGAAGCACAAAGTAAAGTGGTGTATATGGTGTTGTAATTACTAGCTGGTTGATGAATAAACCGTAAAAATGAAATTTTCGATGTTGAAAAATTTATAATATTACTTGTTAAATGCTCAATGAAACCATTCCAACCGGGAATTGATAAATTTCTCCATTTGCCATAGAACCATATCACGTCGACTTTTTTGAGTAAAGATACTCTTACTCCACTTCCATAGTCAAAATCTCGGACATTTATTTTACTGTAACCTACTACACCATTATTTTCATACACCTGTATTGGCACATGAGCTATTGCCGCAAAATCTTTTGCTGATGGGACTACTTTTATTCGTTGTATAGGCTCTTCTAGTACAACTGAAGTTTTTGGAGTAACAATTTGAATAATACCCATAATGTGAAGCGTGTTATGACCGTCTAGCGTATTTACATTTATATCAGCATTATCTGCTACATATTGAATAAAAGTGCCAGTTTCAGGTGATAAGATATGAGGTGGACGATGAAAAACTGCTGCTGCCTCGTACATCATCGTATCATTATAAGATGCGCACAAACCAAAAGATGAAAAAATTTGTATAAGCCTTTTCGATCCAAATCGCCGATGAAAAAAAACGGAGAGACCCAATTGTAATTTGGACTTGAAAGACCTAGGCCGAACAGCACTCATAATACTATGGCTAATATTCGTGCATACTAATTGTAAATGTTCTAAATTGGAGCGTTTATTTTTTTAAATGACCTTCTCTAAGAAATAAGTCAGTGACTTTGGAATGTCTGTATCAATATCTTCAAACATACGACCTGGTGGAGGATAATTAGAATTATCTAACACTGCACATTGGATATCCTCTCGAATAATTGCTGCTGCAGCTTCTAAGATGCGAAATCGCTCTTCTTTTTTATCGGTTTTTTTTTCGTACCAAGCTTGATTTAAAATATCATGGTGACTATCAATAAAACATACGAATGTTGATGATCCTGATTTTTCTGTAATAATAATTCTATCACCATACTCCAACTTCAATCGCATTTTAATGGTTCTGTTATCTATTGCTGATTTTTTACAAATACTTTTCAATTCGTCTAATGTGAATTGACAATCATCGCTATTTTCAATATACTTAAATATTTCTCTCATCGCAATATTTGTAGCTTCATCTTGAGGACGACCGACTTTACCCCCAGTGGTCGGTTTCAGAAAAGAATTGTAGCAATCGTTATGATACTTAGCCTCGGCAGCGACTAAATCATATTCAAATTCAATTCGAGCAGCAACAGCTTTGGCTACATCATCACAACGAGTTTTAGCTATAGTTAGAATACTGTCTTTGAACGAAAGTGTAGTCACTTTAAAAATCTTACGTCGGTACTGCAGTGCTTTTTTCTTCTCCAACTCTTCATTTAATTCATTGCCGCAAAATAAACAACACTGGTTGAAGCAAAATGTAGTTTCACTTACTCGTGCTCTAGTACGAGGAGGACTTATTTTTGATGAACCAGCTTCTTCCTCTTGGCGCCGTCTTTTCACGGCATCAATGCTAATTTTTCGAGTATAATTTTTTCGACACTGCACATGAATTTTTACAGATGTCTGGTCTTTCAGGTACTCCGAAAACTCATCACCTCTTTCAATACTTGCATCAATTAATGCTTTCATGCCGCGATCAACAGTAACAACTCCACTTTCAGTCAAAGGTTGACTACAAATAAAGCAGAATTGCGACATTTTTTTTTAAAAAACAGTAAAATGCACAAACTTTGTTACAAAATATAAGCGATAGCCACGAGTTGTCACTACGAAGGAATGCTTACGAGTTACGACTAACAGTATTTTGTTGAGTATGAGACCTTCGAAACGGAGCAGGTATACGAGCATCGCCACGCTGACAATTGAATGGAAGACAGATGTTACTCAAGGCCATGCGACTAAATGAAAATAGGGGAGGAGTTTTTGACGTTCATTTATATTCTAAGAATTTTATAATTTGTATGTATAAGACATAGGGACTCATGTATTTACTCATATAACGGTTCAAAAATGTATATAAAAGTACATTAACGTGCATATTACGAATAAAATATTTTTTTCAATTCTTTCAACCGCTATATCACGGAAATGGCAATACTTATCAAAAAAGTGTAGATACATTTTTTGTAGAGAATCGGATGATCTACAATTTTTGTCTGAACTATTTTTGCTGTAAAACTCACAGTTTAGCTGAAAAACGCGAAAAACCTATTTTTGCAAACTTTCACCATCAATAAAAATTTTTGCACAAGGGGGATTGATGGGGACTTTTCACAATTCATTTATAATGGTATTCTGAACATTCATACCAATTTTTAGCTCTATGGGAATTATTGTAACCTTACCTCTATTTTAAGGACTAATTTGACTGGACTAAAAGTAAAAAATCGTTAACAAGAGATCGCTTCAAAAAGTACAGGCCTTAGGTTTGAATTTTTTTTTAAATCTTTATTAATATAAAATACACGCATTTAAAATAATAATAAACATCGCCAAACTGTGCAACAGTTTGTTGGCGATAGTGGCGCTCTTTTGTTATACATTATTATGTATTTTTTGTTACATACATACTTGTCTTAGGTATATTTATTACAATAAATATCTCTATCTTTAATTAATACTTATTATAGGTAGTACATTATACTTTTCATAGGAATGTATTTTTCAGTCTTTTCTTTAATGTTACAGTGCTTATGTCTTTGGATGTATCTCTTATAAAATCTATTCTATTAAATATTAGCGGAGTTAACTATTGCCTAATTCTCTTACCGTAATAGTTTCTTATTTATGCGTTATAGGTTGTTTAAATTTATTCATTTTATATTGTTCTAAAGCAATTAGGTAATCTACCTCTTCATGCACTGGAAGTGTACTATTTTACATATATTAAATAATTTGTAAAATTTGGTTTTACACTGTAATTTTACTTTTTTACTTACTAAATACTTAAGTAGTCTAATCTGTAAATGTTTTATACGATCTAACTGTGTTTTTAATGTTAGCCCATAACTGCTCAATCCATAATCGATTACCGAGTCAGCCAGTGCATAACACAGTACGTACAAGACTTTTCGATTCATGAAATTGCTTAGGTGAAAGAATCTACCCAGTATTGATTGCAATTTATTACACACACCATTGACGTGCAGTTTCCAGTTCATATTACTATCTACTGTTAGGCATAAGTATCGGTATTTATCTACTACATCTATGTTTGTGCACTGGCAGCCAGCTTTATTGAGGTGTAGACACTCGTATGTATGACCAATTATATTTATGTTTAATTTACCTTGCTTAAAGACGTTACTGTGGGGTATATATGAACTTATATACATAGCCTTTGTTTTGGCTAATGTTAAAGTCGTTGATGATACATATCAACATCTAATGTTGCCACATGTAAATATAGAAAATATTTACATGTGGCAACATTAGACAGTGTGTTTTTGCCTATACAGGTATGCTGTATAGGCAAAAACACACTGTCTAATGTTGCCAGCACAACACTAATAATCACTTATACGTGGTAGAGCCATGCTGCAGCTATATTGTGGTTGTAGCACGAATGGGTTGGCTCGACCGGGGTAGGACCACGCTCTCACAGAATACCAGCGTAAAATAGCAGCTTAATACTGCTGTGTTTCGTATGGTGAGTGTAGAGATCCGGAGGCCCTTTTTTACTGGAAACTAGGCATTCCATCTCAGTCCTCAGGCGTGTATATTATGTGTAAATGTAACTATACCTATTCGTATTTTGCATGCAAAAGTAAAGCATAAAAACATAATAAAAGCCATCTAATTCATTCATATGACACGATGAATGAAACATAATCAGCCAAAAGTTAACAGTGCATGTATAAAAAGACATATTCCGTACAGATCATGCGATACAGAAACGATCTTAATACAGTCGGCACAATAAGTAAAAACCACTAGGATGTTTTTTTTATAGAATAAGGGTAACAAACGAGCACACAGTTCACCTGATGATAGGTGGATGCTGTGGCCCACAGACATTTACATTTATCCTCAAATAAGAATCAAAATGCATGCCTAGTTTCCAGTAAAAAAGGGTCTCCGAATCTCGACACTCACCAGACGAAACATAGCAGTATTAAGCTGCTATTTTACGCTGGTATTCTGTGAGAGCGTGATCCCCTCCCAGTCGAGCCGATTAATTTATATTACAGTATAGCGTTACTCTACCAAATATAATATGTGAATACAGGACCGACAGATGTGTTATTTTACCCCAGACTATGTATGCTGGAATTGCCGCCACGAACAAAGTCAGCTACGACATGTTAGAGCGGAGCATATTGGTTTAAAGAGACTACTGGTAGAGTTGAATTCTTATCACAATTGGTCAAACTTTAGAAACATATAATTATATATTTAACAAAACCATCTATTTGTAGCCAGATGTTCTCATACCGACAACTTTCAAAGTGAAAGAAACGAGGAGACTGAGGAGCGTTAGATATTTTTTTAAATAATATTTATCTTATTCGCAGTTTTGCATCATGATCAAACTCCAGAAATCCGTGTTACCAGGAGCTGTGGATGGGTGAAGAACAAACGAGAGTGCTACACAGCAGATAACGAAGACCACTTGGAGACAGTGTGCCAGTGTTTCGGAGATATGTGCAATGCGGGAAATGTGTTCGAAAATTTCAAAGCGACATTTCTTGGTATTGTGTTGGCAACATTCATTACAATAAAAAGTTGGAGGGCATAAGCTCAAAACGTATGTTTGCTTGATCTGATTCTGAAAGACTAAGATAATTTTAATTTAGTTTATAAAACGTAAACGCATTAAGTTATAATTATAATATAATTAATAAAATATATATACCGACAGGTTTTTTATATTGATCCACTTCCATTCTCTTTATAACATAAAAATAATGTCCTTCAGACCGAATTTCGGTCACGGCGGCCAGCGTCAACTGAGACTAGCCATCTCTGCAGGACAGAATTATAGTGCTCGAGTGCATGCGCTAGCTCAGGTGCACTCTCTAACTCTCTGTTCCCTCGCTGTCATAATCCGATTGGACGGTAAACCAACACGACCGGAGAGAGATCAGGCGCAAAACCAACGGCTTTACGTACTTTAAGAGGCATATGGGTAAGACACTGCCAAATTCCTGACTCCGGGCAGCTACTAAGAATTTCTTGACGGAAAAACTCAATAATTGATTTTCCGGCCCGACCCAGGATTCGAACCCAGGACCTCATGATCATCAGCCACACTACAACTTCCTTACTCCATAACATAACGTATAAGTAAAAGAAAAACCGACTTGTTGGTTACCCCGAAACATCTTAATCAGAAATTTGCTTCCTATTATTATATGGGTAGATTAACGAAAAAATTAATATTCGTCTGTCGTTCATATTTGGTTGACGCAACCTGCGAAGGGATGAAGTATTAAAATATAAGAACTTATACTTCGTCATCAGCCCGTAATGTTCACTTCAGGATATTAGCCTTCCCTTTGCAGGAAGAAATCGCTTTAAGCCTTGAAGCGTTCGGCTCCTCCTACTACATCGTGGGAACGAAATAGCATAGTATATTTTCTTCATAAATACGACTCTATTTCATTTTTGTTTTACAACAATTTTGTGATACATTACCCATAAATAAGCGAAGTTACCATAAGAATCATAATCATTTCTTATATTTACGCGAACACTACACATTGATTAAAACTACTTTTACGGATTTTATCGCGTTTACATTAACCATTTAAAATTAAACGCGATAAAATCCGTAAACGTAGTTTTAATTAATACCATAAGAAACTTCAAAACCTACCAGGCGGTCCCATAATGAACTGGCCTGATATAGTTCAACGCGACATGTCGCTACATGTTGTGTTGCATTAAATGGTCTATTATAAAACATAATTTTGATAGTTCTGTTGATAAAAGTAATATTGAAAACTTAGTTTACCAAGATAAAACTATTAATAACCCTAATGATATATGTAACCTTATTAACAACTATTTTATTGAACTTACTCATAAAGATAATTTTGATGAATTGAATAATGACTTGAATAACATTAATATTCCCGCTCAAAGAGATAGCTTGTTTTTAACCCCAGTAACCGACACTGACGTTATGAAAATTATTAACACTTTGAATGATACACACGCTACCGGTTATGATGAACTCACAACAAGAATAATTAAATTAAGTGCTAAACATATAGCAATTCCTCTGAGTTACATAATTAATTTGTCGTTAGAACAAGGAATATTTCCTACAAGACTAAAAATATCCGTAATTAGACCTCTATTTAAAAAAGGTGATCGTACAAACATTGATAATTATAGGCCTATCACATTAATACCAATAATGGCAAAAATTTTTGAAAAAGTAATGCATGATAAAATTAGTAATTATATTAATAAGAATAAAATTCTTGTTGACAATCAATTTGGATTTAGAAAAAGTAGTTCCACTACACTAGCTTGCTTTAATTTAGTTAAGCTGGTCACAGAAGCACTTAATAACAAAATGTCGACAATATCAATATTTCTAGATATGAGCAAAGCATTTGACTTTGTCTCGCATAAACGATTACTTTTCAAACTTGAGAGGTATGGAATTAGAGTAAAGTCACATGATTGGTTTAAAAGCTATCTGTCGAATCGCCAGCAAAGAACGTTACTCTCAAAAATAGAAAATAATTCGAAAGTTACATATGAATCTGAACTTAAACCTAATAGTAGTGGTGTGCCGCAGGGCAGCATTCTAGGGCCATTTTTATTCATTATTTATATTAATGATCTCTGTAGTAACCTAAAACATAAATGCACATTGTTTGCTGACGACACTACACTAACCATAAGCTGTTTAAACAAAAATAATCTCGAATTTGAAACTAATAATGAGTTACAAAATGCAGTGCAATGGCTACAAGAGAATAATCTACATGTCAATTTAAATAAAACTAAATTAATACAGTACCAAACTCTAAATTCAAAGTGCCACCCTGTTAAAATACAATATAATAATACTGTTTTGCAACCAGTACAATCTACATTATTTTTAGGTATAATTATTGATGGTAAATTGAACTGGAAAGAACATGTAGATAAAGTGTGTAGTAAACTCGATAAATTTGTATTTGCTCTTCGCAAACTAAGACTCACAGCCAGTAAAGAAACAGTCCTCAGTGCATATCATGGGTACGTCTCTTCAGTACTTCGCTATGGATTAGTTATATGGGGTAATTCAGTGAATATAGGCAGGGCGTTTAAAGCACAAAAAAAATGTATTAGATCCATGTGTGGCGCTAATTATTTAGATCATTGTAAGCCATTATTTCAAAAATTAAAGATACTTCCACTGCCCTGTCTCTATATTTTTGAAATATGTTTGTTCGTTAAGAGATACTCCTATCTATTTCCAATAAATGAACGTATTTCCAAGAGGATCCAAGACAGAAACCCAAACCAATTGGTGGCACCATCCCAAAGACTTTATTTGTATAGTCGTAATGCCCACTGCATGGCAATAACAATCTTTAATAAGCTGCCACCACAGATTAGACAGTTGCCTATAAATAAATTTAAACGTGCAATATTTTCTTGGCTTTTGGATATGTGTTTTTATTCTGTTAACGATTTCATAGATTATAAATTTATAAATTATACATAAATGAATGCTCCCAATATTGTATTAATAATAATAATAATATATATCTACAATTGATAATTCCTATATAATGTTATAAATGTATAAATTTGTCTAAATAAGTACTATAAAGTGTTAAATATTATTTTAATTGTAATATTTCTACACCGAATACGGTAGTATATGTGAATCATTCTATAATTTCAACATCTGTAATTACCATATACTAAGAAATAAACGATATTCTATTCTATTCTATTCTATTCTAAATAGTACGTTTATCGTGCACTTAATATAAGAAACATGCATCGACATGAAATGCTTAGTCTTAGTTTAACAGGCATTTGAATAAAGAGAGTCGCGTATTTTTTTAAAATGTCGAAAACTGAGTATCGAAGTATCATAAAGTTTCTGTTTAAAGAAGGTTTATCCCCTGCCCAAATAAAAGAACGATTGGATGGCGTGTATAAGGAGTCTGCCCCCTCCTATAGCACAGTGAAAAATTGGGTGAAAGAGTTTCGCCTCGGGAGAGAAATAGTCGAAGACTTTGGCCACGACGGTCGACCTGTGGAAGTGCTCACTCCCGAAACGATTGCTCTTATCGAAGAGGAGGTTCTGAGTGACCGCCGTTTGAAGATTAGAGAAATTGCAACAAGGGTTGGGCTCTCTAAGAGTACCGTTCATCGCGCGATCCATGAACATCTTCACATGAAAAAAGTGAGTGCAAGATGGGTACCGAAACTTCTTTCGGCGGTACAGAGACAGGAAAGAGTGCACTGCGCTTCGGAGTTTTTGGATCTTTGTGGCGAAAATCCAAAAATCCAAAGATCCAATCCTGTGATCGAGCGCCTAGTGACTGGTGATGAAACTATGATCTTGTATTATGATCCACAAAGCAAGCGCGAGTCAATGGAATGGCGTTATAAGGGTGAAAAGCCCCCTGGAAAGGCAAAGGTGCAACAATCGACTAAAAAACTGATGTGCAATATTTTGGGATTTTCAAGGCATTTTGATGGTGGATTTTAAAGAACGTAATACAGTCGTGAACGGCGAATATTATGCTTCTTTAATATATAAATTACGAGACAAGATAAAGGAAAAACGAAGAGGCAAGCTGTCTAAAGGTGTCCTGTTGCTCCATGACAACGTCCCTGTTCATACCGCTGGTGTTTCGAAGGATGCAGTTCGTCAATGCGGGTTCACAGAAGTTCAACATCCATCTTACAGTCCAGACATGGCCCCGTCCGACTATTATTTATTTCCAAATTTAAAGCGGGACTTAAGAGGAAGAAAGTTTTCAAGCGATGAAGAGTTACAGGCGGCCGTCTCCAGTCATTTTGAGGATAAAAAATGTGATTATTTTTATAAAGGTTTAGAGATGTTGATTCACAGATGTCAGAAGTGTGTTAGTATTCATGGTGATTATATTGAAAAATAAAATAGGTTTCGTTTCATTTCCTTCATTGGTTCATACTTAGGCCAATTCATTATGGGACCGCCTACGTACATATTATTTTTATGCTCACAGTATACCAGCGTAAAATAACAGCTTAATGCTGCTGTGTTTCGTATGGTGAGTGTAGAGAACCGGAGACGAAACATTCCATCTCAGTCCTCAGGGGTGACAACGCATCTGCATTTTGATTCGTAATCGAGAATCGAAGATGTCTATGGACTCATTCATTAGAGCCTAGCCCATCGATAGTCCACTGTTGAACATAGGCCTACAGTGTAATTGAGCGTGGTCCTACCCTGGTAGAGCCAACCCATTCGTGCTACAACCACAATATAGCTGCAGCATGGCTCTACCACGTAAAAAAAAGATAGAAACAACTTCGATAAAGAAGCTGATACGCGGATTCAATTGAGCTGGGCAGCACCGAGAAGCTTCGTCAGCTCTTCTCATCGCCCAAACCACAAAGCTTGAAGACGAAAGACTTCGGCCAGTGCGTCCTGCCTGTATTCACATATGGTGCCGAAACGTGGACACTTTCCTACTCCACAAACTCAAAGTCTGGGTGACTTTGAGTTTGTGTTGCGAGCGATGGAAAAAGCTGTGCTCGGAGTTTTCCGATGGATAACATTCGTAACGAAGAAATCCGCCGAAGAGCCAAGGTTACCTACGTAGAATTCCGTATTTTCAGGCAGAAGTGGCAATGGGCCGGTCATATCTGTCGCAGAAGCGATTATTGTTGGAGTAGGCGCGTCAAAAAGTCGAGACCGCGTTTAGGTAAACGTAGTGTGGGACGCCCCCTTGCTAGATAGAGTGACGATCTGCGCAAGGCGGTTGGTAGTAACTGGCTGCGTGTGGCCGAAGATCGGGTTAAGTGGAGCACATTGGGAGAGGCATATATCCAGCAGTGGACTGCCGCAGGCTGATGATGATGAAGATGATGACTGAATTAATAATGAATCCCGTCTTGATGTGTGCCGATTAACATAATTTACTTAAAATATAATATTTATATAAAAACTTTTTAACTTTCCAGAATAACGAAACGTATTGTCACCGCATTAACATGACCCGCAGCTTTTATTCAATGGCGGTAACAGTTTACGAAACACAGTTGCCACTTCGGTACTGCTTTTACTTTAATGTTAAAGTAACTTTAATATTAATAAAACGTAAATATGTTGTTGATAACTTCTCTCCCCGTGTTTTTGCTGTTTAGTTGCATTAAATATGGTAAGTCAATAATTTTATTAACATTTTAGACCATAAATTAAGTAATATAGCATTAAAACCTAATTACAACTTAATTTATGGTCGCACAAATGGGTTTTTAAAATAATTCTTACTAATAAAATTGTCAACGTATCTTAGGTTACCACATTACAGTTCAAATAATAGTGGTTTGTATAAAAACATTAAATAAAGAAATTAAAATTATTTCTCATTCAGTATTTATAGTTTTATAAAGACTTATCAAAGCCAGTGAAGACGACGCTAGTGTTTATCGGTGTTGTTTACTCCGTAGAAGTCTATATGTGTAATATGTATAATGTATATAATGTATACGTGATAATTACAACCACAAGTTATCTTTGTTCATATTAATAATAAATACATTAATGTGGAAATATTTTGTTGTTGCACAATACACAATTTAGAAATTTAAAATTAAAATAAGTACTTTTAGTAATAATGAGAATGAAACAACTTAGGTAGGTACTATATTGAATGACTAAAATTAAAAAAAAATTCTCAATTTGTTAGTCTATTCGGAAAGCGAACAGATTTCACTAGAGTACCTATAACATAATTAAAAAGCTTTTGTTGGGATTGACTTAGATCTAAAATAAAGCTTTAGAACTATATAATCAATATATTTACATACATACATAAATATAATTTACTTCTTGCTTCGTTTTTATTTAGTCACTTTCTTGTTTGTTTGTCTATCTGTCTGTCGTTCCTAGTCGAACCTTGCAACTCGAATTTCGAGCATTTCCCGATGTGCTAGAGACTTGCAATTTTGAACATAACTTATAATCACATGACAGTGTAGGAATATGAAATATAACGTAGCATATTAAATTTTTTAGTATAAAAAATTAAAAAAATCGCTTGATATTAGTTCCATTTTTCGCCAAGGCGCGGGCACGGCGGTTCTTTTTTCTAACCACAGACCAACAAAGAAGATAGACAGATCGCTGCGTGATATTTCGGGTTACGCTGAAACCATGCTCACACGCATTCACCCACATAGGGTTGTCAGGTCTTAAAACCGAAAATCGGACATACCAACGACCAGCGGACATTTTGGCAAAAAGGCCGGCCGGACACCATTTTTTTTTATCTTGGTAAAACGACATTTGTTTTAAAGTAAGCCAATGCTTTTTATCATTTACCATAAAATCTTCTTAAGTTGTAATGAAATAACAACATTTGAATAAATCAGTCCTCCTTATTATTAGTCATTCAATATTCATTACAATATTAATTTCAATAATTGCAATAGTACGTATGTAAGTACATGAAAAATATAAAGAAATGGTCAAATTTAAAAAACCTAAATAAAGCCAGACACCGTCTAATTTGCCCGGGCACGCAACCAAAGCCTGACTGTGTCCGGCTTTATCCGGACGTCCGGCATAATATATTTCTCCCTTTGATTATATACCTGTATATATAATCAAAGATTTCTCCTGTCTAAAACGGCTCGTAAATGACACGTGCTTGACGCACAGATTGCTTAAGGAGAAATATAATCTCAAATGGCTTAGCAAGATCCTTCGTTATGCCGAAAATATTGCAGCATTAATTTTGAAATAAATATATGGTAAAGTTGAGGATTAATGTTAAGGATTATGTTAGACGAAAACACGATTTCGTAAAATTTTCTTGATAGAAAAAAATCCAAAGTTACCTCCAAAATAAACAATAAACAGCTGTTATTCATAAAATACTTTAAATAAGATCATGAAACTTTGCATACTAACTGAACTATCTATAAAGCAGTGCTTATGTTATTTACTTTTTTTAAAATACCATTATTTTCAATGTAAAAAGAAATTACCTGAACTATCGGCCTCTTGAAGCGTGATTCCTGCCGCACGGTCACTTCGCTTCGGCCTTTGAAGTCGGAGGTTGTGTCGCTTACGATCAGAATATACATTACGCAACAGGACGACGTAAAATTAAAATGGGAAATAACCGTAATAAAAATAAGAAGCGACTGGCTTGGCGTTAAGAAACAGGCATAAATATGATAAACCTAATGAAATAAGTGTCTAACGACCTTTCTACTTACAGAATTAATGATTACAAACATGTCGGTACATAGCATACGACGCGCGGGCAAGTGGGGACGAAATTAGAATTTAAGATGACTTACTATATCCCCTTAACACAATGTCGTTGATTGATTTTACACGCATAGGCATATGTGTACGTGAGTGCGAGTTGCTAATTATTACAATAAGTTGAGTTTTGATTCATCTAAGTATCTTTCTTTGTTGATCTGAGTTTCAAACATAACTCTATTTCTTGTAGACCTTGTTCTACATTAAAGAATAAATAAAAAAAAAACGGAACATTATTGTTTATTTTACTTTCACTCACCAGCTAACACCATCCGCTGTTACGAATGCACCAGCGTTAACAACTCAATGTGCCTCGACCCCACGATTTATGACCAGGATACAGTGATGAGATACCTTGGCACAACAAACTGCGAGACAGGAGTCTATTCAGCTGGGAATAAGAACTTTTTCTGCAGGAAGATCGTCCAAACCAGTTCGTACACCACATGTTTTTATTTTTGTATTTTATAATCGATATGTACATAATTTTACCGTGTTGTTGCGGTGTAAAAATATCCACTACCCCCATATGATCCCGTGGGTGCAGTAAGAGACGACAGAGGAAACAAATCGGGAGATGAGCAGCAGCATCTCACTAATAACGACAACAAAATACATTGTCTTTGTAACCCACTTGTCAAGTGTGGCACTATGGCTAATATATAATAATATATCTCTACTTGGACCGGGCCATCATCACAGACAGGACTATTCTTGCGAATAAGCCTGATATTGTGCTGATGGACCGGGCACAGTCAAGGATATTTTTGGTCGACATTACCATTCCGTATGACGAGAACCTCGTGAAAGCCGAAACAGATAAGCAAACAAAATATCTGGACCTAGTTCACGAGGTGATCGACATGTGAGGTGGTCTGTCGACCGAAGTTATTCCTGTAGTCGTTTCTGCAAACTGGGTTAATCCCAGTCAGCCTCTGAGGCGGCGGTGACTCCGTGACGGACCGCTCCGGACTCAAATGCAGAAGGCGATCCCTTTCCTCCTAACCCTCGGCTGTTTGGTCTTCCCTGACAAGGGCTTTCATCTAGTTGGGCTTTTATTTATTTATGTTAGTATATTAAATGAATATTTATGTATATTTATCATTTCCTTCAGCCCAACCAGTTGAGAATACTCTATGAATACCCCAATAACTATATAATAAATATCCCCCTCTAAGGCAACCTATGGGGGAGGCCTATGTTTAGCAGTGAACTTCAATAGGCTGTAACAGTAACGGTGACAGTAATATTTTCTACAAACTTCGACAGTAATTTCGTTTCCAAAATAATGTAATCGTATCGTGTTGTGTAGGCTGTAACTAACTTTTGACTTTTGTATTATCTGTGAACATTAAAAGTCTTATGGCAGTGTTAATTATATACGATACGTGGTTTAGTCGTACAGAATAGTTACTACGTCGCGGATTGTGGCTTCGTATCCCAAGCTTAATCTAAACAATAACAAGTTCCTAGTCTAAACAATAGCAATGCACATGTGGAAGACGGAAGATGTACATGCTGTAATTGTAGGCTTATTACGGAAAGCGTATTAAGCCTACAATTACAAATACAAATTACTAAATCGGACTTCTGATCTAGGATATGTAGAGTCACATGAAAAGGTTTAAGAATAGCACAGAAACATTTTTTATTCAATTTAGTACTACGACCAGTGATTCGGAGAAATCCTCTGTCCTGGGAAGAACAGCAAAAAACTCAGCGGGGCATTTCTTTTAAATATAATTAATTTACAATTTATTACTATATACTAAGATAAAATACACAGATCACAACTAATCAACTATAAATTGTACTGAGACTAATTTAGTAGAAAGAGAATGAGAGAAAAGAGTCGAGGATGAGCTAGTAGCGGAATACGACAAGTGCACCGTACCACGCTAGAGCCAAGACTCTCTTACAGCTCCATCCGTTTTATACAACCAAAACAAATAGCCACACGTGGCCCAAACCTTTCTAAAGACGAATTTAAAGCGTTGAATAACTTACGGAACAGACCAGAGCTCACGATTCACCGCGCGGATAAAGGAAATGCTACGGTAATAAAGGACACGTCAGAGTATAATTTTAAACTACAACGACTTTTATTGGACGAAAGTACATACAAAAAGGTCAATACAGACCCTACAACTAATACGCTTAAAACAACTAACGATTTAATAAAGAAATACTCCGAAAAGTTAAATCTCGACGTGAATTCGATAATACCATCATGTGCCAAACCGCCGAGGTTTGGGTTACCGAATATGCACAAGCCAAACGCTCCACTACGTCCCATAGTGGGTCAGATCGATCTACCGACCACCGACTTTTAAGTTAGGGCTCAACGCTTAGCAAAAATACTATCGTCGGTGAGAGAACATAACAGAGCACATGGTCCTAGTGCGAATACAAGCTGTAATACAGTAGTAGTGTAGAGTAGAGTAGTGTAGTTACAAACTTATAATTTTTTATTGTCATCGTTTCTTAATTCATCTGTGAAATTTTAGAAAAATTGAACGTCTTAATGGGTGTAAAAATTTGAAACTGAATTAGTAGAATTCACTTTTCTAAAATCAATATTCTGAATTAAAAATTTCCTATTTTAGAATAGAATAAAATAATTTTTCATCATGCGGAGTTACTGCATTAATTTAAACATTCGCATTCGCAATCATTTTTACGGAGCTTTTGCTGATTCGGAAGAGATACGACAAGAAATAATTATATGGCGCCAGTGAGTAATAATGCGTACACCATCATCGATGAGTGTTGTTACAGTTTTTTTTTATCGTATAAGGGTACAAAGGTTTACTACCTCATATCTTGCCGCGATTGTCGTAGGAGTTGACAGAGATAAATAAAATAGGTGATGGACAACAGCATCTTTCTGATAACAACTTAAAATAGTTAAAAAAAAATTACTGTGTTACTGGCGCCGTAAGGATATCCACTACCCCATATAGCACCCCGAGGGTGATGTAGGAAGTGACAGAGGGAAATGAAACAGAAGGTTTAGCAGCATCGTCCTGATAAAATCGATAATGGCAATTTTAGTGTTGTCTAACCGCGTGCACGACGATGGTGGAAAACATCTTACGGAAACCTGTATGTTTAACCTGAGCAGGTGTGCATGCGCACGTAGACCTGAGCGTGTATTGGAATAGAGCTGTGCAATTTTTGATCTTGCACAGGCAACCGGAGTTCAATTCTTTGCGCAGGCAAACCTGTGCAGGCAAAACTATTTTTAAACTGTACAGGTAGTCACGCTTGGGTGTACGGTGTACCTGAATAACTCAACTGTACACGTCATCTATACCCTAGCGTGTATGACTTCCATAACGTGTATCGCTTCCATAAGGAATAAAATAGTTCGGTACATATGTGAAGTTCAACGTGTAGTGGCGGTGTGAGAATATCCAATACTCCATATCGTACCGAGGGTGTCGTAAGAGGCAGAGGGAAACTGAAGCAGGAGATGGGCAGCAGTAACTGGTTGCTATGACGAAATCTCTCCTATGAAGCAAGCTATGGGGACGCCTAATATGTTCAGTACTGGACTTTTATAGGTTCTAATAGATGAATGGATGAATGTGAAGTCCATCCACCAACGCGCACCGGAACAGCGCATTGATCTAATTGCTTTGTAAGAATAGAGGAAGCCTGCGCCCAGTAGTGGGGACTGTGAACTGTACAAAGACTGCAACTTTATTAACCAGCGATCCGCCTCAACTTCCGTGTGATTTCTGGATCTCGTCAACAGCGCCACCTACCGGATACAATTGTGAATATAAACCATCCAGCCACCCATTTAAAACAAACACAAAAAATTACATCAAAATCGGTCCAGGCATTCTCAAGTGATGACCTTTTAAAGATGCAGAAACAGAAACAGGAACAGAAACTTTTTATTCAATATACATAGATTATAAATAATACTTATTGAAAGTCACTTTGCACTTGCAGCAATTAATATTTATTTATATACAATCCTAGCATATTTTTTTTCTTTGATAATATTTTCTGTGATATTCGGACATTAATAAACATCAACACCGAATTCAAAGGTCATCGCAAACTAACAGCAAACGAAGACGAATGTATTCATTAGAGTGTTACCACACCAACCGATCGCTAGTCAATCGATGTTAGAATGAACCAGTCGACGCTGATCGAGCTGCTTGAATATTAGAGAACTCACCCCGCTCCAACGACCGCTATTTAAAATGTCTAGATGAATTTAATCTACATATGTGGCTATGGCCTTAAAAAACGGTCGCACCCAGAGTCTTCTGCGTTTACGTCTGAGCGAGCATACAAGGCGTACAAGAGCGTATTAGCCAACAATAACATGTCCTCTTCTGAATGCATTTTGAAAGACACTGATGACGTGCTCATAACCACATTGATTAACTGTCGGTCGATAACTGAACAACATTTTGTTGACGAGTGTCTACTATAAACATCATCATTAGCTCATCCTTTAAATCAGTCATCATAATCAACTTAAGCTACCCACACCAATCGATCGACATCGATTGACGTTGAACAAAAGCATCGATCAACGTCGACGTCAACGTCGTCGACGATCGGTCGACAATAGATCAATTGGTGTGGTAACATCCTTACGCATATGCCACTAGCGTCTGGAGATAATGAGTAGTTTATGTTAGTAGTATGCTAAGATAAATGTACAAGAAGTAAGGATCGGGGTCACCTTTATGATAGCCCGATAGTTTAATCAATCGTAGGACCCGTTGTTAAATGAAAACATACAGTTCTAAAGCTAACATGTCTTTTTAACCGGCTTCAAAAAGAAGGATTCCTCAGGGGTTCATTAAAATCTTCAAACTTCAATTTACAAAGGCGCGATATACAATATGTAACGTAATTAACGCACACCCTCAGACACTCCAATTAGTATATTATGTTATAATCATAATACATACACTGAATTTTTAGTTAAACATTTTATGCACTGATTATTTATCAAATTAGTTATACTAATTCCGGAAAAATGTTGTGGTCACAGTACAAATCCACGAACGCAAAGACTTTAACGTGTTTGAAATAAAGTTCATTTTTCTTTATTTTTATTGAAGGACAGAGTTAGTAATAATACAAATAAAACTGCACTCTTAAAAGTCTTATTGCCATATGTTACGGTCCATTTCAGTTTGTATTGACTGTACAGATTTAGTGAGACTGTAATTTACGTAGTTTTAATTATTTTTGGGATAAAAAAATTATCTGTATTAAAATGATAGGAATCGATTCAGTAAACGATTCTGATCAAACTACTTTCTCAAAGTGCGTTAATTATGTTACATGTTGTATATAATATGGACGAATGATTCTTTACCACATCGGGCGATTTCGATAATTTTGATGTTTACCATTTATTTATGTCATTTTTTTTATTTACGTCAAAGTACCGGAGACAATTTTTACTGGAAACAAGGCATTTCATCTTAGTCGTCAGGGGTGACAACGCAATTGCATTTTGATTCTTAATTAGGAAGAAATAGTCTATGGGTCACAGCATCCACTTACCATCAGGTGGACTGTGTGCTCCTTTGTCACCTATATGCTATAAAAGAAACTATTTTCGAAAGTTTGGAATGGATCCTGCCAATATACGGCGAAGCGGAACACCATGGGGTTTTTGACGGTGCGAGTCCGACATAACCCGTCCTGACTTCCGCGAGGTGGGTTTGGGTAGACATTTCCTCATGTAAAAAATGGTTCGAACTTAAATATCTCAGGCGTCAGTCGGTTGAGATACGGCTGATATCTTTGAGTATGCTGCTATCTATCTAATCCAGCCCAAAGCCGCTACTTGATTCTGCCGGATTCGGACTTATGAAGAACTAGCTTAGCCTAGTTAAACCAGTTTGTTCTAAAACCGATTGGCAGTGAATGAACCCAATTTATTTATTTTTGATACCAGATATTATTTTTCTACGCAGATTTGGAAAATACACTCCTTAACCAGATATATCTGCTTTTCACTACGTATAGGTGTTAGAGCCAGGCTGGAGCTAGCTATATTATAGTTATAGCACGAACGGATCATCCCAATCGAAGAAGGACCACGCTTTCACAGAATACCAGCGTAAAATAGCAGCTTAATGATGCTGTTTTTCGTATGGTGGGTGTAGAGAACCGGTGATCACCGATCACCGCGAATAATTCTAAAGAGGCATTCCAAATTAGTTTTGAGGGGTGACAACACCTCTGCATTCTGATTCTTAATCGAGGATAGATGTAGATATCTATAGACCACAGCATACACTTTCCATCAAGTGGACTGTGTACTCGTTTGTCACTCTTATTCTATAAAAAAAACAACCGATGCGTATACAAAAATACGAGGTGTGTTCAAAAAGTAAGGTGACTTTATATTTTTATGAAAAACTATTTATTTATTCATCAATATTTATGTTGTCCCCTTCAAAGTAATCCCCCTCAGATATAATACACTTGTGCCAACGCTTTTTCCAATCGTCAAAGCATTTCTGATAATCACTTTCTGGTATAGCCTTCAGCTCTTTCAGCTATGCAGTTTTTATCTCTTCAATCGTTGCAAATCTTCGTCCTTTCATAGGTCTCTTCAGTTTTGGGAACAGGAAAAAGTCACATGGGGCCAAATCCGGTGAATATGGTGGCTGAGTCATGATTGTAGTGTTGTTTTTGGTCAAAAAACCTCTCACAAGCAACGATGGGTGAGCAGGTGCATTATCGTGATGAACCATGAATTGTTTACCCACAATTCGGGACGTTTCTTACGTATTGCTTCTCGCAAATGGCGCATAACTTCAAGGTAATACTCCTTATTGACCGTACGACCTTGTGGCAAGAACTCATGATGCACCACACCCCTACAGTCGAAGAAAACTGTAAGCAAAACCTTCACATTTGATCGAACTTGGCGTGCTTTTTTTGGTCTTGGTGATTCAGTGTGCTTCCACTGGGACGATTGAGTCTTAGTTTCGACGTCATAACTGTATACCTATGTTTCGTCACCTGTTATGACCCTTTTGAGCAAATCTGGGTCGTTGTTGACATCATCCAATAGCTCTTGAGCGATTGTCATGCGACGGTTCTTTTGGTCGAAACTGAGCAATTTTGGAACAAATTTCGCTGACACAAGTTTCATGCCCAAAATATCCGAAAAAATTTCATGGCAAGAGCCGACCGATATGCCAACATCCTCCGCAACTTCTCTGATAGTGATTCGACGATTTTCCAAAACAATTTTCTTCACTATTTCAACGTTTTCATCGGTTGTTGACGTGCTGGGGCGTCCAGAGCGAGGTTCGTTATTGGCATCTTCTCGGCCGTCTTGAAAGAGCTTGTATAACGTTATAAACGTTTTTTTTTACTAAGAGTAGACTCACCGTATGCCACTGTCAACATTTCAAGTGTTTTGGAGCACGTAATTCCATTTTTTACACAAAATTTGATGCAAATTCTTTGATCCATTTTTTTGATAGAAGAAAATCGCCGAGCACACCAAAGTACGTCTGCCCTTTGTAACTGTCAAAAATAAACTAAACATGCTATACACTTCAAACTTGAAACATATGCTCAGGACATGTGTACCAACGCAACAAAATACAAAAATCGAAAATCGAATGTGCGTGGCCCGCGAAATTCAAAAAGTCACCTTACTTTTTGAACACACCTCGTATACCCGAATATTACACAGTTCTATACTGGCATAATAATAATAATAATGTCGTCCAGACCGAATTTCGGTCACGGCGGCCAGCTTCAACGGAAAATAGCCATTCACCCAGGACATGATTACAGTGCCCGAGTGTATGCGCAAGCACAGGTGCACTCTCTGATCCCTCACTCTCATAATCCGATGGGACGGTAAACCAACACGATCGGAGAGATATCACGCGCAGGACCAACTGCTTTCACACTGCATTACCACAGACATCTGACATTATCGATCTGTAAATGAGGGTACACTGTAAGCAATCTACAGCTAGCCCTTTTCCACCTATCTTTAACCTTAGCGGGTAAATCAGTATTAAAAATGCGATTAACAATTTCATTTGTGTCGTCTGGGATGCGAATTTTGGTAGTGAAATTTACCTTGAGCACTTAGCCTTGAGCTATCACGGCTCTACTTCCCTGAGCCCCGCCGTGAGAATACTATTGTCGTTCAGTAAGTTATCCCCCTTCCGACCTTTATTTTCCCAATTTGATGCAAGTGAATTAATACAACTTTGTACGTCGAATTCTGCCGCCAAATCTACCGTGATTTGAGATTAATCCGCTTATATGATGGCTTTGAATTAGTCATATCCGGTGATCGGAGTCCGGTCGCCCGCTAGGCTCATTATCACTTTTTTTTCACGGTCGCAAAGCAGACTCGGCATTATGTGAAAACAAATGAACTACATAATGTGTTATTAAAATATTGCGTCATACGATATTATTTTAAATTTAGAATACCAAGGCGAATATGAGATCAGTATCTTCATTTTAAAAAAATCGATAAATTAAAACCAGCCAGTATTTAAAAGGTAGGTTTTTTAATTATTGCAATTTAAAATATTTTTTTTATATGAAGTTACATATCAACTTCAGCCTACTCCAAATTCAAACAAAGAAGGCAACATATGCGTTGTCACCGCTGAAGACTAATGTACTACCTCACACCAAGTAATTATACTGGCTCTATATTCTTCAGACTGGAACACAGTAATACAACCACTGCAATTCGTTATCAGAAATAAATAAGAAGGTGGTAGTCAGGCGGACTTTTAGACAGAAGAGGTGGCCTATCATCGAGTTGTTGCTTTGAGGGTTGTCATATGACCGCATAAATTCAGTCTTTACGGATTTTAAGTGCATTGCTGTGTTCCTGGTTGAAGGGTATATAGAGTCAGTATAATTGCAAACGGCGTGGCATTTATATTGGTCCTCAGGGACGGCAACGTGGTAGTATTTAGTTGTTAATGTTATACGTGGTAGAGTCAGGAGCCACGCTACAGCTATATTATGGTTGTAGCACGAATGGGTCGGCTCGACCGAGGACGGACCACTCTCTCACAGCATACCAGCGTTAAATAGCAGATTAATACTGCTATGTTTCGTATCGTGAGTGTAGAGATCCGGAGACCCTTTTTTACTGGAAACGAGGTATCCCATCTTAAGCCTCAGGGTGACAACGTATCTGCGTTTTGATTCTTAATCGAGGATAAATTTAGATGTCTATGGGCCACAGCATTCACTTACCATCAGGTGGACTGTGTCCTCGTTTGTCACCCTTATCCTATAAAAAAGACGGCAACGCAGCTGTAGCCTTCTTTTATTTTTCTGCTGGTGTCGATCAACTGCAATAGCCACTTACCATCAAGTGAACTGTAAGTTCGCTTATTAATTCGGTTTTATAAAAGAAAACATTAAAGGCGTGTTACCAGACGTTTAAATCTGCAGCCTGTTGATGATAGGCACTCTCAGATCTGTCAATGCTCTACGAGTTCAGTACAGTTAACTTTGGTGGTTTAGTCGGTTGTAAGCGCGACTGGTGGACATGCGGTCCGGGGTTCTAAAATCGAGTCGAACCATAATCAGTTATTAGGATCATATGTGTTTAAAAAGAATTCTGAGCTTGATTATCTAATATGTAAAAACTAATATTGTTTGTTTGTTTTTTATGCGCTGCCATACCGTTCAGATTGCGTTAAAACTTTGTTTCTTTTATAGAATAAGGGTGATAAACGAGCATACAGTCCACCTGATGGTTAATGGATGCTGTGGCCCATAGACATCTACATTCAACCCCGATTAAGATTTAAAATGCAGGTGCGCTGTCACCCCTGAGGACTAAGATGGAATGCCTCGACTCCAGTAAAGACGGGTCTCCGGTTCTCTACACTCACCATACGAAACACAGCAGCATTAAGCTGCTATTTCACGCTGGTATTCTGTGAGAGCGTGGTCCTTCCACGGTCGAGCAGACACATTCATGCTACAACCATAATATCTGCTGCGTGGCTCTACCACGTATAAAAACTTATGTTATTATTATATTATTTGTGAACTTATTGCTTCCACTTGCGCGAAGATTATAACTTATAAGCATAGGACAAATTTGTTTAATGTCATCATTATCATTCCTAATTAATAAATATAACTCTTCTGAATTTAAAATGATATTTTCACAATTATCTCTTCCGCGGCAGCATCGCGCCGGTACCAGTGATGTAAAATAAATAAATGTAATTAATGTAAATAAAATAATTGTACTATTAACTTCCAGTTCTTCATAAGGGCCATGATCCTGAGGTGCGCGTGACACGCGGCTGTGGCTGGATGAGGCACAACCGCGACTGCTATAAAGCCGACAATGAGGATCACCTGGAGACGGTGTGCCAGTGCTTCACAGACGAATGTAACGCTGGAGTGGCGTTGGGGTACAGCGCTGGTGTTGTGGTAGTCCTTAGTCTTTTAGTTCTGTGCTTTTAGTAAATAAATTGTTTTTGTACATAACGAATGTGTTTTATTTAACTAGCCAACAAAGCTTAATATTTATTTGCGTCACTTTTTTGTAATAATTTTTTTTCGTGCTGAGAAGGAAAAGGAAGCTCACCTAGTACAGCCTACGAACATGATCAACATGCTTCCATTTAATTGATTACAGTGTTCTTTATTCTAAAACTGAAGTGATAAACGAACAATTAGTCCATCTACGGTAAGTGGCTATTTGAGCCCAAGGCCATGTGAAGTCAAGTTTTGCCTAGCCGCATACATAGAGTGTAGAGGATGGATAACAGCTGTTCTTTTAGGTTTTGTACGCCACATGGCACGTTTTAGAAATTCCTTTCCATTCCCTAGAAATACCAGGGTTCAGCAGTGCACTAAAAAGCTAAAATGAATAAAGAACAGGAGACCCTTTTTAAACTATAAACGAGACATTCTGTCTTATTTAAGGTATCCTCATTTTATGTAATTTTATACGATTAATATTACAATTAAAGTTTATAAAAAATTGAAAACAATAGGCCTGTTAGGTAACGCAAGCATATTCAATAAGAAAAAGATGTTAGATTAAAGTTGGAAGGAATGACTTCGCCCATATCCGCTCAATAAAATGAGATGATGTGTCTTGCCTAGTCACTTACTGTTGACAGCCACCGCCGTCATCACCTGAGGATGCCTCGTGTAGAGGCGAAATACGTGTCGTATTATCGTCGATGGTGAATCTTTCGTATTGTAGTGGTGTTGGGCGTAGTGGTGCTGGGATTAGTGGTGACGGGGTTAGTGCACGCAATTGAGGGAGGGTTGAAGGTGCTCTTCAAACTAGGTAAGACACATCATTTTATTTTATTGAGCGGATATGGACGAAGTAATTCTTACCAGCTTTAAAATATAAGTAATGAATCTCCGAAAAGTAACGCCTGATTCTGTTAATTATCTTAAAATATGTTAGAATTTTAAGCTTATCAGTTGCATAGCAAACAAATACGATTTTTCATTAAAAACTGTATTTGACATTTTTGGTTTTATTATCACATCCCTATTAACTTAATAAATTGGCAACCTTAGTCACCACGCTGACTGCAGCAGCAGAGGACACTGGCCTAAATATTTAAACAACAAAAGGCCGGAAACGTGCGATCGTGTCCAGTCGTACCGACGAACACGCTTTTGTAAAGTTTGACAATAGCAACAAAGAGTATACCAACCACAGAGTAGAATAATTACTAAAAAAAAATAACCACTACGGTTTAAAAAGCAATACGACGCAATATGCACACAACGTTATATAGGATGTTAAACTAAAAATGAAAAATTTTTGAAAAATATTAATATTTCTCTAAAACAAAGATATAATATCTAAGTTAAAATACAACGGACTTTTTTAAATTTTTACTGACACTAGGTGGTTTTATATTCGGTGATCCTTATTTCTCAGTGAATGTTTTTGTTACATCGATCCTCATTTGAGTATCAAAGAGCAGGTGCGATGTCATCTCTGAGAACAAAGAAATGCCTTATTATCGGTCAAAATGTTTCCAGTTCATGATAGACGCCTTACGAAGCAAGACGGAATTATGCTGCTATTTCATTGGTATTCTGTGCGAACGTGGTTCTGCTTGGTCGAGCTGATCGTTAGTGTTGCATATGTGATATTTACTTACTCATTTATTTATACTTAATTATACCTCTTAATAACAAGGATAACAAAGGGCAAACTTTTGGCATCCTCTCCCAGTCAACCCAGAACATGTGGAAATAACGTGCTGGGTGTCAAAAATAATGAGAACATTATAGGAAATGAAAAATTAATTACAAAATCTACACACATACACAAAACATATATAAATATACATATAATATAAATACACATTTTAAATACAAATGCATATATAACATAAACTTAAAAACATGAGAATCTTATAAACTATGATAGGTATGAGCCTTTGAAGCGTGGCTCTACCACCAGTTGTTACAGTTCAAAGAGTAAGAGGAGTTGTGAGAACCAGTATTACGTATTACAGGCAACGGACATTCTGTCTTTTTTGTAGAATTAGAGTGACAAACGAGCAAAAGCTCCACCAGATGTTATAATAAGTAGATGGTGAGATCCGTAGTCCTACCTCGCTCCCTCTCTACTACCAAAATATAAATGCACCTAATCAAAATATAGATGCGCTATCACTTCTCAGAACTCAAATAGAATTCCTCGTTACCAGTAAAAAGGATATCCGATTCTCTAACTCACCACACGAAACACTGGAACATTGTGCTGCTATTTTATGCTGGTATCTTTTTATAGGATAAGGTCACAAGCGAACACACAGTCCACCTGATGGTAAGTGGTTGCTATGGCCTATAGACATCTACATCCATCCGCCTTTGCGAATCCAAATGCAGATGCGCTGTAACCCGTGAGGACTAAGATGGAATGCCTCGTTTCCAGTAAAATGGGTCTCCGGTTCTCTACACTCATCATACGAAACACAACAGCATTAAGCTGCTATTTTACGCTGGTATCCTGAGAGCTGGTCAAGCTGACCCATTCGTGGTGCAACCATAATAAAGGTGCAGCATGACTCTACAACGTATATAGCCTACTTGTATTAATTTATTCTTCAGTGCGTAGAACCACTGCTTGGAGATGTTTGCTGCTTCAAAAGTTTAAGTGGATGTACTTTTTATTTTACAATATAACGATACTCCAACAGTACACATATTTAAAGTATTAAAAAAACTCTTAGACCATTCAATCCAAAAGAAAAAACTGAATAAAAATAAAAACATTGTTATTAACTATTTGATTGTATTTGTATTTGATTGTAATATAACATAATTAGTTATAATTCAAAGTAACGTCCTCCAGACCGATTTCAGTCACGGCGCGGCGGCCAGTTTTTGCCATCTGGCAGGACAGGATTATAGTGTCCGAGTATATGCACAAGCATCGTTGCACTCTCTATTCCCTCAGTGTCATAGGCGGATGTGACGGTAAACCGACTCAATCGGAGAGAGATCAGGCGCAGGATCAATGGCTTCCTAGGTACGGGTGGTACGGGGTGAATGAAACACCGCCAAATTGCTGATTCGGGGTTGCTACAAGGGTTGCCACCTATACTTTATAATAAAGTACGTTATTTTCAGCAAACGACCTTTATACTTTATGCGTGCAAAAAAGTACGTGAAAATATTTTATTTTACGTATTTAATTATTTTCAAGGCTTTATTTTACTGTTTACAAAAGTAACAAATTATATACAGGCAAAATGGTTTTTCAATGTGGTAATGGTTTTGTAAATTTATATATATATATATATATATATATATATATATATATATATATATATAAATATATACAAAATTGTGTGTTATGGTGCTATTCACTCCCATAACTTTAGCATTATTTACAGAGTTTATTCTTTGATGAATGCCAGGTGTAGAGATAAAAGGAACAGATAATGTGAAGATATTGTGTGTATAAAATAGCATGTCAAATAAATACTACTTTATTTTTACTTGTCGTACTTTACTTACTATTTTTTAGCTTAGAAAAGTATATATACTTTATTTACTCAAAAGATGGCAACCCTAGCTGCTACTGAGAATTTCTTTACAAAAAATTCCAATAACTTATTATGGGTCGACCCGCGATTCCAACCCGGGACCTCATAACCAGCAATCGCAATCGCAAAATAATTAAGACCAGACCAATGAGGCAGTCATAAATTCTAAGTATCTATAAATTAACTGTAAATGGATTAAATTTAGAGTAGAATAATATTAAATATGATATTTTATATGTCCATGATATGATGTTAATACTAATTATTTAAAACAATTGTTTGTCTAGGAATCTGATGAAATAACGTTGAATGTTTTCAATGCGTTGTGAAGAAACTTTGTTAAAAGGACACCGCGCAACACTAGCGTATTCTAAATGGCTTCTCACGAGTGCATTACTGAAAAGGAAACAGGTTCGGAAGGACCAATTTAAAACGAACCAGACGGGCTGGAACGTTCGATAAAGAAACAGAAGGGAGGAATCGAGGCTTCTCTCGATCCGGCCTCCTATAACGCCTACGTTGGGTTCGGGAACAACGTATGTGATCTCCGCAACGGAGTAACACACTAGGGCGATAACCTCGTTCTTTTTCAGCAAGTAGGTTCAGACGGGGATTACGGGTCTTCCGAAGTCGTCCCGGTCCCGACGCCTTAATTCTTCGATGTGGACTGTATAACATTAAGGGATGAATTTTCTTGGGAATAAAACAGCAATTATCTTCAAACCGTTCCGTGAGAGAGTAATCACTTTTCCCTATCACTTTTTTCTTTCTTCTTCTTATTGACTGCTGGTTTGATTCCCGAACGAATTGCAATAAAACCCGTTCACTAAGCTACCCCCAGAACTATACGCGAAATTGAGCCGCGCCATTCGCGTGCCTGCGCAACTTAACAACATGAATTTGTACTATTACTCTCTCACGTTTCACTTAATTTCTTTATTCACATAAATCATACATAAATACAAGTTGTCTATTTAGATAGCACAAAACAATATCTACACCATGATATACATTATTTTTTCGTATCACAAAAATCCTTTAATTTATAAAACAAAACATGCCTATTTTAATCACAAATCCAAAATCCAAACTTCTTAAATATTTAACACAGAAAGTTAAAACAATGTTTCCCACTTGAATTTATACATATGTTAACTAATACAATAGTTTAATTTACATCTTCTCTATTTATTTCACTATTTAAAACACTTTTAAATTTCTTATACAAAACTATCATTATTTCACTTATACACAGGAATTTTCACATAAAAATAACACAAAATTCACCTTTTTAGCACGTACAATCAACCTGAAATGTTTTACAAGTCATTTTTACATAAATTGCTGAAATTACAAACATTTTAAATTTTTACATATTCGGCCTCCTAGGGGCGTGGTCAGCGTGCTTCCGTGAACTCACACTATTTGAACAACTAACTTTGTACGGCTCTCGGCTATCAGAAAAAATGAAAGTCTGAAATACACTTAATTTTACCAATATTAAATAAATAAGTGCTTCTACATAATTTTCAAACTGTAGGAAACTATCTCTGATAAGATTCTTATCAGTTATCATGTTTCTTATCAGATAACAATACAAGTGAATGTTTTCATTAATCAATCATAACAAACAGGCATTTGTTTTCGTACAAACATATCAAACTTATACAAGACAATACTTATGCAATTAATTTCCGTTAATTCTGTTTGTGCACAGAGTGATCATCTCGACCGGGGATCAAATCCGATCTCTAACTTCACTTTAATATTCCTTTGAATTTACATCGTTGGAAAGACGATTTCAACCGGGGAACAAATCCGGTAACATAACATAAAATTCCCTATATGAATTTATTGAAAGATATTACTTAGAAAACAGTAACTAGTCCGGCCTGGGAGTCGAACCCAAGACCTTCATACCATTAATTCGACATTTCTTTAAGATTTAACTAAGCATTTTCTTATCAGAACATTTCTATTGGACAATAAGTCTTTGAAAAGTTATTCGTCATCGGTTGACTTAATAAACTGAAACATTCTTATAGGCGCGTCGCCAACAATCTCCCCCCCGTGCGTTAGCACCATCATTTGAGAGGCGTCGCGGGTACCAGGACTATTATTCTGGATGTAGGTCTCCTCAAGATACCTGTGCTAGTAATGACGTCAACCACTCTGGTGTGACCGTCTGGTCCCGATAACGTTCTACTAATTTTGCCTTTCGGCCACGTATTTCGTGGCAACGAATGATCTATTATCAAAACAATATCGCCTTCTTTAGGTTCCATGAACTTTCCGTTATTACCTGTTCGCGGTATTAAGGTGGGCATGTATTCCTTCAGCCACCTTGTCCAAAAATGGTCGGCTAACCTCTGTGCAGCTTTCCAATTGAGTTGATCCGTCAGATGCCGCTCTAGAAATAATCCAGGTGGTCGATCACCACATGAGCGTCCCAGAAGAAAATGATTGGGTGTCAAACCCTCTTCAGGACTATCCATACTGAATGTTACCAGAGGCCTGGAATTTACTGTGTGCTCTGCTTCTAAAAGCAACGTATGCAGAATTTCCTCTCGTGGGCTCCTTTCTCTGAGCGTAGCGGTCAACGCAATTTTAATCGATCTTACTAACCTCTCCCAGGCGCCACCCATGTGCGGTGCTCCCGGAGGTATAAATTTCCATTTAATGTATTTCTTAAATGACTCATTTTTCATGCCCTCATGGCATTCTTCGCATGCTTTCAATAATTCTTTATTCGCAGCTTTGAAATTTGTCCCGTTATCGCTGTATATAACGGCTGGTTTTCCTCTTCTGGCGATAAATCGCCTCAACGCCATTATCATTGACGCTGGTGTCAACGAGGCTGCTAATTCCAGATGTACTGCTCTGGTAGTCAGACACGTGAATAAAACACCCCAACGTTTTTCGTGTCGCCTTCCTATAGTCACACTCATAGGACCGAAATAATCCACAGCTGAGCATGTAAAAGGTGGTTCATGATGAGCTATTCTCTCCAGAGGAATATTTCCTTGTGGCACGTTCTGCGGTTTGGATCTGTATGTCCTGCACCACTGACAATGATATGACACACTTCGTACTACATTACGTAAGTTCAAGACATAAGATTTCTGGTTCACCTCATTCATCACCGTCTGGTGATTGGCATGTCCAAAATGATGATGAACTTCTCTAATCATCATTTTAACGATTTCGTGTTTACCGTCCAATATGACAGGTTTTCTACTTTCCTCGGTCAAATTAGACTTGAAAGGTAAACGTCCATTTAAACGGAGTAAGTTATCCTCTCCTATTTCCATAGATAATTTACTTAAGCGTGAACTTCTTTCAACACTTTTGCCTGCTTTCAAGCATTTTATTTCCGAATAAAAACACTCGTCTTGAACGAACTTCCAAATTAATAATTCTGCTTTTTTCAAGAGCGCTATGCTCCAACGCGCCATCGGGTCCTTTAACCGACTTTGCTAAAATTTTGTTGGAACACATAACCGACTTTTCGGCTGCGTCGTCGGGTCCTTTAACCGACTTTCTTAAACTCTTGAATTTTTCTACCGCTTGTAAGGTTCGTGTAGTTGCCCCAAGGAATTTCTTAAAGCTGCTAAATCGTCCGTAGTCGGGTAGACTTAACGGTTCTTGCTTTCTTAACGCATTTACGCCCTTTGGCGATTTTTCTTCACCTGTTTCTAAGCCTTTTATGGTGTCCACTTGTTTGGGCCATAAATCAGGACTTTTCCTGAGGAATTCAGGTCCTTGAAACCAGCGATGACTTACATCGAAGGTGAAAGGAAAATTTCTAGCGGCGTCGTCTGCCACATTTTGTGACGTTGGAACCCATCGCCATTCACATGGTTTACTGTGATCTTCGATCTCAGCCAATCGATGAGCAACGAATGGTTTAAAGGCGCGAGGATCTGACTTAATCCACGCTAACACTGTACGTGAGTCTGTCCAAAATACTCTCTCGGACATCTCGTACTTGCTCTCTTCACTAACCGAGGCAGCCAGCCTGCTGCCCATAAGAGCTGCTTGCAATTCAAGCCTTGGAATCGAAATTGGTTTCAACGGCGCTACTCTTGCCTTTGCGGCGATCAGCGTAATCCGCCTTATTCCTAGCTCATCCGTGGTGACGTAATACACCGCGGCAGCGTATACTTTTTCACTAGCATCCGTGAAAGTGTGTAACTCTCCCTTGCCGACGCCTTCAGCAACGGGTCTAGGTACCTCTAAATGACCTAATTTCTTCACTTCCGATATCCATTTACAAAATAACACGTGTAATTCGTGTGAAACTTCTTCATCCCAAGAGATGCCTGTCCTCCATACTTGCTGGATCAGCGACTTCCCTTGAATCGTTATGGGTGATGCGAGTCCCAAAGGATCGAAAACTGACATCACAGTGCTAGTTATCTCCCTCTTCGTAGGCGGTCGTAAACCTTCCATCACCTCTTCCGGTGTGTTATGAAGACTTGTGGAGAAACTTATTATATCCCGTTTGATATTCCAAATCAAACCTAACGTGCGCTCTGTGTGCTCTTTATATCCCAGCGAAGCACAGTCGCTCTTATATTTATTTTCCATTTTACTTAAAACTTCGGGTCGGTTGCTAGCCCATCCCCTCAGTTGGAAAGAAGCATGTTTATGTAATTCATACATATCGTTTACTATCCTTTCGGCCGTCGTCACGTCGGGAAATGCCTGTAGATAGTCATCCATATAAAAATTGCTTTCCGTAGCGGAAGCTGCTTCTGGATAGATATGTGCGTTGTCCTGCGCATTCCTATTCTTTACATATATAGCGATGCATGGTGATGATGCCGCTCCAAATATGAGTGACGTCATTCTATACTCTTCCGGTGGCGCGTCACGATTGTGCCGCCATAAGAATCGAAGGCTATCCCTGTCTTCATCCTGGATTTTCACTTGCAGGAACATTTCTTTAATGTCTGCCATTACTGCCACGCTTCCTTCTCCGAATCGTAGCAGAACTCCGAACAACGACTTCAATAAGTCCGGTCCGGTTAACAATGCATCATTGAGACAACGTCCGCCCGTCTTTGCGGCGGCGTCGAAAACTATCCTTATTTTCCTTTTTTGTGGGTGAGTCACTGCGAAGTGAGGAAGGTACCACGTACGTGGGGAAATGGGAATATGGTTCGCTTTCTCTGCGTAACCATTAACGATGAGATTTTCAATTTGCTTCTCATATTCCTTCTTCAACTCGCTATTTTTGTCGAGCTTTTTTTCAATATTCAACAGGCGACTTTCAACCTGCGCTCTATTCGACGGCATGCACTCATTGTCTGTGCGCCATAACAAAGCAGTCTCGTACCTATTATTAGGTATACGACGTACCGTTTTGTTCAAAATACTTAAGGCTCGTTCTTCTGGGTCGTTCGCGGGCTTTCTAGCCGACACTCCCAGAGATTCCAAACTAAAATAATCCTTGATCAATTTGTCCATATCTTCCTCCTTCTTGGTGGAAATGTGGTTAACGATCTTGATCGGTTTAATACCACCCGATATGTGACCATGTAAAACCCATCCAAGTTTGGTGAGCGATGCTACAGGTAGGTTCTTACCTCCCGAAATTAATTCACGAGTAACTATGAGATGCCAATTGTCCTGACCAATTAATATGGTAGGTTTGGACCTCTCAAACATCAACTCATCCTTAATCGGTGTCAAATGAGAACACCGTTGCAATAATTCTCGGCTTACCGACTGCGGAGAAAGGTTAAGTGACTTAATTGTTTGTACACTTATCTCTTCCAAGTCGCTCGAGTAAATGCCTTTTATCTTAACGTTTAAGCGATACGAACTGTCGTCGTTAATTCGCTTACCTCCCACGGCTTCGATACGTAATCCCTCTTTACGTCCGCGAGGCGCTAATTTCTGAGCCATACACTCCTCTATGAGTGTCATGGTCGATCCTTCATCCAGAAGAGCTGTTGTCTTGACCTTTCCTCTAGGTCCATACAACTCGACCGGTATAATCTTTAAGTATGCACATGCCAGTGCATTCACTGTACTAACAGTTGTAATCTGAGCATCTTTACCCCCCTCGTCCCCTTGTGGCGAGGTTTTTTCATTGGGGTATCGGTGTAGCATTCGATGATGTGACATTCTACATCCTTCTACACCACATTTTTTCGCTTTGCACTCTAACCTCCTATGGTTAGGTGACAAACATTGGAAACATACTTTCGCTTTTTTGACCGCTTCCCATTTCTCGCGAATATTCATGTCCTTAAACTTGTAACAACTCACTATAGAGTGCTCCTTGTTGCATATAACACACTTATGTGTTACCCGACTTACAGGCTTATCCTGGGTTGTCATAACCACTTGTCGGTTGTGCCCTTTACTATTTCGGCGTTCTAGACGCTCGCTCGAATTACTTCGGCGCATATAGCGCTCGCTCACGGCACAGCTGCGTACACCTCCCTTTGCAGTGTGTACAGTTTGCTTCCTGAATTCAGGACGCTTCCTTTTTTCAGGCGCATTTTCATTGTTTAAGGACGCTCCAAATTGTTCACTCAATAAATTTAAAAACTTGGCCATCTTCTGTAACTCTGGCTCCAAAGGATACTGAGCTCGATATTCAAACCATTTAAATTTAATCATAGTTCCGAGCTTCTCCACTATGCGGCTCACTAACTCCGGTGAGTACAAATACTGTGGTTGATTCAACGCTTGTATCGTGGCAACCACGTTCGTAATACGACTTGCAAAAGATCCTATATTCCGGCAATCTTCTGCTAATCTTGGCATACGCTTTACATTCTCGATTTCGGCTAGAATGAGCATCTCAACCCTACCGAATCTTCTTTCGAGAGCGTTCATTATTTCTTCAGGTTCACACAAAGTAAACAACAACGACTTAACCGCTTCCTTAGCGGTGCCCTTTAATGCCTTCCTAAGGCGTGCGACATTCTGCACCCCTGAAAATTGGCTTCTCGTGTCTTCAAACACCGTTTTGAAAATTATCCATTCACCCGGGTCTCCATCGAACACCGGTAATTCCTGGAGGAAATGAAGCTGGGAAGACTTATCTTTACCCGCTATTTTTATTGCACTCACAATCGCTTCGGTCAATTCTGACACCTCACTCGCGTGTGTTTTCTGTGCATTTCCTTGGTTGCGCTCGATCTCCGCCCCTTTGCGGCTTGATCCTTTACACGCTTCCTTATCAGTAATATCGGGTTGTGCTACACTAACCGGCGCGCTCATTATGGTCTGCTGAACCCAACTCCTTACGAAAGGTTCCACCTGAGTATTCCGCTCCTCATCATCCTCACTCGAGTCGATCTCCTCTTCTCGGTTGAGTCGTGCCAACTCCAATTGAGACTTGGCTAAGGCAGCAGCTGCCTGTGCTCGTTCGAGCTCTGAGCGTTCGAATTTAATCCGCGCCTCTAATTCGGCTTTCAGCCTCGCCGATCGCGATGACCTACTGCCTCTTTGTGACCCTTTATCACTAGTGTGCCCGATTACTGTCCTTGACGATGGCGCTTCTTCGGTCCTTTGACCTACTTTTTCGACCACCGTTTCACTCCTGGATATAACGGATTGTTGTGCGGTGCTGGCCTGCGTACCACTGGTGTCCGTCCTGTTGCTCGTCGTTGCCACGGACGTCCCTGTGTCCCACGTGCATGTGGACGTGTCGGTGGTGGCTCCACTTGAAGGAGTTGCTCCATTTGACGCAGTAGCTGTGGTTGCTCCAAATGGTTCCGCTTCTTTAGCTTTTCTTGAGAGCCCTGTCCTTGTCCTGCTCCCTTCGCTTCTCCCTGTCTGGTCTTGTGCCTTCTTCATCTTGCAGGAAGGTGATTGTTGGCCTACGGTCCCTAACTGTCCCTACGGTCCCTACAACCCCTTACCTACAACCCTTCTACACCCCAACCTAACACCACTACCCCTCCCCCCCCTTTATCTCCCAACCCTACAACCCTACTACCACCCTAACAGCCCTATCAGCCCTATCAATCCTGGACGGGGCCTACCGAGGTGAGCCGTCCAGGGATGGAGTCGTGCAGGAACGGAATGGAGGAAAGGTTTAGGAACTGTCCCGCCAAGGAATATGACGAAACAGTCGAGCGGTAGTGCAAGCGCAGTCTCGCTCGAGAGAACTGCTCCACCCGAAGGTGTTGTGCCAGAGCCCAACCGTTTGGCACCGTTAGGTGGTCGGGATGTATGCTGTGCTCGCCGCCCAGTTGCCGGTGACGCCTCGTCCGAGCGCCCTCCTCCGGCCGCGATGCAGTCAGGTGCCCACGCGCACCCTCGCCTGGCAGCAGCAGCGGTGGATGCTTCTTCCTGCACCCTGATGACCCGACAGGAAAATGCCGGACACGGTCGTCCGACAGGAAATGCCGAGCACGCTTGCCCGACAGGAAAATGCCAGATACGGTCGTCCGACAGGAAAAATGCCAAGCCCTGCTTGGCCACGATGAGTGCCTTCACAAGACACCTGCGCCCGGCTGCGATACGTGCCCCATGCGAGCACATGCCCCAGGCCGCAATCCCGGTTTTCTTTCTTCCGGTAGTTCCAGGTCCAGTCCTTCAGCGCTGACGTCCTGGTCTTCTGGCCTTTGGTCCTATTGCTTCAGCTCAAACCTCCGGCTTCCTTCGGTTGCTGATCTTCACTCGGCTCCGAAGGTCTTCTTTTCCACAACCAGCAGTCCAGAGCTGGTTCCTTGATCCAGCTGGCGGGGTTCGGGTGGTCCTTTTAATCCGGCTCCGAAGGTCCAATTGAAAAAGAATTCGGCTCGCAAGGACCAATTGAAAAAGAATCCGGCTCGCAAGGACCAATTGAAAAAGAACCTAACGGAACTCGACTTTCGATTAAGAAACAGAAGGGAGGAATCGAGGCTTCTCTCGATCCGGCCTCCTATAACGCCTACGTTGGGTTCGGGAACAACGTATGTGATCTCCGCAACGGAGTAACACACTAGGGCGATAACCTCGTTCTTTTTCAGCAAGTAGGTTCAGACGGGGATTACGGGTCTTCCGAAGTCGTCCCGGTCCCGACGCCTTAATTCTTCGATGTGGACTGTATAACATTAAGGGATGAATTTTCTTGGGAATAAAACAGCAATTATCTTCAAACCGTTCCGTGAGAGAGTAATCACTTTTCCCTATCACTTTTTTCTTTCTTCTTCTTATTGACTGCTGGTTTGATTCCCGAACGAATTGCAATAAAACCCGTTCACTAAGCTACCCCCAGAACTATACGCGAAAGTGAGCCGCGCCATTCGCGTGCCTGCGCAACTTAACAACATGAATTTGTACTATTACTCTCTCACGTTTCACTTAATTTCTTTATTCACATAAATCATACATAAATACAAGTTGTCTATTTAGATAGCACAAAACAATATCTACACCATGATATACATTATTTTTTCGTATCACAAAAATCCTTTAATTTATAAAACAAAACATGCCTATTTTAATCACAAATCCAAAATCCAAACTTCTTAAATATTTAACACAGAAAGTTAAAACAATGTTTCCCACTTGAATTTATACATATGTTAACTAATACAATAGTTTAATTTACATCTTCTCTATTTATTTCACTATTTAAAACACTTTTAAATTTCTTATACAAAACTATCATTATTTCACTTATACACAGGAATTTTCACATAAAAATAACACAGAATTCACCTTTTTAGCACGTACAATCAACCTGAAATGTTTTACAAGTCATTTTTACATAAATTGCTGAAATTACAAACATTTTAAATTTTTACATATTCGGCCTCCTAGGGGCGTGGTCAGCGTGCTTCCGTGAACTCACACTATTTGAACAACTAACTTTGTACGGCTCTCGGCTATCAGAAAAAATGAAAGTCTGAAATACACTTAATTTTACCAATATTAACTAAATAAGTGCTTCTACATAATTTTCAAACTGTAGGAAACTATCTCTGATAAGATTCTTATCAGTTATCATGTTTCTTATCAGATAACAATACAAGTGAATGTTTTCATTAATCAATCATAACAAATAGGCATTTGTTTTCGTACAAACATATCAAACTTATACAAGACAATACTTATGCAATTAATTTCCGTTAATTCTGTTTGTGCACAGAGTGATCATCTCGACCGGGGAACAAATCCGATCTCTAACTTCACTTTAATATTCCTTTGAATTTACATCGTTGGAAAGACGATTTCAACCGGGGAACAAATCCGGTAACATAACATAAAATTCCCTATATGAATTTATTGAAAGATATTACTTAGAAAACAGTAACTAGTCCGGCCTGGGAGTCGAACCCAAGACCTTCATACCATTAATTCGACATTTCTTTAAGATTTAACTAAGCATTTTCTTATCAGAACATTTCTATTGGACAATAAGTCTTTGAAAAGTTATTCGTCATCGGTTGACTTAATAAACTGAAACATTCTTATAGGCGCGTCGCCAACAATTACATAGTAGAATTTTTGAATGCACAGATATATAAATCAATGGCACAGACCTGCAATTTCTTCAGTTTCGTTTTATAAACCGTAGTATTTGTGATTTTTTACGATCGCATATTTTAAGTGGCTTAAATGTTAGCAGCCCATGTAGTGAGCACGCTTGGATCTCTTTTTCATGATATCTGTTGCATTTAATTTTGATGAAAAAAATAAATTACCAAAATAAATCGATTACACAAAGTATAAAATCGATATAGGCTGTGTAATTTGCCCTTTGCTAGGGCTAAATATAAATTATGAAAGCGCCTTTAATTTTTTAATAGCAATAAATGTTATGAAAGTTGAAAATCATTTTATTAACAAACTACGCGTACTAGGCTATTGACATTTAATTGATATGAAATAGGGAACCAGTTCATGTGATTCTGAATCTGAAGCTAATAAAAAGAAACCCGGTCTCCATACGACAATTTTTCCGTAATTATCGTGACCACATACAAAATTGACGTAGGTAGGTAGGACATTCGCACCACCACGTATTTTTTTCGAAGTAGCAATATAAAATGATTTGTTTAGATAATATAAGATGGATTAATTAGTGTTTCTTGATATACGGCTACTCATATTATTGTGTAATATGGTTATGACTATTGATTTAAAAATTGCTTGACCTTGACGTGTCCGGAGTAAAGCACTACCACTATACCTCAAACGTTTCGCGTGTTGACTATGAGGCGTGCAATAAGAACTGGTATAATATTTTGATGTTGTAATAATAACTCAATGAATAAAATAATTAAATTTAGAACGTAGAACATATAAGTAAATACAATAAATCAACGATTCAATGTACAAATAACATAATATTTGATACCTGCAATAAATATATTAATACAATTGAATGCTATTATTTTAAAAAGTTGCCATCTAGCGGCGACATCTTGTACTAATACAAGTTTCACAACTTTTATTGATAAGTATATAATTATAACGTCAATAAAAAAATTGTAATTTTTATAATTATTTTACGTTCACTGCGTGCAAACATTATAATAAAAGGTACTCTGTGATAAAACATAAACAAATTATTTTGTCAGACAAGAAAGTCTCAGTTAAATGATTTTCAGTCATATTTTTTTATTTACACACACACCCTTACAAGCTAAACAAACCGACTACGATAGCGTTGCTAACCATAATTATATTGTTTATAACTACTCATACAACTAACTTACATAACGCTAGTAAGTCAATGCTTACATAACGATGTATAATATAGGTATATAGCTTCTCGTTTTTAAGTTACTGCCACTTGAAGTAAGAAGTGACATTTCAGATTTATTCGTTCGTATTATGGAGTGTAGAGATAACTCCATGGTTCGTACACAAGCTGTTCCATAGTACGATAGACTGTCCTCCTTTGCTAAATTCCTTTTATTTCAGAATACCTTCTCGGCTTCAAGAAAACCTGTTCAAACTATGAACCCACCAATGCGTAGGACCAAACTTGGTCATTTCTCTCCTGTTCCTAGATTGAGTAGTCTTTACAATGAATGCAGCACATAGGTAGATCTTAACTTTGATCAGATCAGGGACTTTATCATAAAAATATCTTCTGTAATTTGTTAAAAACTTAACTTAAAATAGGTTTGAGAGATTTCTTTTACAATAAATAACTTATTATTATTAAATGCATGATGTGTTCCCTATAAGTAATTATGCACTTAGTACACGACATGTTGGAGCTTGTATTTTTTTATTCAAATGTTGCAGCCTTATAACTGTTGGAGAACCTAATAAATAAAATAAAAGTACCTACCTTAGCGAGTACACTCAGATTACCCGAAAATATATCCTCTCGTGAACTTTGTTCACTACGAGGATAGTTCGTACTAGAGGTGAGTCACTAAACAAATTAGTTCTAGCCGCAGCCATGTTATATAGAAATACTCGTCATCATCAAATATAAAAAATTAAAAATGCCTCCTACACCATAGTATTATAACTCAGACAGTTAGCGCTCGCTGTAAATTTCACAGTACGCGAGCAAACCGGGTTCGATCCCCGCCGGCACCAATGAAATTGTTAATTGCAATTTTAAGTGCTGATTTACCACGTGCTCGGCGGTGAAGGAAAACATCGTGAGGAAACCTGCATGTCAGAGAAATAAGAAAAAAAATACGCATATAATAATACATACGCATTGGGGCAGCGCGGCAGACAATTCCTTACTCTAAAACACCCTCTGAACTGAAACGAGCGGAGGCCTGCGCCCAGCAGTGGGACGTATATAGACTGTAACTCAACTTAACTTATGCGCATAATAGCTTATAGTAGTCTCGCCCCTAATACCAGCCTGTTCGCATTTTCCTTCAAAAGTAGGATTTCTAGTGACCTTTACTACAAAAATTGTCAGTTAAAAAATTATTCGTAAATAAAGAAAAATTTTCTTATTTAAAATAATACCACGCTGTTATTTAAATCTATCAATGATTAGTTGAAAATCAAAACACCTACGCAACGGACAACGCTCACTTTCCTAATTTTTGCCCGACTTAAAAAAAGGAGGAGGTACTCAATTCGAGAGTTTTTTTATGTGTGACCTCAGAACTTTTTTCTAGGTGAACCGATTTTGATAACTCTTTTTTTTTAATTGAAAGCTGGTGTTTCTCATGTGGTCCCATATAAAATTGAAACACACACCTCACAAAATCTGGACAGGAGTTTTTTGGTTATCCTTAATAACGCGTATTGAATTGACTTTTAATATAATTATTTATTTATTTACACTTTATTACACCTTAACAAAAGGATTACAAAGACACTCCATTCAACCCGGGATGTTGTGTGTAAAATAATGCGAGAGGCGACAAAAAATAAAATAAACAATAGACTAAATCAGGAAAAAACTACTGATAAACTTAAAAATAGGCTAATATTATATATATTTACATATTTACAACAAACTTATATACTACAAAATTTAATACAGACACTCAATATATATTATTACATATATATATATATATATATATATATATATATACATAAATATATACATATTTTAAATACAAATAGATATATAACATAAACCTATAAATAAAATAACAACAAAGGTAACCAAATTGACCATACTATCACAGTCTATAACATAGATATACTGTTTTTTATATTGCTATGGTCTATAATGATACCACCATCTGATATTTACACAAAGTGCTTATGCACAGTCTTATTAGATATGTTTCTAACGTCATCGGGTAAGAAGTTCCAGAACAGTGCAGCCTGAATGGTGAAGGATTTACCAACAATTAGTAAAATGTATTGGGATACTTAGTTTATTATTATACGCGGAACGCAGAGTTCTATCATGCGTTATAAGATAAGGAGTGGATGGATCGTTTAAGATAGAGAAGAAAACAAGCAAAACTCTGGAGTCACGCCTCTGTTTAATGAGCGATTTAAGGCGAGAGCGATAGTGAGTGATACGACCATATTTACGAACACTGAAAATGTATCTGATGCAGCTGTTGAGAAGGCACTCTAGCTTGTTAAGAAGATTTTGGTTTAAGTCCGGGTAACACACATCTGCATAATTAATGACCGGTAGTATAAGTAACTGTATAAGCATTATTTTAGTCCCATTACATCATCATCATAATGGCTTCCTCTATAGAGTGCCATGAAGGTGAAGCACTGTCTTCAGCCACATTGCTTTTCATGAGTTTTTCATTTATATACTAAGTTATAATTATTATTGCTTGTTCTCGTCTTATAAGATGTTCTTAATTATTTATATGTCATCTCTCATATGTCAGATAGAAAAGCAAGGACTCTCTCTTGCTAAAATTTCAATTTACAAACCAATTTTATAACAAAGACGAATTGATCTTAACCTATTTCGCCCCGCCGTCTAAAATCTCAAAATAAGTTTTGTCCTAGTTATTGGTACTATATTTATACCAGTTAGCAGTTACTGGCAACCTTGATTTGTATTACGTGGCTGAAATACTTTTATACACTCCACACATTTCCAATCCCATTAATTTGCACTAAAAGAAAATGAACAATCTATAACTTTATTCAAAAATAACCATAACTAGGTACGTCTGCCCCCTGCTAGGTTGTAACGGAGCGGTGGGATGGGAAGAGCGCTCCTTCAGGTGAACTGTGCGAACTAGTTCTCTGAAGTTCTTGGCGTGTATTGTGATATTTACGTAATATCCTATAAATAAGGATGTGTGTTGAATGATTATCAATAATCTAATTCTAGTTGATCAGTACGGTTCTAATATAAATTATATTCTAAGATTTGGGTTAACATAAATTATATTCTATGAAGGGTTTATTTTTCATTATTAGGTATTTCTTTAAGTGATTTTATGTATCATAAGTAATAAGGAAAGCTCTTTATTGACTGATTATCAATAATCTAATAATAGTTGATTAGTATGTTTTACTAGATTTAAGTTATGATCTAAAAAGAGTATTTTCTCATTATTATTGCTGTAAGCTGCAAGTGATTTTATGTGCCATAAACAAAGTGTAAGTTTGTGTTGTAATTAGGGTTGCCACCTTTTTTTGACAAATACAGTATTTTTCCCAAAAAAGAAGCAAAAATATAGTACTTTTGAGAAATTTAGGAGAAAAAGGAGGTTTATGTACTTTTCCATAATATATAATATTTGTATTGCTCTTTTCTATAAGTATCTATTACCTTAAAATAATAGGAGTCATAGCAATTTAGATTCATAATAAAATAAATATATAACAATTAGATTTTAGTAAAATTAATATATGCTCTATATCTTTCTACTTTCAATTTTACTAAAAATTCTTTCCGTAAAACTTACTTGTTCCAAACTTTGAATTTCAATCACAGTTAACGACAATTTTATTGGGGATAAAAATATATTATTTTTCGCACTATATTATTTTTGTATAATATGTAGTACAATTGACTGAAATATGGTACGATACAATATTATAGTACGGGTGGCAACCCTAGTTGTAATTGTAGTTTAGCCCCCATGACGGTATATAGTGTTAAGGTAGAATAGAATACATTTAGGATATTAAAAATAAAGTCATAGCAATTTCTCTCCCTTTCTTTTAACACCTTTTAGATATAAATAATAGTTCGTACTTTTTAAATGAAAATAAACAGAATTTGCAATAAATTACAAATAAACTTTTTTTAATTAGACCTACTGAAAAATTAAAAAAAAAACGAATGAACTAGTTTGCTACAAGACTGCGAAATGAGAACTTATTTGAGCGCTTCGAGCGCTGAATTACTAAGGCGAGATGGAAACTTGCTATCTTGATAACCTCATTCAGTTGTGATTTGTGAAGCAATTCCAAGGTTACCACCACCACATGTCTGTTCGTGTCATATCCTTAAAATGATAACTTATTTTTATCATTTTAAGGATATGGACACGAACAGACATGAACAGATGTATGATTACTTAAAATGATAACTTATTTTAAAACTTAATCGGCGATTACTAATTATAACTAGGGCATTATGAGTCAATATGTAGGCCGATCCCGGCGGCACTGCAATGCCGGGCCGACCCGTGACGGGAGTGGAGCGAGCCCCGAACATCCCGTCGTTTTTCAAAAATCAGTTTAATATACTGGTCCCCGCAGTGCGGGAACTTTCAGATATTAAGCTGAAAAGAACAGATACTACACTTTGATCTTAGCCAAAAGGCCGAGAAGCGATAAGGAAACGAGGTCGTAGAATGGTTTTATACATTTCGAAATAATCTCTATATCGAGTTCTAGCAATATAAGACCTAGCCGTACTGCGCCATCTATAGCATCGTTGACGCAACTCAAACAAACAAAAATCCTATGTGGTAGGTATGTATGTACACAAACAACATTATATTTTTGCAATTTCTTCTATAACAATCTGTGCCGGCTTGCTGTCGACAGGATACAGTTATAAATCCATCGAATTTTATTCGTACTTATTTAAATTTAAGATAACCAAAACCATAGATACCTAGCGCACAATAGAATGGTGATTCAAATTGGAATTATCAGAATGAAAATCTTCAGCTAGTCTCTGCTAGATGGCGCTTGTACGATTACAATTTTATAAAATTATTTTTGCTTTTATTACAAAAATCGCATGCGACAAGAATGCTAGTTCTTGATTATTTTGTAAATGTGAATGTGAAATATCCGGATATGCCTAACGTCGCTGATAATGCTTGATCGCAGAGCTCGGATAGCGGTATATTTTTCGAAACGGTTTCGCTATAAAATACCTAAAAACAAAAAAATTTATTTGTTTTGTTTATGTTCGAACTTCGAACGGAATCATAATGAAAACGTCAAAGAGATTTAAATGCTACCTACTACTTAAAGGTTTTTGAAAATCGTATAAGAAGCGAATTTCAAATCGTTCTTGTTAAAACGTTTTTAATTTTCATATTTTTAGGAATGAACATTACGGAAAACTTTTTTCTACGGACTTACAATTCGTTGAACCATGCATGTAGAAATATTGAAATAAATAGGTACCTACTCAGAAACAAATATTATGGGCATATATGGCTCTTGACGATATGGGAATAAAGTAAATAATGAAGAATAAATGTCTTGTATCTTTTTTTAATTGTCAAAAAAATCATGGTTTGTCATGATTATAAATACTTAGGTACTATTATTCCTTGCTGCCAAAATGTCGCGGCACGCGTCATCCCTTTAGCTTCCTGCTTCCTGAGGAATCACAGATTCAGATTACTACGTGTCGGGTCGGTTGACTCAACTTGTCAGTTCTCTTCGGCATTCAAAGCGTAAAGAATTAGCTAAATATGACTCCTTGTCTTTCGAAGCAACAAACGATCGGTTTGGTAATAACTTTTTTATGCTTGAGTGAAGAAGAAAAACAAATAAAAAAAGAAAGTGGATGAAACTGTGGCTAAAAGAGCGAATTCTACTTTGAACCGTCTCAATATTTTAAGGATTCTCGATTCTGAAGTCTTACGAAATTTTCTAAGAATTGATCAAGACAATTTTAAAGAATTACCTACTTGAAATTGTGCGCCATTGCAACGTGCGCTAACGTGCGCCTGCAACCATGGTTCATATACCCCGCGACGACTGCCAAGCGCGCACCCAGGCGCTCTCGCCACGGTCGGGGTCAACCACAACCACGGACCCGATGTGTCGTGAGGGATGCGCTCGCGACCAAGGCCGTCGGACATCCACCAAAATATTGGTCATACAACCGATGCCTACACTGTGTATTTTTACATCAACTCGACCAAGGTCACGGTGGTTGTTGGTTGGTCACGCACGACCGTGTAGAATGCCTTTAAGTGACATGACCAAAGATGCCTACATCGTATTATTGCCGTTCGAAAAGTAGGGTTTAGTAAGTTGATTTAAATTTCGATAGAGTTTAATTAATTAATTTACTTAATTTAAAATTTTTGTTTTTATTGTTTGTGAAATATCAGTACCATATGCTTCTACTACGTTCACAAGTTACACCCTATTTTTCCAGATGGTAAAAGAGGTCACCTGTAAAAATCAGGTAAGAATTAATAAAGCGTCGTGCCTTCCAAAGGAAAGTTAGAGCCGTTACGTACTGTCGACTGGTTGCCAGCAACTCAGTCTCTCGACGACCAACATCTGCCGGGAGACCACGCCGAGCAACAGTATTCCAAATACATTCGGGCAGTCTCTTGCGCGTCGGCACTGCGCGGCTAGTCGCCGAGTCGCCCGGGTAACCGGCAATTAAGTACACAGACCAACTAACTGCACATCAATCGACATGTCGACACCGAGGATTCCCATACTGGTTGAGGTAATAAGGGGAATAGGAGCTACCTGGAAACTGAGAAGATACGACAAAGGGGTTCTTTTAACCGGTAAACGCGCAAACTCCTGTCTTCTGGTCATTAAACTGAAATAGATTTAGTCACCCACAATCCCAGACTTTCTTCAGCAAAGACTCGACTTCAGTCACAAGTTTATTCCGGTATTCGGCGAAATTTTCTCGAGAAATATTGACACGGCCGATGTATAGAGCATCACCAGTGCTGTCATCCACATATCAATGAATGTTACCGGTTTGCAACATATTATTCACATGCAGAAGAAACAGCGTTGGTAACAGTACGCAGCCTTATGGAACACCAGCATTAATAGGCTTGTAATTGGACCATGTACCGTCTATTACGACCTTAATGCTACTATCTGGAAGGAAGCTGGTGATCCGATTGCACAATTTTTCGGGAAGTCCAGGAAGCGCTTTGTGGCGCTAACCTAACCTAACCTAACCTAACCCAACCCCATCGAAGGCCTTCACTATGTTCAAACTAACGACCAATGGAAGGCATTAGCCGTTGAAGCAAGGAAAGCAGACATTGCAACGCTCAAAAGATTTCTTAGCCCGATACTAACAAATCTTATAGGTAAAGAAGTCCAGACTGTTGCATTTAAAGATAAATTTAGAGTTTTTTCTCTAGCTATTCTAAGATTATTATCAATTTCTTTCAAAATATCCGAACGTTTCCAGATTGAACTCGAGCGGAATCTGAATACAAGAAGACAATAATATTTAAAAATAATACTTATTATCCTGTCACAGTTTAAGGAGAGCTTTAAACTGTGCTACTGTTGTAGTCAAATATCGTAGGTGGGCAGTAAGTAAGTACATGGGCGGATCTATATTTAGGCTTTTTGGGCAGTAGACCAGAGCCCCGTGCTCCCTCCCCCCCCCCCCCCCCTCACACACACCCAGGGTCACAATTGCTGTCAAAGTTTCAAAAATAAATATGATGATACTAGGAAAATATCATGAGTTTAACAAAAACTGAGGATGAGAGAGTTAATTTTTGAAAAGAGGCACGAAATTAATTTAATAAAGTGGCTAACTCGATACTATTTTGTTTTTGGAAGAAATTTTAGAGAGAATATTTGTTAAGGCAACAAATTAATTATGCTATCAAAAGAGCTCTTGAGTAACATAGGACACCAATCGGAACAAAAATTAAAAACATAAGTACGAGGCGAAAGCTAAAAAAGGTGTAGGAGCACAATACAGTGATATAAGCAAGAGACGAATTACTTCAAAATTTTCAGTGAAAATGATAGACGTAAAAGTCCAAAGTTTTAAAAATTTTAAGAGACACGCTTATATGTGTATGAAATTGTTAGTTGCAATTTTAAGTGCTGATTTACCACGTACTCGGCGGTGAAGGAAAACATCGTGAGGAAACCTGCATTTCTGAGGAATAAAAAAAAATATTTCGAAGACATGTGAAGTTCACCAACACGCACTGGGGCAGCGCGGCGGACATTTCCTTACCCTAAAACCCTCTCAGAAATGAAGGGAGGCCTGTGCCCAGCAGTAGGACGTATATAGGCTGTAACTTTACTTTTTCCTGAGATAAGCTGTTTTGGATTTTGAATTTAAATAGAATATCTCAACTCTGTGAGGCATATAGTAAGAAATTCAATTTTTTTAATGGATTTTCAAACTTCGTAATACCTATTATTGATTATCATTAAGATGACGTAGACGAACATTTAGTGAATGAGTGAATTCGGTTAAAATTTTACTAAATTCTAAGCTAGAGTCTTACACCTCTTGCAGTGAAATGTTAGTGCTAATTAATGAAAAGAAACTTGTTAACGTTTTCCCAAATTGCTATACAATCTTATAGATTTCTTAACGTTGTCAAATACTAACTGTGAAGCGGAGCGCCCACGTATCATCCTTGGTAGGAATCAGCTATTGAAAGGCAATGAGGCTATTGAAATTAAAAAACATCCTAACTTCAATAGAGAAGGAGGCTGGGTACTACCACCTGCTTGGGATCCTATAATCAATAAAATTAAAACTAAACCCAAGCATACCACTGCAAGACCTCAGGACATAGTTCATTTTGCGTAGATCGGACCATAAACAATAATTAAAAAAGCTGAAGGTACTCCGGGTTTAACAATGACATCGGGACGTCAGTCATCTCAGTCTCCCGTGATCATGGGTGCTGGAAAGCGCCCGAAACGTCGGGAATTAAAAATAAAAGTAAATAAAAAGTTAAAATAAACGCGATAAAATCCGTAAAAGTAGTTTTAATCATGTGTAGTGTTCGCGTAAATATAAGAAATCATAATGTGATGAGCAAATAAAGGAATATGCAGCGCAAAAATCTAGAAAAGTCTTCATAATTTATTAAACATAACTACACATAAACTTTTAATTTTTTAAACAATAATGACTTCCATTTGCTGTTTGTGTATCTAAGTCATATAATTTTTCCAGACCTTATAAATTATAGAAAACAATTTTTGACTTGATTATTTTTGATTAATTTAGTAGGGCCCCACACATTCACGTTCCGTCCCTGAGTACGTATATAACATATATTCTTTACCCTGCATTAAACGTAATTGTAAGTATTTAAGGCACTCAACGATGGACAAACCGAATTGTAAACAAGTGATTTTTTTAAATGAAAAAAAATTACCACATTTTTATCATATTCTTCCATTGTCATCTGAATTTCAGCTATATTCAAAGTTTCAAGTTTCCAGCTCGTCGGGAAGTTCGACAAGAACGACAGACAAACAAGAAAGTGACTTGATAAAAACGTGGTAAAAATAGGTAAAATGAAATAATTTTATTTCAATAAAATTATTAAACTTGAATGGTTAACTCTACAATAATTCAAGTGATTAGTAATTTAAGCGCTCTCCAACAAGTCAGGTTGGCCGAGTGGTCTAAGGCGCCAGATTTAAGCTCTGGTTCCCGAGAGGGAGCGTGGGTTCGAACCCCACACCTGACAGAAAACATATTATTTTATTTGTTAGTAAATATATTTTGTAGATTTTTATAACGTCTTTTTGTTTTAAAAAAATAATATGAAAAATTTATTTAGAAAAGCGTTATACATTGTTATTTTATTGTTAGTAAATATATTTTTTAGATTTTTTATAACGTCTTTTTATTTTAAAAAAATAATATGAAAAATTTATTAAAAAATATTATTAGTAATACAATACCGTTAATCTCAATTGTTTTATTTTTTGTAATAAATGTGTAATATTTACGATTTTGCTGATAACGGCTAAGTATGCATTGTTGTCTCTAGTTTTTTAGTTTTTATTTTTTTTTAGTTATTTTATTTTATATTTGTATTCTCTGTGCCTTATAACTTTAATTAGTACGGTAATTTTGTGGATAACGGTGTTGGTTGTGTAATTAGCTTATATATTTACATAGGATTTGAATTGTAATTTAATAATTTTTATTATACAACTGTTTGTTGTCCTCAATAAAAAAATAAAATAAAAAAAAATAAATAAAAAAAATAAAATACCTATTATAATAGTGGTACCTAATTAATATTTTTATTTTTTGCAAATAATGTGTCGAGTTAATAAGGACAAACGATATAATATCTAAAAATGAATAATTAGAATTAGTAAGTATTAGATATTCTCAATGTCTGTTACGTATTAAACATGCCTCAAAACCAACAAAAATAATATAAATACTATAAGAACAAGACGAAATACACGAACACAAATATTCTGACAATGGTGAGTTGGATAACGATACCACAGTATATAAAAAGGTATTTTGATGTTTAAATAAGAATTGTAGTTTAGAGAAAAGAAAATAAATATACATATCAGATAACGTAACAAATAGCATAATTTTACAACTTTTGATAAGTCAGGTTGGCCGAGTGGTCTAAGGCGCCAGATTTAAGCTCTGGTTCCCGAGAGGGAGCGTGGGTTCGAACCCCACACCTGACAGATCGTTTCTCTTTTTTATAAAAAAGTTAAGAAAATAATATTATTTTAATAATTAGGTTTTTTTAAATTTTAATATAACTAAACCATCTCGCCTGTTCCGCGTGTCCTCACCGTCTGTACACAAATCCTGTCCTGAGTGATATTATGTTATTTTTTAATGTAATTGGTTTAACCCTTTTTACCGAAAAATACACTAGAGGGCGCTATCAACTTAGTTCAGGTGATACCTCGATAATTTGGTGGTTTCTCTATTGCACATATTTTTTTAGGTTTTATAGATTACGAACCAGATTTTTGGTATTATGATTTAAGACTATGTAACCTTGGATTTTGTAAAAGGAAAACTCGATAACATGTAATTTTCTCAATAGAAAAAAATTGCAAATTAAGCTCTAATTGTACGTAGTACATTAATACTTCGATGCTCTAATTAATTACACTTCTCCATGACGCCCAATGATGTATAAACTTATAGATACGTTGTCCGCACTCTAAAATGGCAAGATGAAATGAAGCCAATTAGCCACATCGCGCTTAGTCACGCACCAACTTGTCGCGCGACGCTACGTTTGTTTTTAATTTATTATATCGTGATTCGTGTGTGTAAACCTGTGCAAAACATAAAGAAAACATGCCGTCGTGTGTTTTAGACGATGTACGAATTATACCCCAAAAGTTAAAGACAAAAATGTGTCATTTCATGCGTAAGTTCACAAAACTACCTATTTTATATTTCATTTTATTCGACGACGTTGTCTAATGGCGGCCGGCGCATGCAGCTAGTAGTCAATCAACAGGCATCCCGCCGTACGGTGTCATATTTTCTTTCTCTTTCTTCACGCGTATAAGTAGTTCTAGTATTTTCGCCGTTTTTATGCCGCGATGTTCGTTCATGACGCGTCTATATATAATACGTCATTGATGATACCACAATATTTTTACGAATAAGTTCATGGAATTATTTTTAAGGCATAGTAAATATTAAATAATCATATCCAAGTTCTCATCAACCACTTTTTTAAATCCATAACAAAGTTTTGTTAAAAAAATAAAAATGTTGTTTGGCGCTTATTTAGTGTTTTCCGAGCGCGTGTTAGGCTATATATGTATACATGTTATAGCTATCTTATAATTTTCATTGATTGCATCGATTTCATTTTGATACTCCCTCAGTCGTCAGTTCAGCCACGCCCCCAAAACCAAATAAATCTTTGCCCAAAACTACTATTCATTTTCAAGGTATCCTCTTAAGTATATAAATTAGGAAATGTTCATAGTTAGAAATTAAACAAAGTTTGGGGCCATACATAAACCACGTAACGCTTTCCGTACATTTTTAAGCCCTCCCTTCTACTGTGTAACGCCATGTAGACATTGTCATTAATATTTTGTGTTACGTAACTTTTAATCACATAAAATAATTAAATTAGCCGAACGATAAAAAGTTCGAGCAGTTTTCAAACAAGTAGATTTCTTTAAATAAATTTTATGTAGTGGAAAATAAAATAAATAACAATAAAAAATAATTAAACATCCGCATCATCGGTCGATCGATGGGGACTCAACCAATTATCGATTGATTCTATCACAGGAATCGAAGGATTTGGTTGTATTGTGTCTATCACAAGTGATCGATAAACCAGTTATATCGACATCTTTTTCATCAATCCAATCAGCTTGTCCATTGGGTTTTGATCTTGGAAAGTACATAGTAAATCTTTGTTACGTCGAGCAACAGTAGTGACTGACTTCACTTGATTTTGTCCATGGGTCAAACTATGTTTAGGATGTAGCTAGCATATAAAACAGTCGGTGTGGCCGTACGTAAAAATACGTAACGCACATGCGGTCGCACCGACCTTCCCCCCTCGTAACCACACATAACATGAGAGCATACCCTTGATTACCCTTCTCCCCTTGTAGAGTTCCGTGGTTTTTAGGGTTCCGTAGTCAACTAGGAACCCTTATTGGTTAACCCTTTAGCTGCTCGTCACTTGTGGTCTAGATCCTTTCCGCCTAACACAAACGAGATGCTTAAACGATGCGTCTTTTGAAAGCCAGGTCTTCTAGAACTACCCACTGTCGCCTCTTACGACACCCTCGAGACGTGATTGTAATGAATTTTTTTTTTTTTATAGTAGAGGGGCAAACGAGCATGTGGCTCACCTGATGTTAAGTGACTACCGCCGCCCATGATCAACTGCAACACCAGGGGAATTGCAGATGCGTTGCCGGCCCTTTAGAAAGGAGTAAGCTCTTTTCTTGAAGGTCCCCAGGTCGTATCGGTCCGGAAAAATCGCCGGTGGTAAATTATTCCACAGAGAGGTTGTACGCGTGAGAAAACTCCTTTTGAAACGTACAGTGGTAGACCGCCAAGCATCAAGATGGTGTGGATGGTATCGGGACGTTTGCCGCGTAGTGCGTTCACGAAATTTGGCGGCTGGGATTAATCCGAACAATTCCTCAGAGCACTCTCCATAGTATATGCGAAAGAAAATACAAAGGGACGCAACATCTCTTCGCAGTGCCAGAGAATCGAGCCGATCGGAAAGCACTCGGTCGTCGACGATTCGAGCCGCTCTGCGCTGGATGCGGTCAAGTGGAAGGAGCTGGTACTGGGGAGCCCCAGCCCAGAGATGGGAACAGTATTCCATGTGCGGCCGAACCTGTGCCTTGTAAAGTTGCAGGCGGTGTGCCGGCATGAAACACTGTCCCGCTCTGCTGAGCACGCCAAGCTTTTTAGAGGCCAATTTGGCATTCTCTTCCAAGTGACCACGAAACTGCACGTCACTCGATATGTCGACGCCGAGGATTCCGATACTGGCTGAGGCAACTTGGGGAGTGCCTTGAAAATCCCCTCAGGATACGACAAAGGGGTTCTTTTTAGCGGTTAACGCGCAAACTTGTGTCTTCTGGGGGTTAAACTGGACTAGATTTAGTCGTCCCCAATCCGAGACTGCTTCATTCTGTAGAAAATCCCGCGTTGGCGGCGGAGTTTGTATCTTGTTGAAAGATGTTCTAAAATATGTAGAAAGAGAAGAAATAGCCAAAATGTCAATAGAATATATAATAGAAGTGTGTGCAGTGGAGCTACCAGAAGAAAAAAATTTAATTATAACTTTGTATTGGAATGGAAGAGAGGAAGACGCATTCTATAATCGGTTACAATATATCTTAAATTATATAAATAAAAATTTTTCTAAATACAGTATAATTATAGGAGGTGACTTCAATATTGACATATTAAAAGACAATACAAAGACTAGACAATTTTTAAATCTAATGCTAGAATTTCAATTTAATCAACATATAACAAAGCCTACTCGTATAACTAAAAACACATCAACATGCTTAGACTTAATATTTACAAATTTCTGCAACCTAAAACTAAAAACTAGTGTAGAAGAATTTGGACTTTCCGACCACATGAGCACAATTATAGATATAGAAATAAATAAGCAAAACGAACAAAATATATGGTATACAGAAGAAAGAAAATTTAATTGCAATAATATGCAAAACTTTAAATCCAAATTAGAGTCATGCAATTGGTCGGAAATTTTGGAACCTAATAAAAATATTAACTATAACTACAAAAAGTTTAACGATAAACTAATATATATACTGAATGAATGTATACCTAAAGAGAAAATTATAATTAAACAGAGATATAAAAAACGTTGGTTAACCGTAGGGTTGAAAAAATCGTGTAAACACAAAAGAATGCTAAAGGTATTGGCATTAAAATCGAATAATGAAATACTTATCCAACATTATAAAAAATATGGAAAATTACTAAAAAAAGCTGTCATTACATCAAAGAAAATAGAATACAGTAATAAAATTATAAGATCAAATAATAAAATCAAAACAATGTGGCATATAATAAAGGAAAGAACAAATAAAAATATTATAAAAGAAAAAGATAACCTTAAACTAAAAATAAACAGTACTTTAACTTCAGACCCGATTTTAATAGCAAATACTTTTAATAGGTTCTATGCTTCGTTAGGCAAAAATTGTAACCCGCCAACACGTGGTCGAACTGCACAAAAAGTGTCAAATAACTCTATGTATCTCAGTCCAGTGACCCCAAGGGAAGTATATAAAATAATACAAAATTTAAAAAGTAAAATGAGCTTCGGGATAGACGAATTACCACCAGCCTTAATAAAATATTGCGCAGATGCGTTAGCTCTACCACGCTGTGAACTAATCAACCAATCTCTCACAGAAGGCATTTTCCCAGACATGTTAAAAAAGGCATTAATAATACCCATCCATAAGAAAAATTCAAAAACCGATATCGATAATTATCGCCCCATAGCTTTACTCCCTACAATCTCAAAAGTTTTTGAAAAAGCAATGTTCGAACGTGTATATAATTTTTGCGAAAAATATAAAATCTTTAGTGAATTACAGAACGGTTTCCGTAAAAATCGATCTACCGTACTAGCAGTATATAAATATATTCAAGATATTCTAAAGATATTAAACAATAAAGAATACGCAATAGGAATACTCTTAGATATGACCAAAGCATACGATAAGGTACAATATAATATATTACTTAATAAATTAAATTGTATAGGTGTTCGTGGGATTAGTTTAGAATGGTTCAAATCATACTTACAAGATAGAGAACAATATGTAGAAATAGAATACTTTGATAATAATAAAATAGTAAAAGTAAGATCAAATAAAATAATTGTAAATGCTTCAATACCCCAAGGTAGTGTATTGGGATGTTTATTATTTTTAATATATATTAACAATCTCAGTGAAACTATGGTTAACCCATGTGTTATGTTTGCGGACGATATCTCTATCTTAGCACCTTGTCGTGACGTAAATAACGTAAACGATATATTATATAAAATATTTGAAAATACTGAGCAATGGATGAAAGAGCATAACCTGGAAATAAACTACAAAAAAACAAAAATTTTGCTTTTTACCCCTATCAAAAAGCGCCGATAAAAATTAATTTTTCTTACAAAAATACAAAAATCGAGACTGTAAATGAGCACACTCTACTCGGCATAGTTTTGGATAGTCACATCAACTGGAAATCTCACGTTCAGAAAATTCGTAACAAATTGTCTAGTTTTGTATATGCCCTAAGTGAAATAAAAAAGACAACTGACCTCCAGACCGCGTTAATTACTTACAATGGCTATGCACAGGCGTGGCTAAGGTACGGTATTATCCTGTGGGGTAACAGTACAGATGCAACCACCATCTTCATCTTACAGAAAAAACTAATTCGCATTATGTGTAACATAGAAATAACTGAAAATTGTCGTCCTCATTTTAAAAAACTTAAACTTCTTACCCTAATTTGTATTTATATATTGGAATTATGCAAATTTGTGCGAAAATACCCTAATTTCTACGTAAAAAGAGAAACTAAAATTACGGCTTATAGTTTAAGACACGGAAATAGATTATTGCTACCAACTTCTAAAATGAAACTCTTTTCCTCAGGCCCTTACATAATGTCAATAACTGTCTATAATAAACTACCAAACTCATTAAAAAACGAAACAAATGATCATATTTTTATAAGACAATTAAAAGTGTTTCTAATCAATAAATGTTATTGTACTTTATATGAATACCTGAATGACAAATGTAATAATGATAATGAAAACTATAAATAAATGAATGAATAACACGAATAATGATAGTATAATAATAAGGAATAATATAAATATAATGAATAATATAATAATTATAATGGATAATAAAACATTTTTGCGTCCTCCTCTGTTCTAATTTGCTATACCCGACAGGGTCCATATTGTGAAAATTGAATATTATTAATTTCTACATTATGGAATGCAAATAAATATATTGTATTGTATTGTATTGAGACTCTGTTCAGCAAAGACTCGACTTCTGACACAAGTTTGTCCCGGCACTCGGAGACGTTTTCCCGAGAAATATTGGCTCGGCCGGTGTAAAGAGCATCACCAGTGCTGTCATCTGCATAGCAATGAATGTTACGGGTATGCAACATATCATTGATATGCAGAAGAAACAGCGTTGGCGATAGCACGCAGCCCTGTGGAACACCAGCATTAATAGGCTTGCAATCGGAGCTTGCACCGTCTACAACGACCTTGATGCTCCGATCTGCAAGAAAGCTGGTGATCCAATCGCATAATTTCTCGGGAAGCCCATAGGAAGGGAGCTTCGAAAGAAGCGCTTTGTGCCAAACCCGATCGAAGGCCTTCGCAATGTCCAAACTAACGGCCAATGCCTCCCCCTTGAACTCTACTGCCTCCGCCCATCTGTGAGTGAGGTAGACCAGAAGATCACCAGCTGACCGACCACGGCGAAAACCGTATTGGCGGTCACTAATCAGCTGGTGATCCTCAAGGTACCTCATGAGCTGGCAGTTTACAATGGACTCCATTGTTTTGGAGAACAAGGAGGTGATGGCGATTGGCCGGTAGTTGGACGGGTCTGAGCGGTCGCCTTTTTTAGGGATCGGGTGGACGAAAGCCGTCTTCCATGATTTTGGGACTACGCCTAGGGAGTAGGAGTACCGGAAAAGACGCGTTAAAACCGGTGCCAACTCTGGAGCACACGTCCTCAGCACAATTGGGGGGATTCCGTCAGGCCCACTCGACTTGTGGATGTCCAGGGAGAGGAGTGCTTTGCGAACCGAGCGCTGTGTGAACTGCACTTCCGGCATGGAGCACTCACACCGCGGGATGGTCGGCGGCGTACTCCCCCCGTCATCGAGAGTCGAGTTAGACGCAAAGAAAGAGCCTAGAAGATCGGCTTTCTCCTTTGCAGTATGGGCCAGTGAGTCGTCCTCCCTGTGCAGAGATGGAAGAGATGGCTGACAGAAATTCCCCTGGACAGCCTTGGCGAATTCTCTTACAACGCCATATATTTCCATATTTTATATTAATACTAGCTTGCCAGGCAGACGTTGTTCTGCCCTTTTCGACGAGCCTTTGCATGTCCTATTAAAAATCCTTAAATTCGCAAAAAAAAAAATGTGGGTCACTCATTGGCAAAAAAACTATCCTATCTCTCAAGTTGGACCAAACCAAAGAAAAAACCAACCTGCACTCGGTGTGCAAATTTGACTAAAATCGGTTAAGTAGTTTGTGAGTCCATCGCGGACAAACAACGTGACACGTAATTTATATATATTAAGATAATAATGTATGTACATTACTGTACGTAACTTTAGTCTTACGTAGCCTTGTACTGAACACTAAAGTAGTTTTATTAAATACTAGCCGCCCGCCCCGGTTTCGCTCGAGTTGAGCAATGTCCTATGTTAAATATTAACTACCGTTACGGCCTATTAAAGTCCACAGCTGATCATAGGCCTCCCCCATAGATTACCTCATAGGGGGGATATTTGCCATAGTTGCCAAGCTTCGCAAGCGGGTTGGCGACCGTAGCTTTTTTGTTATTAGGAAGTCGCTGCTGCCCATCTTATTTGTTTCCCTCTGGAAGAGGCGATTACAACACCCACGGGATGATATGGGGTAGAGGATATTCTTGCACTGACTCTACATGATATCTAATATTAATTAGTTTTAACTAATTCAAAAACTTCAAGTTATACCATATTTTTTTTGATTTTTCCGAGTTTTTTAAATACACACGCCACAGCCGCGCAAACGCATACATAATAATTTTGTTGGGTGAGGGTTTTTCTTTAAAATGGCTGCAACTTATTCTTAGAAGATAGTCATATGCTGTCGCAGGTTTTCTTTAGAACTTTTCAAGCCACGACTTTCTCCAACTTGGTTGACGAATATCATCATAATTTTAACCACATTATATATAGTACCCGGTTAACCGAGCTTTGCTCGGTATTTTTCGCTCGGTTTTTTTTTTAATTCGTGTGTTTTGGAAATTATATTTAGATACAAATTACATACTGATGAAATATGAATAATATTTTTTGATCTTAGTGATATAATAGAAAAAACTGAACTGGTTATTTGAATAAAAAAATCATGTTTGCAATTAGTTTAATTTAAATTTTCGTGTTTTAAAAAATACTAAAAAAGGGCTCAAAAAATAGATTTTCTCAAAAAAGAAAGGAACATGAAAAAAAAATTAAAAAAAGTCGGTCCGTCGGTCTGGGCTCGAACCGGGGTTTTAAGACTCTATGACCGACCATTATACCAATTAAGCTATATATAATCACTAACTATTTGTCAAAATTTACCTTCTTATTCTAACGATATTGTAGCAGTTTTTCATTGCCTAAAAACACGGACAAAAAGACATTTTCTAAAAATAAATCCTAGCTAGATCGATTTATTATCCCCGAAACTCCCTGGACACTAAATTTTATGAAAATCGTTGGAGCCGTTTCCGAGATCCCGATTATATATTTATATATATACAAGAATTGCTCGTTTAATAGTATAGGATAGGATATATATATATATATATATATATATATATATATATATATATATATATATATATATATATATATATATATATATAATCAAAGACCATTTGAAATAACGTACATTTGAAACGGTGAAAGATTTTTTTAAATGCGTACAGTGGTTCCGGAGATACAAACATATACGCGAATCTCACAAAGTTGTCTTATCTCTAATACCTACCTAATAATTCTATGACTACATCCTTATAGTACTAAGTATTAGTATAATATTAGTATAGATATAGATTATGTATTCCAGTAAGAAGACCAAAAGACCAAACTGTCCAGTCCATTCAAGTTTTCGGATTACTTTTATCTAATCCGGATGAAAGATATTGTCATAGACGACCAGGTATCTTCACTTGGAGTTCCTGTAGAAAAGGATCTTTGTATTGTGCCAGGCTGCAGCTAGTATATTATGGTAGTAGCATGAATGGGTCGGCTCGGTAAAATAGCAGCTTAATGCTGCTGGCATCGACGCATCTTCTCATGGGTGACAAAGCATCTGCATTTTCATTTTTAATCGAAGATAGATTTAGATGTGCTTCGGCTCAGCCTCAGATGGGTCTCAGCATCCACTTACCATCAAGTGGACTGTACGTCACCATCACTCGTACTAAAAAAGACGGATCGTCGTCGAGTCGATGATGATGGAACATTCGTAAAAAACCTTTTCAGAAAACCTTACTCAATGTGTCTAGCAAACATACAGCCACCCCCCAACTCTAGATAATTACGTGAACGTCCCCCGTCTGTCTAGACTCTAGACATCTGCCTTGCGGGTAACTGCGCGAGAAGTGCATCGATTTTACTAGCTTTAAGAATTTGTGGGTTGAAAAATCGATAACGTACGAGACATCGTCTTGTTTCTACTCTATAGTTTATATGGAAATAGGATTTTCAGCCGCCTTAAAAAAGGAGAAGGTTTTGTGTTTGTGAATTGAAATTCGACTGTATGTTTTTGTAAATATGTTATGCAATATTTTTTTAATTATATAAGCTAAGTGTAATCTCAGGGGTATTCTCACTTAAACTTCTGCATTTTGATCCTTAATCGAGGATAAATGTGGAAGTCTTTCGGCCGCAGCATCCACTTACCATCAGTCACACAGTCTATGCGCTTGTTTGTAGCCCTTATACCTAAGATGTTTTTATACGTCTTTGCCCTATACTATACAAAAAAAACTTGAAGAAAAAATGTACGATGACATTTTAATGTATTTATAAGATATTTTAATCCACCTATTTTAACTATAAATAAATATTTAACGACATTTTAGTGGTTACCTTGAGAGGTTGTGATGTTGCTTGCATAGAGTCAAATAATTAGACTTAAAGTAAAAACTGTCAAAACTGAAAGGAATAAAATGATTTCTAAGTTAAGTATTTATTAGCTTCTGAAGTCGTTGCAAGGATATCATAGAGTATCGAAGAATTATTGTTTTTTTAGTTCTGAAGTCGGTTTTTTACTCTTTTTGATACCTATGTAACGGAACCTTTTAATGTAATTTTAACCGATTTATAGACGGCCGATTACCGATTAAGTTTAAGTTTTTAAACTCTTATAAGTGTTATTTAGTTTAACTATTTGTTTTCATTATATACTTTTGTCATTTTATGAAATTGCTTACTAAATACTCGACCTATTATTACCTCGACTTTAAACCATTAAAAATTTAGGCAGTTATCTTGAAAAATGTACTCGTAAGAGATATTATTTTTTGCCGTTGGAGTTTAGAGTAGGTATAGACGTAAAGGCAATGATATTTGTTTCTTAATTTATATGCAAAGTAAATAGATCTATTAATTGTTCCTAGCTACTAGCTCACGACATAATCATTCGGACCAATTTAATGAGATTTAGACTGAGATTTAGCGACTCTTGCTACGTTATAACCTTTGATTATATACCGGTCAGGTTTGACAGGTATATAATCAAAGATTCTAATTGTTGTTTCAACAAATTATGGAAGAAATTCTTTCTTTCTGCATAACTCAATTGAATTTAATAAGCTTTCATCTGTATTAGATGTTGACCTATTTTCTTCTAGTTCGAAATATGTAAGAAAACTGATGAACATAGTTTCTCATTCACAGCCGCGACTAGCATCACTCAATAATTGCTCAATAAAACTGCTAGCTCCTTTGTCTCACGGTAGGTTAAACTTAGATTTTTTTGTTTTTTGGTTTTTGTTTTTATGAATAGTTTGTGCAATCCCCGAAGTACTTTAAATTTGCATAAAGTCACATGAAAGTAATACGTGGAGGCTTGTCATTAGCAATTCTTTCTAATATTTTGTAAATTTACGAAGATACCTTAATCGAATTAATAAGCCTCATTAGCCGGTTATTTTTTATTAAGTAACGGTAGGTAACTAGGTAACTATCTCATTATCTGTGGTTTCTTGTAACAATTATCGTAATTCCTAACATATTTAACAGCCATCTGTGTCTGTGTCATTCAAACAAATTCCTAAAGGGACACCGGATCGATTCATAAATAAGATATTCCTATTTAAATCTTTATAATAATATGTATGCGTGAGCCGTAATGCGATTTCATTTGCGTCTGTGTGCTCAATGTTATTGAACCGCATTAGTGTGCGTTTGGACATGTATCGATATATTGATATTACAAATGATTTATCCAATTTTATTTCTTACATCTTTTGAATAAGGTGCGTTATTGCCTGCCGGTTCAAATGGGGGACGTTCCAGAGATTACCAGAGATTTGTTCTGGTACTTTTCCAAAGATAACTCAGTATTTACAAATACGATGTAATTGCGCAGTTAGTTTTGTTTGATCTATTTGATTTAGATGAAGATATAATTCAAATAATAATAGAAAACTACTACTTCTTTGGAGATGATGTATTCATACGGAAAATCTTAATTTAGTTATTAGCAATTTATAACAGAGTTGCAAGTTTTTTTTAAATTGACTGGATACTGGAGGAAGTACAGAGCAAATAGAGCATAATAATTAATGTAGGTATCCTGTAGATTTTTCATGTTACTGTAAAAGAATCACTCACAATCAGGTTCCAATACATTCATTTTTTTAAAGACGAAAGTTTAAAAAAAATTCTTTAAGTACTACCATATCACATTCCGTGGATGTTGTGAGAGGCGACTTATGGAAGTGCAAAAAAAAAAACCAAAAATCTCTTAACTTGTCGTTCTATTAACGGCAACAACAACACAGCCATCTTGAATTTATATTACTTTGATTATATACCTGTTATCTAGGGTAGGGACAGGTAAATAATCAAAGCCTGTTATAGTATAAGGTTCCTCAAATCACTCTCTGAGAGGTTTTTCAAAGCCCCGGAGTACCACTCAAATCGCCTCATTCGTGAGACAGTTGCCTATGCAGCTCCTCCTCACATTCGCTATAGTGTGCGCAGACCGAGAAACTCTCCCTCGGGCACGGGCACCCCACCCCCCCAACAAGCTTTCGGCTGACCTGAACTGCTTTAGTTAGGCACACTTCTAAGCGGCTTTTCGCCGCTTGCGCCCTCCTTTCTGCCAAGGAGGATCGTATCCGTGATCTCTTGTCAGATCGGTCAGCCAATCTCTAAAGGCGATGTTTAGTGGGTAAAAGTCTCCACATAACCACGCAGCCGGCTGCGTGGTATGCTATGAGCATTCACCGCCTCCCTCCCCCGCTTTCTAGAGGATTGCCCATATTGCTTCGGGCGCAAAAAAAATTGTATAAGGTAGGCTGTACGTGGGTAATATGGTCACCTTAATCTTTGCCGCCAATAATATTATAAGTAAAAAGTTGTTATATATCGTATTTTATAGGGCGGCAAGACCTATAAAACCAAAACTATAAGGAGGACAAAGACAAAAACACAAAGTTGTCTTATTAAATTATTACTATTTCTGTGACTATAACTAATAGGTATACTTATTAAGAAAAAAATAGCAAACAAGCTTTGGAGATAATTAGGAACACACTAACTACACTACATAATACTAAAATCTTTAAAATCGACTAAAATATTTACTATAATGTCAACTTAGATTATTAAATAAATAATATTAATTATATAAAGTCAAAGAGATAATTTAAATACTGCTACATAGTCTTTGTATAAAGTAAATAATCTAAGAATGTCAACTGTCAAAATGGCGTCGATGAAGCAGAACCCTTTTGACCCTTTTTTGAGTTATAAGGTGACCATATTAACCCAATGACCAATGAAATTAACCAAGTGGAGTGGGTATAATTCTATCATCATAGCAACCCATTGATTTATATGTTACACTAGATAAGTAATTTCCGCGCCAAAGCGTTGTCACTTCACATAAGGCCACAGCCTTATACTCAGCGAACGTCGGTTCAGTGTTCAAGGTGACGCCGTCCGAGTTAAGCCGAACGATTCACAACAAAAAATGGGTAAATGCGTAGTGAAAGAATGCGTTTCAAGGTCACAAAAACATAATAAATCAAGCGGAATCACTTTCCATACGTAAGTTTTAATTTATATATTCATATTAACGTTTAAAACACTAAAAAATTAAATAAAATATCGAATATTGCCATTTAGGTTCAATGTTGCCACTTTTCCGCATTTGTGATTATCCTACATTAATGGGAGACTATATAATTAATGGAGTAAGTTAATTTGTTACCTCCGATTTTAAATATTTTGGAAATTATAATAAAAACTACGTTTTAACTTTCATACAATATAATTAATTATTCTTATTTTAGTTTATTCTTGAATTATCTTTTAAATATATTTTATTACCTATTTTATATTAGTAATTTTATATTATTTATAATTTCGTATACATTTTATATTAATTATATTTTATTAGATACCTATTTTTATTGTTTGATTTATTAGAACCATAAAAATACGTTTTATTTCATCATTATGTTTACTTCTATTTATCTGATAAGCTTTGTATCCCTTTTTTTCTAAGGGGACGTAATAAAGATTTTAAAATAAAATATACTTTTTTAATATAAAAACAATTAACTGCAGCTTAAAAAAAACTCATTTTTATTGCGTATTTTAGGTAAAATTTCATATAGTAAGCCACACCAACCCGCCATTGCATGTTTGTGTGTCTATCTTTTTCTAATCTTACGACGACGATATTGTTTTCGCAACTTGTGTAAGTGAGATAGATATATGTTTACTTAAAATTGTTATTAGTGTCAAAGCTACGTCGTCGCGTTTGGATAGTGGTTACACTTTTTTCGACGCGCGGTAATGTGGTTTGCTCCTCTAGTCTTGTATAACTCAATGTAGTAACCTATCAGTCTGAACGTAGGCCTCCCCATAGGTTGCCTTATTAGAAAGACATTTGCCATAGTTGCAAAGCTTGGCAGACGGCTTGGTAACCTCAGGTTTTTTATTTTGCCGGCCCATTGCCACTTCAGCTTACTAATCCGTTTGGCTATATTCATTACTCTTGTTCTACTGAATATCCTCAATTCTAAGTATATCACGCAGAAAAACCGCGAGTTACACACTAGCGAATAAACCGTAATATTGTAAAGTAGTGGTACTGACGATTATGTAACCGTTTTTCCTGGTAATATGTCCCGCTCCCGCCGCGTGTGAATCATGTTTCGAGAAACTGCGTCATAATCCAAGAAAAACACGACCGGTTCGCGACTGTGCGAATTGTTTCAACACGCCCTCCGCATAACGTGTGTACTTAAAATATATTTATAATGGATATTCCTGTTGCTGTGTAAAAATACTTTTTTATTATTAAGTAACGAAATAATACACTACCCCATATCATCTCATTGGTGGAAACAAATCAAGAGATAGGCTGAAGCGTCTTCCTAATAACGGCTAAAATTAAAAAATTGCGGTTGCCAATGCGCTTGCCAAGCGTGCCAACTACGGCAAATATCCCCCCTATGAGGCAATCTATGGGGGAGGTCTGTGTTCAGCAATGGACTTTAATAGGCTGGAACTGATTAAACGACATAGAAACCCCTTTGTTATATGCTTGTTCAATTTATGCCAAAAAATGTTTCCGTATTCCAGGTGTTTTCTTTCATGTAATTCAGAATGTAAAACTACTTTAAAATATTTCGAAAAAAAAAACAGGTACTAAGTTGATTTCAATTATTGTCTAGACACTATATTAATACCTACCATTTATTGTTAAGACAAGATAGAAGATGATCTTACCAAAAGTGGGAGATAACCTACGACTGATGAGCATTGTACCGTTTATATGACACTGAAAAAAATTGTACTTACTACTAATTGTGTATACATGTACGAAGTGAAGCTTCTTTACGACATATCATTCGTATTTTATTTTATATTTTACATAAGTAGGTTTTCTTTATATAGAATAAGGATGTCAAACGAGCACACAGTCCACCTGATGGTAAGTGGATGCTGTGGCGCAGAGACATCTACATTTAACCTCAATTAAGAATCAATATGCAGATGCGTTGTCAACCCTGAGAACTAAGATACCTAGAATACCTCTATTCCAGTAACAAAGGTCTCTGGTTCTCTACACTCACCATACAAAGCAGCAGAATTACGCTGCTATTTTACGCTGGTATTCAGTGAGAGCGTGGCCCTACCCGGTCGAGCCGACCCTTTCGAGCTGCAACCATAATATAGCTGTAGCGTGGCTCTACTACTTATAATAATAGTTAAATAATAGTATACTCATGCAGCCCCAGCAGTGAAACGTTACAAGAAAACGTGACTTTTTTTTAATACCGTACCAGATTTTTCTACTACGTCAATAAAGAAGTTACACTTCAACAAGTTTATATGAAAAGCGATCCCTAAAGAGTATCCTTAATTTATCAACAGTATTAATGGTTGTCCCACATAAAATATCGATCCGAATACCCGAAGGTCGTACGTAAACCAAGGTTCGTTTGCACCTTAAAAATATCGACCGGCATTTGCAAAACACAATACAATATAATATGAATATACGAAAGGTGTACTTCCGATGCGATGGGTAGGTCTAATTGGCCCACTCGAACGTATTGTGCTTTGATCAGTTTCTATTTACGGTTACATTATCATTATTAAATATTAATATCAACTATCCCATATCATCCCGTGGGAGTCGTAAGAGGCGACAGAGGGAAACAAATTAGGAGATGGGCAGCAGCGCCTTCCTAATCATCATCATCATCATTACAGCCCTTCACAAGTCCCCTGCTGAACATAGGCCTCCCCCAAGTAATGCCACAACGCACGGTCCTGAGCCACCTGCATCCATCGACTAAAAAAAAAAGTTGTCTTCCTAATAACTACTAAAAATTAAAAAAAAACTGCTATTACCAACCCGCTTACCAAGCGTGGCAGCTATGAAAAATATTTCTACTATTAGGTAATCCATAGGGTAGAACTATGTTAACTATGCAGTGGACTTTTGTTAGGCTGTATTGATAATGAAGATTTTGTCTGTGGTAGAGCCACAGAGTAAGGTTTCATGTGGTAGATCCACGGAGTGAGGTTTCATGTGGTAGAGCCACAGAGTAAGGTTTCATGTGGTAGAGACACAGAGTAAGTTTTCATGTGGTAGAACCACAGAGTAAGGTTTCATGTGGTAGAGCCACAGAGTAAGATTTCATGTGGTAGAGCCACAGAGTAAGGTTTCATGTGGTAGAGCCACAGAGTAAGGTCTCATGTGGTAGAGCCACTGAGTGAGGTTTCATGTGGTAGAGCCACAGAGTAAGTTTTCATGTGGTAGAGCCACAGAGTAAGGTTTCATGTGGTAGAGCCACAGAGTAAGGTCTCATGTGGTAGAGCCACAGAGCAAGGTTTCATGTGGTAGAGCCACAGAGTAAGGTTTCATGTGGTAGAGCCACAGAGTAAGGTTTCATGTGGTAGAACCACAGAGTAAGGTTTCATGTGGTAGAGCCACAGAGTAAGATTTCATGTGGTAGAGCCACAGAGTAAGGTTTCATATGGTAGAGCCAGAGAATAAGGTTTCACGTGGTAGAGCCACAAAGTAAAGTTTCATGTGGTAGAGCCACAGAGTAAGATTTCATGTGGTAGAGCCACAGAGTAAGGTTTCATGTGGTAGAGCCACAGAGTAAGGTTTCATGTGGTAGAGCTACAGAGTAAGGGTTCATGTAGTAGATCCACGGAGTAAGGTTTCATGTCGTAGAACCACAGAGTAAGTTTTCATGTGGTAGAGCCACAGAGTAAGGTTTCATGTGGTAGGGCCACAGAGTAAGATTTCATGTGGTAGAGCCACAGAGTAAGGTTTCATGTGGTAGAGCCCCAGAGTAAGGTTTCATGTGGTAGAGCCACAGAGTAAGATTTCATGTGGTAGAGCCACAGAGTAAGGTTTCATGTGGTAGAGCCACAGAGTAAGGTTTCATGTGGTAGAGGCACAGAGTAAGGTTTCATGTGGTAGAGCCACAGAGTAAGGTTTCATGTGGTAGAGGCTCGCTGCAGCTATATCATGGTTATAGCACGAATGGGTCGACTCCACCGGGGGTTTTGAGTTCTTGTCAGGAAGCTGCCTATGCCATGTTTCACTTCTCTCTGCCGCCTCTTGTGATACCCGCGTGATCAGGAAGCTTCTCTCTCTTCTATATTACTTTCGATTTACGTTAAGAGAATGAGTTTATACCCTTAGTTTCTTTTAAAAATTATTTTATATTTTAATTTAATTACTTAAAATATTTGCTATGGACTATATATAGACAACTTTATACGCTATACGTTACGTTATACATGTTTTAATTACCTGTGGGGTGAAACACTTAGACTTTTGCTCTTCGAAAAAATTCCCCTTTACACTTTTTTATAGAATACGGGGGACAAACAAGCACCTCCACCTGATTGTAAGTGGTAGATGTTGCCTATACACATCTACATTTATTCTCAATTAAGAATCATAACATAAATATCGTACCCCTGAGGTCTAAGATGGAATGCCTGAAAGTAAAAAGTGTCTCTGGTTCTCTACACTTACTTATTACACAGCAGCAATAAACTTCTATTTTGCGCTGGTATTCTGTGAGATTGTGGTCCTATCCTGGTCGAGCCAACTCATGCGTGCAACAATCATAATATACCTAGCTGCAGCTTGGTTCTTCGAAGTATTAAAAATAATAAAGTGCTTACCATTATTAATCTGTAATAATGGTTTGAGAGGTTGATAATAGGTGCGCTTCAAGCCGATATTGTGTAAAACGAAAATTTCTCGTCAAAATTTTCTTCCATACATTTGTTATTTTCTATTTGTTTCAGTACATATTTGCGACTCTACATCACATCAATGAATTCTACTATAAGTAGTAAAACTGTAGGATCTCTTTTACAGTGTTAGGAGTGCCAGTTATCATCGAATAATTTTTATACATAATGGGTCCCATATATATGCAATAAATGAAACCACAAGTAATACTAGTCCGTAGCAGTGTAGAAAAATTAAATATTAAATTAAAACCCGTATAATAAAAAAGTGAAATTTTCAAACAAAATAAATATTAAAATAAATTCAGTAAAAGTGAACACACTCTGTTTAGACAACGTACCTTGACCCCTTGGAAGAGTGACAACGTTGCACGCGGGTGACACGCCGACAAAAGACACCGCTGTCGATATGTCGCAATACCAATAGTTTGCACTGCGTGGCAACGTCGCTTTTTAATGTTCAAGGATTCATTCAAGTTCATTGAATCATTGACTTAGTGACGCAATTCTATAGAGTGTTCAAATTTGCTTAAAATTAAAACTCTACTTTTTGACCTAATTACCGGACCGATTACGTTCATTTTTTGTATATCGTCAGCAAAGGCGATAACAAGTATATGGTTTCATTTATTGCATATATGTGGGACCCATTCTGTATATTTGCTCTACATGATGACTTTGTTCTGAACATTATTATTAATAATAAACTAAGTTAATTGTCTGCCCATCCACATTCACAAACGGGTTATGGTATAATTTAAAATCCTACATACTCCAGGTTCTTGCAAAACACAAACAGACATTCTTCACTGCCCATTTCTAGCCCTCTGAGGTAGTGTGTTGTCAATACAGGGACAGTTTCTCAGAGGAGTAGGCCAAGACTAAGGACTTCCATTTGCCACAATCTTGATTTTATACGTGGTAAGCCACGCTGCAGCTATATTATGGTTGTAGTATGAATGGGTCGGCTCCACCAGGGAAGGATCACGCTCTCTCGTAGAATACCATCGTAAAATAGCAGCTTAATATTGCTGTTTTATATGGTGAGTGTAGAGAACCGGAGACCCGTTTTACTGAAATCGAGGCATTCCATCTTAGTCCTCACGGGTGACAACGCATCTGCATTTTGATTCTTAATCGAGGTTAAATGTCGATGTCTATGGGCCACAGCATCCACTTACCACCAGGTGGAATGTGTGCCGTTTGTCATCCTAATCCTGTAAAAAAAGAAACACCTCTCTCGCTTCCTTCTTGTCCACATACTTACGCATACATGCTCATCAGTTATGGTACTCTTACTTTGGTCAATCTCTATATGTTGTTAATTGCTGTCCGACTAACGCACTAAAACTCAAAAACGGCTTTTTGTGTATATTTGAGTGGCTCCCTAGATTTTATTTTGTAGGATGGGGTGACATACGAGCACACAGTGCACCTAATGGTAAGTGGTTGCTGTGGTCCATAGACTTCTACATCTATCCTCGATTACGAATCAAAATGCAGATGCGTTGTCACCCGAGAGGACTATGATGGAATGCCTTGTTTCCAGTAAAATGGTTCTCCAGTTCTCTACACTCACTATACGAAACACAGTTTGATTAGGCTATTTTACCTTGGTATTATGTGAGAGCGTGAACCTACCCCGGTCGAGCCGACCCATTGGAGCTGTATGGCTGCAACCATAATATGGCTGCGTGGCTCTACCACAAAAATAATTACGGGCTGTAAAGTATTCTTTTTTTAAAATTGAACCTTTATCTTCAAAGGGGACAACGCATCTGTAACGTTAATTTTTTTGAAGTTAGTTGTGAATGTCCAGATAGTCTGCAGCAGCCACTTACCATCAGGTGGAACTGGAAGTTCGTTTGTCATATCAGTTACAAAAAAAGTTAAAAAGGCAAAGAAAAGAAAAAAAAAATTGTGCACACAACTAATATTTAAATAATCATAAATCATAATCCATCACTGTTATCATCAAAGATGGACTCTAAAGTAAAAATCAGCACCGATTGGACTGAATTTCAGCTTGTCGACGTTACTAACGCCATATAATTCTCATTTAAAAAAAGCAAAAAGTATTTTATTGATCTTTGGGTTTTTTCGCAAGGTCATTTATCATTCATCATTCAACCCATTTGAATTCAAGTAAGTAACACCAAGTAAGATCTTATGCCTTCCACTAGATGGCGTTTTTAAATAGCAGCTTAATGCTTCGTAGGTGAGTGTAGAGAACCGAAGACCCCTTTTACTGGAAACGAGGCGCTCCATGGTGTCAAAGCATCTTCATTTTTATTATTTATCGAGGATTGGTGTAGAAGTTTATTAGTACAAAGTACGGTACCGTATCCACTTAACATCAGGTGGACTGTGTACTCGTTTGTTGTATTATTTTTTATAATTGTCAATAAAAAAAAGCTTTAACCTACGGTTGCTGATAAAACTTGTTATTGGTGCTTTCGTTTGGTTTTCGTATTTTTGTCCAAGAAAATAAAAGTCTAATAAACAATGCAGTGGAGGTGTAACAATATCCACTACCCTATACCACCCCGTGGTTATTACATGAAGCGACAGAGCGAAACAAGTCCAGAAACAAATCAGCAGATAGGCGGCAGCGTCTTGCTTATAACTTATAACTAAAAATAAAAACTGCGGTCGCCAATCCACTTGCAGAGCGTGGCAACCGCGGTAAATACACCCCTAATAGAGCAATCTACCGGGGAGCTCTTTGTTCAGCAGTAGACGTTAATAGGGTGTAACGGTAACGGTAAATAGAAGTATAGTCATTTTAATTACCTTTCGGATTTTACTTTTGCAAGCACTGTTATTTGATGGTAGAAATAGGTAAGAGGGTGGTAACAATTTGGACGAACCCGTAGGCGTAAAAGGTATCCTGGTCTTCACGTCTGCCGTCTTTATACCGGCATCTGTCCATATCCTCTCAGCCATGAGATCTCATGGCTTCCGACAGATGCGTTTCTGTCATTTCCCACTGTCACCACATACCACACCCTCGCAATGATATAGAGTTATGTATTCCGTTACGATTTTTTTACCATTTGCTCGGCGGCGAAGGAAAACATCGTGAGTGACAACAAACATCACCTGCATGTGTGAGAAATAAAAAACAAATATTTCGAAGACATGTGAAGTTCACCAACACGCATTGGGGTAGCGCGGTGGATACTTTCTTGCCCTAAAACCCTTCCGGAAATAGAGGAGACGTGTTCCCAGCTGTGGGACGTATATAGATATACCTTAACTTTATTAACTTACGTAACCACCACGCGGTATTACTGATGGTTAATATTAAGACTTACTACATTTATATAACAGCCACCATCATCATTGCAGCCCGTTATAGCAAATCCACTGGTGTATATAGGCCTCCCCTAAGGAATACTCCATAATCATGTTAAGTATTATCATTATTGTCATCATTACAGCCCTTCACAAGTCCAATGCTGAACATAGGTCTCTCCAAGGAATGCCACCTGCATCCATCGACTTCCTGCATGTCTTACCTGGTCGCCACTCCATCTAGTGGGGGGTCGCACTACACTACGCCTACCGGTACGAGGCTGCCACTCGAGAACCTCTTTCCCCCATCGGTTGTCGTCGTTGTCGTAAATTTTGGATTCAGCGCTATTTATGTTGTTCTTCGAGCTATATGACCGCCCCATTGCTACTTCAGATTACTAATCCGTTGGGCTATGGTCACTCTGGTTCTATTTAATATTATATTGACTTAAAAGTTTGCTGATAAAAACTTTTTACTTACATTGTAACCAAGAATAATATAAGTAAAGAGTTTTTACTTATAAGTAATATTATTGGCTCCACCCGGATTGGTCTGCTCGTACCAACACCTAATGGTTACTTGTCATGCTGTCCATGGACACCTGCAGCCAATTATCAAGCAAAGACGGCTACGGATGCGTTATCACATTCAAAGACTAAGATGGAATGCCTCACAATCTGTTATTACGAATATACTGGCTTTATACTCTTCAGACAGGAATACAGCAGTGCTGCTTTTAGTGCTAGTCCAGATGCTGGAGACTACCACCTTCTACCGGAAGCCATAAGATTTTATGGCAATTTGGCACCCACGGGGTGAAAACTATTTAAACGTTTCCATCGTTTCGTATTAGAATTACTTTCCCAAAACTCTCCTTTAACAGACAACATGATATTACGTAACAATAACTTGTTTTCATTCGCAGCATTCAGTCAATTACGATGTCAGAGGCACCAGGTCACCCTATAAAATTCCCTTACACGTTTTCAGCAAAGGTAGCACAATTCCTGCTTAAATATTACATCCAGAATCAATGGATCTGGCGTTACTGGTTCATTGGTATAGGTATCTCTCTACCAGTTTTCTACAAGATTCACGAAAAGATCAGCTCACCCGAGAATATAAGCAAATGAGCTGAAATAAAAAGGATGGAAGCTACTGAGCATCATGGTTAACTATTAGAAACATAAACATTGGAGTCAGTGCTATTTATGTTGTAAGAAATAAAATCATATTTTAGCCAAAAGCTTTGATTATACAACTGTCTATAATTAAAGTATTTTTATTTATACGTGGTAGAGCCATGCTACAGTTATATTAGCAGTATAGTTGTAGCACGAATGGGTCGTTTCGACCGGGGAAGGACCACGCTCTCACAGAATACCAGCGTCAAATACCTAGTGGCTTAATGCTGCTATGTTTCCTATGCTGAGTGTAGAGAACCGGAGGCCCTTTTTACTGGAAACGAGGCATTCCATCTAAGTCCTCACGGGTGACAACGCATCTGCATTTTGATTCGTAATCGAGGATAGACGTAGATGTCTATGGGCCACAGCAACCACTTGCCACCAGGTGAACTGTGTGCTCGTTTGTCACCCTATCCTATAAAAACAAGGTCAAAAGAAATGATGGATACACTAACGACACTACTATACGGCAACTAACGTTTTAACCACTGCAACTTACACTTGACATCGATTCGTACCTTATTCAATACCTTCAACTAATTATCCAAACATTACAGCCTTAAAATGCCCACTGCCGATTGTCTCGCGGGTGATTTTTGGATCTCGACAACAGCGTCACCTACCGGGTCAATTGTGAATGGTAAGTATCCAGGGACTCAAACGCACACAAAAAATTTCATCAAAAGCCGTTGCGTAGTTTAAAAGACCTAAGCGTACAGACGATGGGAAGCTACCTACTTTGTTTTATACTATGTAGAGATTTTACTATAGTTGACACGCTCTTGGAATGTGTTGTGATGTGTTATTTTGAGTCGTTATCGGTTATAAGGCATCTTCCTGTCCACCTCCTGTTTCAGTTTCCCGCTGCCGCCTCCTACGATTCCCACGGGACGATATGGGGGGGGGGGGGCAGTGGATATTCTTACACCACCACTACACGGTCATTAATCTATTATCTATACTTTCTTATATCTATGATCTATATTCTATACATATAAAAAATCTGTAGCAAAATTGTGTGTTCGCTGTTCACCGAAAAACTACTACACGGATTTCCATGAAATTTTGTATGTTGGCAGTAAACGACCATGTATAACATGTGGACAACTTTTTATCCGATTACGGAAAAGTAAATAAAAGGGTTATGTTTTCTTAATTTTAAGTTTATTGTCATTACGGCTGCTGATGGTTTTATTTGTCGTAAAGAGGATTTACTTATACGTATAATAGATCTATAGAAAAGTAAGTAAGTAGCAGAACAACGTCTACCGGGCCAGCTAGTAATTAATAAATACCTATATTATAAGCATAATGAAAATGTTTCTCATTCTTGAAGGTACGTACGTACGCTGCATAAACATATACACATACGAAATATATAACGTTCATACAGTGTAAACAACGTGCTTGTGTGCGTTTTGTTTTGACGCCGTGACTCACACAAATTTATTCGCTGACGTATCATGCAGTAATAAGCTTACACACACAAGTACGCTCAATATGAATGACGCAGGAAAGGGGAACGGGAGGTCGCAGGGGAGGGGAGAGGAAGCCAAACGCAAAAGATGGTTTATATAGGCTGGTAAACGCAGAAAGAAACAGTTTAATTCTAGAAGCAAATAAAGAAAGTACTTCTTAGGGCACATCTTCGCTTTTAACCGGGCTTACAGCCAGAGAAATGGGTATGTTTACTTTTATTTACTATAAAATAAAGCATTTTTCTAATTTACAAATATTTACATCCTATAAAATACATAAGTAGTTTTTTCATATGTGATTGGTATGTTATTTAAATCAATATAATATTTAGTATTTTTATCGTCGTGATTATTATTTTTTAATTATGCTTTTGTAGTTGTGTCTTTCCTTATCTATATTTTTTGTTCTATTATCACGTTCAAGTTGATTTTATTTGTTTACTTTACGCGTACCGAATAGAATAACCTCATGTTGATCAATGTAGAGCTTGATTAGTGTAGAGACTCGTATTTTATATAAAAGACCCAAGACTTTGATTATATACCTGGCTATATTCAAAGATCCAAGACTTTAAAATCAGTTGATGTAAAAACCAGCGGCTTACATCCTAAGGTAATATATATTTAAATACCTTTAATTATATTTGTTGAAACCAATCCTAAAAGTTAAATCAAATAAATATCCAAAAACAAACGGTGTCTTAAAATAATAATTATAATAAATTGGGATATAAATTACGTCAATGATAACTACCAATTGAACGCTATAAATATTACGATATTATGGTAATTAATTTATACATGAGATGAAAATAGGGAAAATGCATTGTTAATTTCGGAATGTAGAGCATTTCCACTTAAGTACCACTTTTATGATTCGGATTCCTCATAAATATCAAATCATTCATCACACGTGAATGACCTTGAACGCCATTTTGTTTTGTTGAAGCACGGGCGTAGACGGAAAATTGCATAACGTTATAAAGGAAGCGATGTTTTTTTTCTATGCGTCATACTGTGAACGGCCAGCCCTCGTCTGACCTGACCACAGCTTCGCGTAGTGTATATATTCTTTGCCACAGCTAATCACATAGAGCCAATGTACCTATACATTCCGCAGTCTTCGTTTAACCTAATTGAAACGTCTATTTGCTTGGAATACCTACATAAGTAAATATATACCTGATAGCTATCAGCTATCAAGGAAATTAAGGTTATTCACATGCTTAGGTTGTCTATTAGCACAGTTCAAAGTATAGGAACTAAGATAGTATTAGCACAGTATAATAAAGTATATAGACTGTGGTATTAGTTTACTATTTTTGGATGATGTTAAAAGAAGAGTAGATAGCTTAGTGTAATTATATCATATTTCCTGGCCTATGTCGGAGGCCCTATTAATTTTTTTTCATTAAAATAATTTTTTTTAAAGGTGTTTCCTTGAAAAAAAAATCTGTACGCTTGGATAGTGATTCTGATAACACACTTAACGGGAACCACAGGGTTTTTGTTATATATTGTATATATAAGTTTGGAAATGCTACAAAAACTAAAAAGATTATTTATGTCAAAATACTTCCAGAGGAAATTAAATATATAAATATTATATTCTTATATACTAAAATACGGTCATAAGTACCTAGTCTTCTTAATAATGGTCATAGTGTATATCTATATGATTAAATCTGGGGGCACGGTAGTGCCCTCGCCAAATCGAGCAAAAAAGCGGCACGGCCGTACCATACTTTTCTCGAAGCAATTCAGGCCATTTTAAACCCCCTATAACTTCGTAGTGGATAAAACTAGAAGCCTGAATTTTCAGTAACCAAGTAGGCATTGCATAAACATGGTATATTTCAAATTTCATTCAATTTGAACCTGTAGTTTAAGAATTATAACTAGTCAGTTTCTTAATTTTGTCACTCACTGACTGGCCGATCATCAAAACTCTTCACTTCTCGGCACTTCTAGCAGACATAGAAGCTTCAATTTTTTAGAATACAATTTGGATTTACTGTATAAATTAAGGAAAAACTAAAATATTTTTTAATTTAGGTCCAGTTTTCTAGATACACCAACTGCATAAATAACTTTGTAATATCATATAAATATTTAGAATTACAAAGTTACGTTTGCAGTGAATGAATCAGTGTACTTGTGTATGTATAATAGATGTAGATAGGTATGTTATTGGTATTCAAGAAGTAGAAGGTACCGGAAAGGTAAAAATGTAGGACTATCTTATCTACAAAAAGAAATGAGATGCCATCAAAACATAACTTGTAAAAAAAAACAAGTCTCGCAACTCAGTTCTTCTACCGTAAAAAGTTGTGAAATCCATAACTTAAGGGTCCTTTTGTTTTAAGTTATTATGTAATTAGCTAACCTAACAACATTTCATAGTGACCATATCAATGTTAAAAATCTTTTATGTTTTAAATACATATATAGATTGACTTGCCATTGCACTAAGCAATCTAATTTAATATAATATGTATTACTTGTGAGATACATTGTGTTTTCATGCGATGAACAAGTCAATATATATATATATATATATATATATATATATATATATATATATATATAGTTAGTAATGAATAAACCAACAGTTTCATAATTTTTAAGATAGCTATATCTTTCATGTGACATAAGCAACCCTGAACTTGTGTATCGTAACGTATGAGGCAATAATTCTAGTAGTTTACTAATTTCATCTAATTTTTTAAATATTGCAACAATAAAAGGTTTTTCTTTCTTTTGCAGAATCATTAAATATAAAACCGTTAAGTAAGGATATTGAGTGGTCTCCGGATGCGTCGAACGGCGTGGAGGCCACAGGGGTCGCAGGGTTCCAGGCCCCAGTCGATATGCCGTCGACCTCCAGCGAGGAGCGCGCCATACGCCGCGTCATGGGCCGCTGGGGCGCTGAGTGGTTGAGCTGACTCGGTTCCGGGCTGCAAAAACCAACCGGTCCCCAGTGGCCGGTCGATCACCCCCTGCCGCCTCCAAGGTGGGGGGCCCCCCGCCCGGCTTTGCACCTATCCCTCCAACAGTACGAGGACTTGGTCGCTAAAGCCGAGGCGATACTGAGCCGTCTGGTCGTCTCCGAGAACTATGACTCCGTCAACAACTTCCTCACCTTGTACGATTCTTATATGGCATCTCCGGATCAAACTTTAAAGGAGTTCTTCCCGAAGTACAACCCACCGATTCGGGCCCATAAGCACACATGTGTCGGCTTAGGACTGGAGGTCATGAAACGCTTGAAGACTTTAGAAAAAGATTACCCAGGAATCACCAAGTCCATGATGCTGGTATCGTGTGACGAGAACATCCAGGACTTGTTGGACTACACCACATCTAGTCCGGGTCCTCAGGGGTTCCTAATCGAAACGGAGAAAGACCACGTGATGGTCGCCATTCATGTAAGGATTGGAGGGAGACAAGGTGTTTTCTTATCGGACTTGGGCTACCACATCTCACGTGTGGTGACTGTTATGGCTGATCGATGCTACCCACATACAGGTAAGATATATATAGCTTAGAAATATGAGTATTTCAACATATCAAGTTAACATGTAGTGGCAGTATAAGAATATCCACTACCCCTGATCGTCCCGTGGGTGTCGTAACCAGCATCTTCCTGATAACAACTTAAAAAGATTTAAAAAAAACTACGGTTCTCTCGTAAAATTTTCATAAACTAAATATAACACACTTTAAATGGCACACAGCAGGGCACAGGCCTTCTCCATAATCAACCAATTCCCTGTTTCCATGCTTCACAAATGGCTCTCTACAAATATCTTATTGTCTCCGAGATTCCGATAGCCCATAGTCCATGATGTGTGAAAAAGTAAGAAGAGATCATTAAGCCAAGACAGTGCATTGCTTCGCACGATCTCAAAATATATTTTCAAACCACCTTCATGTGAACTGTAAGGTCGATTGAAACTTAATTTTTATAAAAAAAACCATGCAGGTTCTCTATGTAACAACCAACACATAATATTCCTTTAATGATGTACTAAATCCTATACTATTAAACGAGCAATTCTTGTGTATATATATATATATATATATATATATATATATATATATATATATATATATATATATATATATATATATAATTGGGATCTCGGAAACGGCTCCAACGATTTTCATAAAATTTAGTGTCCAGGGAGTTTCGGGGATAATACATCGATCTAGCTAAGATTTATTTTTAGAAAATGTCTTTTTGTCCGTGTTTTTAGGCAATGAAAAACTGCTACAATACCGTTAGAATAAGAAGGTAAATTTTGACAAATTGTTAATGATTATAAATAGCTTAATTGGTATAATGGGCGGTCACAGAATATAAAAACCCCGGTTCGAGCCCAGACCGACCGGCCGACTTTTTAATTTTTTTTTCAAGTTCCTTTCTTTTTTGAGAAAATATATGTTTTCGAGCCCTTTTTTTAGTATTTTTTAAAAACACGAAAATTTAAATAAAAATAATTGCACTCATGATTTTTTATTCAAATAACCAGTCCCGTTTTTTCTGTTATGTCACTAAGATCAAAAAATATTATTTATAATTCATCAGTATGTAATTTGTATCTAAATATAATTTCCAAAACACACGAATTAAAAAAAATCGAGCGAAAAATACCGAGCAAAGCTCGGTCAACCGGGTACTATTAATTAAAACTACATTTACGGATTTTATTGCATTTACAAAACGGATATTTTCGCGTTTATGTAATTAATTTTATTATAAATACCGGACGTTTCGGGTGCTTTCCAGCACCCGTGGTCACGAGCACGAGCGCCTGCGGTGACTGACGTCCCGATGTTAATTGAATTGAAATAATGTTAACCCGGAGTACCTTCACCTATTTAATTATTATTTATGGACCGATCTACGTATAATGAACTTCCTCGTAGTAAGTTCATGTACTAAATATTTTTAATTTTATTTGATCTAAAAAATTCTGGTATAAGTTATGGTCTCCAATAGGTGAGGGTATAACTCTTATTTATAGCGGATGGAAACTGGTATTACGATCGCAAACTGTTTGCCTGAATAGTGTTGTCCAAATAGTCTTTACTGCATCATCATCATCATCATTACAGCCCCTCACAAGTCCACTGCTGAACATAGGCCTCCCCCAAGTAAGTCCTGAGCCACCTGCATCCATCGACTTCCTGCATGTCTTACCAGGTCGTCACACAATCTAGTGGGGGGTCGCTGTATTACTGCTTTACTGCATACTACAGACTATTTGCCGTAGCAACACTCAGAGAGGCCCATTTTATCTCGACATGTATACATAATAAGTTAATTATCAATGGTACGCAAAGATTAGAATTATCTAAATTCTATCTTGTTTCTCATAGGTTGGTTTACTCAAAGCGACGAGCCACATTGCCGCAAGGAGTACAACTATCAATTCAACGTCAGGAACAGCAACTATGTGGAGTGGCATGAAAGAGAAACCAGAGGAAGCGTCGCAAAGGAGCGTCTGTCGCTCATATACATTGCAAGGGCTTACTTGACAGCAGTTAATGTCACCGAAAAGAGGAACTTGGTTTGGGATTTAAGGTATGTTTTAGGGACGCAAAAATTTTACAAGGGAAAACATTTGTCAGCCAGTGATCAAGCACGATTAACAGATCGAACGTTTTAATTATATTTTTATTTTATATCATATATTAATTAAAACAATATTCTCAAATGGGTTCGTATCCCGTGTCGGGCCAAAAAAATTAATTATTGAGTTTTTCCGTCAAGAAATTCTCTGTAGCTGCCCGGAGTCAGGAAGTTGGCGGTGTGTCACCCCCGTGCCTCGGAAAGCATGTAAAGTTCGTGGGCCTGAGCCTGATCTCTCTTCGGTCGTGTCGGTTTACCGTCCCATCGGATTATGAGAGTGAGGGAATAGAGAGTGCACCTGTGCTTGCGCATACACTTGGGCACTATAATTCTGTCCTGCGGCGATGGCTAGCCTCCGTTGAAGCTGGCCGCCGTGACCGAAATTCGGTCTGGAGGACATTGTTATTATTATTATTTTCAACTAATATACCTACTGGGTGACATTTGCCCGATTTTTTAAAAAAAAGTACTATTTTTTTCTTTTTGAAAAAAAAAAATTAGTTTAGTACCTTGTTTTTAACATTTATATGTTTAATAATCATTTTGACATAGCAGATTAAGTAAAACACTTTTAAGTTGCAAAGTTATTATCATTTTCTCATAGTAATTTCGTTAATTTTGTTATTCCAGGAGTCTTCTAGCTAGAGACCCCAAGGGACGCCTGTCTGCCGGTATATATTTCCCGCTAAAACTGAAAGACCAACAGTTTACCATGTTCTTCGATAGCACCAACGGCAAACAAAGAAAGAAATTGAAATTCGACACATTCTTGGAACTGCAGAAGGTGAGTGATAATATTTGGAAATTAATAAGTACTTATCATAGTTAAATAATTCCCCTTCACCATTACGGCGCTAAAAATGATGATGGTGAATCTTGTGAAAATCCGTTATAAGCTTAGACCGTAGTACTATTATTTATTCTGTGCTTAGACTGTGTATATTAAAATATAGAGTATAGTAACAGCCCACAATTGTTCTACTGGATCCGGGTCCCATACTTCTGTGATGATTATTGAGCAAGATAAGCTGAAGACACATGTCCTCGATGTTTTAAATAACTCAAACATACATATTAAAAACCAATTTTTTAGAGGATAGGGTGACAATCGAGCACACAGTCCACCTGATGGTAAGTGGTTACTGTGGCCCATAGACATCTACATCTATCCTCGATTACGAATCAAAATGCAGATGCGTTGTCACCCGTGAGGACTATGATGGAATGCCTCGTTTCCAGTAAAAAGGTTCTTCGTTTCTCTACACTCACCATACGAAACACAGAAACATTGAACTGGTTATTATTGGTATTCTGTTATAGCGTGGTTCTTTCCCGGTTCAGCCAGCGCATTCGTGCTACATAGCATAATATAATATAGACCCTTGCTGCAGCTGTTATAGTTGTAGCACGAACGGGTCGGCCCGACCGGGGAAGCACCACCCTCTCACAGAAAACCGGCGAAATAGCCACTGTGTTTCGTTTGGTGAGTGAAGAAAATCGGAGACTCTGGAACTGGCAACAAGACATTCCATTTTAGTCCTTCTTTATTGAGGATAGATGTAGATGTCTATGAGGGTCAGCATCCATTCACCATCAGGTGGACTGTGTGCTCCTTTGTCACCCTTATTTTATAAAAAATCTAAAGTTTTGGAATGTTGTGAATATCTGGAAGCATCCAGAGATTATTCAAAGAAAAACTAAGGTTTTACTTCTTACATCAAAAATCTAATAATATGGAAAAAAGATAGGAAAGTTAAACTACAGTTGCCGTTAACTAAAACAGTGTCAATTTCTTTACAAAATAACCATAAATTTATATTATATCATTAAAGTGCCGACAGATTTGTTCGACTTTTGGGGATCGACACGTGCGATCAAACAACATCGAGTAATTACGTTTACTCGACAAACAAACTCGAGTATTTACATGTACTTGACGAACAAAATTGAATAAAATTTACTCGACAAACAAAATCAAGTAATTACATTTACTCTACTTGGTTAGGTAGACGTTATCGACTTTGTTAGATAGACGTTATATTTTCCGATCGCCACTTTTAAGATATAAGCAATTAGCGTGTGCGTGCGTACCTTTGTAAAAATCCTGCGGCAGAGATAACTGTTAGGAGTTTTCTTCTTATTATATTATAATTATAATTATTATAATTATTTACGACCGGCGATTTATCTGGACCGATACGACTTAGTGAATTTCAAGAAACGTGCTTACTATTTTTTAAGAGGCCGGCAACGCACCTGCAATTCCTCTGGTGTTTTCTCATGAGCGGCAGCCGACACTCACCATCTGGTGAGCCGCATGCTAGTTTGCCTCTCTTCTAAAAAAATGATCGAACAAAATTAGTTACCAGGCTAGATCTTGTAGTTCGAAAAAAACCGACTGTCTATTGACAAACCGATATAATCTGTTAGCTTTTATCCTAAAAATCAAATTTACTACTGTTTTCAGATACCTGACGAGGTTGTGAGCGAAGTAGAACAATGCAATGAGCAGCTTCGGTTGAGGGATGGGGAGTTACTTTCCACCCTAAAACGCTTGGCCACCATCATGGCTGACCAGGAGTACATGACGGAGCTGTTAGAAGTCAACGACAGGATTGTCCAGCTGTCCGCCGGAAATTAGACAGGATAATGAAAATCGAAGAAAATTGAAGACCTTGAGATTGTTTTTTAACCTTTAAAAATTATTGTGGCCTAAAATACCACAAATAAAGGTGCCTTATATATTTGATTATACACCCAAAGTTTTTATGTGTATCAAAAATTTAAAAGTAATATCTCTTTTTATTACATTTTACTATTAATTACTAGACTGAAACGGTTTCAATTATACTCCTAAGGAAGTCCTAAGTTTTCCTAAAGAATTGTATGACGGAACTTCGTATAATTTATGAAACCCTAGTGCCTCCATCTTTTCATTAGCATTCGTGTAGTATTTTAGAAATGTTATTTATATTTTTTATAGAATTCATTTTTTCATGTAATGTTTATAAAAATTGAGACGATACTACGGCTCATTTGGGGAAATAAAAATATAAAGTCAATATGTGTGTATTAATTGAGTTTTCCCTTTTCCTTTTTATCAGACCGTAGCAGTCTAAAGCTGCCTCATTGCCTCTACTATTGTAGTAGACGATGGTACCTATTTCGCGAACGATAGATGCAAATTTAAAATATCAGTAAAAGTAAAAAAATGATTTTCAATAAGAATTACTAATGTAATTTTTAAATTTTAAATATAAAATATAAAATGAATAAAACTGTGAAGGCTTGATCATTCGTTTACCAGATGTCGCTAGTAGGTAAGGGTGAAGTTTGTTGTTACACAATATCATATAATTTATACCTAATTGACTTTTAAATAAAAATTTATCGGTTTGTAGAGTATTACTTTACAAAACAATGTCTCAGTGCTTCATTCCTTATTTATTTCCACATTTTGCAACTTTTTTTACTTTTTGCTATTTGTAGGAATATCCGTATTTTTCGTTTTGATCTAATTAATAAAGTTATAAATAATATAAAAAAGTAACATTAACCCTTACATTTTTCTAACAAATTTACTTACCGGCCAATGACGTATTATTCCCGGCCATGCAATTTGTCAAATATTTTACTTTGTTGCTAAGTGGAGCCGCCCTGGCGGCAAAAAAGCCGTGGATGCCTCATTAAGTATGTACTCCGCCATCTTTTGCATTCGCAAAGCAGGCATTTCTTTAAATTGCAGCTACTAACAACATCACGGTGATATCATTATAGATTTTAAATTTCAAATTCACTGACTGAATAATTTTTTTAATAAGCAATTTAACGAGCAATTAGTTTAAAACAAAACAATGTTTATAGTGACATCTGTCGGCGAACAAGGGAAACATTATATACCTAGTTTGACGAAATTGCAAGCAATTAGGGCTAATCTTCCGCTCACCAGATGTCGCTACTTGACACTGTGGTGAGATTTTTTTAAATGTAATTTGATTGAGAAGTTAGTAGTAAGTTAGTTAAATATCGAGTATTAAATTAATACTCAAACAATGTCTCAGTGGTTTGCTTTTTAATTTTGCACATTTTTAACTCTTTTTTTTATTATTGGGAATATCAGTGGTTTGGTTTATTTATATTTAATCTAATTAATATAAAATATAGCTAATAGTACAGAAATTAACTTGAAGTTAAACATTTTTAGAACAAACTGACTTCCCCGTCCTGGTGCCACAAAAAGTCGTGGATGCCCTCATTGCAGTATTTGTCACAGTTCTAATGGTATTGTCTTGTTCCATCGTGTATAGGTAATGTATAATTGTCCCAGCAACGTCTTGGTAGCATTTATTAATAAAATATCTCATCATCATCATCATTACAGCCCTTCACAAGTCCCCTGCTGAACATAGGCCTCCCCCAAGTAATGCCACAAAGCAAGGTCCTGAGCCACCTGCATCCATCGACTTCCTGCATATCTTACCAGGTCGTCACTCCATCTAGTGGGGGGTCGCCCTACACTACGCCTACCGGTACGAGGCTGCCACTCGAGAACCTTTCTTCCCCATCGGTTATCGGTTCTTCGAGCTATATGGCCGGCCCATTGCCACTTCAGCTTACTAATCCGTTGGGTTATGTCGGTCACTCTGGTTTTACTGCGGATATCCTCATTTCTGAGTCTATCACGCAGAGAAACTCCGAGCATAGCCCTCTCCATAGCTCGCTGAGCGACCTTGAGCGTCCTCATAAGCAGTGAAGGACCACGTCTCTGATCCGTAAGTCATCACTGGCAACACGCACTGGTTGTACACTTTAGTTTTCAGAGATTGAGGTATACCTGACGAGAAGATGTGTCGTAATTTCCCGAACGCTGCCCAGTTGAGTTGAATCCGTCGATTGACCTCTCGGTCGAAGTTGGACTTACCTTGTCGGACTATTTGTCCCAGGTAAACGTACTCGTCAACAACTTCGAGCATAGTGCTCCCAACAACTACCGGCATAGGTGAGACATGGACATTAAACATGATCTTTGTTTTGTCCATGTTCATCTTAAGACCTATCCGTTGTGCATAGTGCTAAGGTACTCCAGCGATTCTGCCGTAAGGACTATATCGTCGGCAAATCGAAGGTGAGTGATGTACTCGCCATTGATGTTAATACCGTATCCTTTCCAGTCCAGTGGCTTGAAAACGTCTTCCAATGCAGCGGTGAAGAGTTTCGGGGATATAACGTCACCTCTCTGCAGTTGGATAGGTTTCGAGCTCTGATTCTGTACTCGGATAGCCATCGTAGGCCTACTGTACAAACACTTCAGCACTTCGATATACCGACAGTCAACTTGGCACCTCTGAAGGGACTGTAGCACCGCCCAAATTTCGACGGAATCAAAGGCTTTCTCATAGTCCACATACGCCAGACAAAGTGGCAGATTTTACTCTTCGGTCTTCTGTACAATCTGCCGTAGGGTATGTGGTCTATGGTACTGAAGCCTTTTCGGAAACCGGCTTGTTCGGGAGGCTGGAAGTCGTCGAGTCCGCGTGCGAGACGATTCGTAATGACTCTCGAAAACAGCACGTAGACGCGGCTCAGAAGGGAAATCGGTCTGTAGTTCTTCAAGAGAGCGTTGTCGCCTTTCTTAAAGAACAAAACCACCGCATTTCTGCTCCACGCCTCCGGAGTAGTGCCACCATGGAGGACGGAATTGAAGAGCTTCTGAAGGACTTCAAGTACCGGTGTTCCACCCGCTTTCAGAAGCTCTGCTGTAATTCCATCCTCGCCTGGGGCCCTGCCGTTTTTAAGGTGCTGGAGAGCCATTCTAATCTCGCTCAGACTGACGTCCGGGATATCATCGGAATAGTGTCGGGTAAGACTTGCTCTTGGATCGTTACTCACACTTGCGTGTGGCTCCAACGATAATGTGTACAGCTGCCCATAGAACCTCTCAATCTCACTCAAAATCTCAGGTGTCTCGGAAACGATGCTGCCACACTCAGTCTTCGGCTTCGACAGTTGGCTCTTTCTGACAGACAGATCTCTGGCAAAGACTTTGGAGCTTTTTTTCCGCTTAATCGCCTCTTCTGTAAGCTGTATTGAAGTTGCGTCAGTCCTGATCTGTCTGTTCAGTTGCCTGTATGCTGTCAAATCTGTTGACGATTGCAGCCTCATCTCCCGTCTAACAGCCATGAGATTAAGAGTGTGTGTGATCGAAGAGTTTTTGTGTTCTTCTGCGGCGGGTCTTGCAGAACTTAGCTCCGACCGCATGGACAGTTTCCACGAGCTTGTCATTCATATCGTCCACTGCATTGCAATCTTCTAAGCACTGAAAGCGGTTACGTAACTCGAGCTGAAAAGTCTCGGGATTCTGAATCAGAGCACGAGGGGGACGGAGCGTTGACTTCATTAGACGAGACCTCTCCAACTTGACGTTTAGGTTCAGTGTGCCTCTAACCATTCGGTGATCGCTGCCGGTTTTCACCCTAGCGATCACTGAGACATGAGACATCACTGAACAGTTGGCGTCTGGTCGTCATAATGAAGTCAATCTCATTCTTTGTCGAACCGTCGGGGCTCGACCAGGTCCACTTCCTGTGGGGCTGCTTCTGGAAGAAAGAGTTCATCATGAAGAGTCCCTCTTTCTCCATAAAGTCAGCCAGCTGCTGGCCCCTACGGTTCCGTTGCCCTACTCCAAATTTCCCTACCTTCAGCTCACCGCTTTTTCTTGTGCCTAGTTTTGCGTTGAAGTCTCCCATCAGCACCGTATAGTGGGTTTTGGAGGAATGCATGGCTCTGGAAATATCCTCGTACATTTCCTCCACCTCCTCATCGGGATGTGCCGAGGTTGGCGCGTAAACCTGTATGACCTTCAGCGAATATAGTTTGGTGATTCTGAGTATCAGGTACGCGACCCTCGTCGATACACTTCCAATCTTTACAACGTTGTTGACGAGAGACTTGTGGACGATAAATCCGACACCTCCTAGGGACAGATGGTCGCCCTCCCGGTGGTAGAACAAGTTGCCGGACTCGAGGATTGCCGTGTCCTCCCCCTCTCTTCGGACCTCGGATAATCCAATAATATGCCAGCGCAACTTGTCTACCTCTTCTTCCAGCTCCTGTATCTTCTCGTCAGTCCTCAGAGTGCGTGCGTTATACGTTGCCACGTCGAGTCGTCGTAGGTGGCAACCGAACCTCCACCGGAGATTCTTAGCACCCGTATTCTTAGTACCGTGTAGAGGCAGTTGAGAATATCCACTACCCCATATCTTCCCGTGGGTGTCGTAAGAGGCGACAAAGGGACACAGGCAGGAGATGGGCAGCAGCATCTTCCTAATAATAACAATAGCATAATAAAAAACTGCGGTTGCCAACCGGCTCGCCAACCGTGGCAACTATGGCAAATACCCCCCAATGAATAAATACACAAACAGACGGCCCCCAGTCCCCGGCGGCCCCGTTATTCCTGGCTACGGTGGCGACCATGGTGACGGCGGAGCAGGGGGTGCTAAGAATTAATAAAATAACAATGTATAAAATGAAAAGTGCATTAGCTATAACGTAATATCCATTATTTTTTTTTTTATAGAATAGGCTGACAAACGAGCACACAGTCCACCTGATGGTAAGTGGTTGCTGCGGCCCATAGACATCTACATCTATCTTCCATTACAAATCAAAATGCAGATGCGTTGTCACCCGTGAGGACTGAGATGGAATGCCTCATTTCCAGTAAAAAGGGTCTCCGGTTCTCTACACTCACCATACGAAATACAGCAGCATTAAGCTACTATTTCACGCTGGTATTCTGTGAGAGCGTGGTCCTTCCCCGGTCGAGCCGACCCATTCGTGCTACAACTATACTACTAATATAACTGCAGCATGGCTCTACCACGTAAAATTACCATTACCCTTAATCGTCCTGTGAGTGTCGTGAGAGGCGGCAGAGAGAAACTGAAATGACATCTTCTGTTTCAGTTTCCGTCTGCCGCTTCCAGGAAGATCGGAACTCAAAATATTAAATACTACGGTCGCCAACCCGCCTGCTAAGAGAGGGAACTATTGCAAATACAAAATATCCCTCCTATAAGGCAACCTCACTTTAAAAACTTACGTTACGTTAAATAACTTTGACATATTTTGTTTCGAATATTTATTTTTCGGTGACGTAAAATTCGTGATAATCATCGTTCGCAACTTTTAACGCACGGAATTTTATACCTTCAAATAGTTAGTTATTTCGTAACCTTTGACGGCAAGCAAAACATCGCTCATAAAACATCGCTCATGAAGAACCATGTTTATGAACGATATATCGATGATTGAAATAATTGATGTATCGTTTTCATCCCTAGTCGCGCATCGAATGAGTGCCCTAACTGCCCTAAGTGTTATTACACTGCACGGTGGCAGGGGCACTGCAGACCGGGTCCACTTTGTCGCCCTAGTTAGGGACCCTTACTCCCTTTGTCTTATTACACCACCATGATTAAGGGCGTAGGGACCCTGACTCGGGGTAGTGTAATAGGGGTATAGACTTTACTTTTTTAACTTTTACGTTTTTTAATTCAGTTTAGTTTAATAAAAAAAAACCGCTCGAGGAAGTTTTTAAGTCAAAAATATAGATATTTAGATGCTAATCACTTATATCGTACGCAATATTCTTTACGGACCTAGTATTTCATTATATCTATTACTTTTCCACAATTTATGAATATAAGACTATGTTTACGGGAGGGAAAACTTTATCGCTTTTTGTATGAAATTTTACACCTTCACAATCCTCTTAACTATATTTCACAGATTAATGTGATAAATAAAGAGAAAAACAGACACCAAAACTTTCATCTTCTTCTTTCTGCCATGTTAGTGATGTTATCTTATTTGGCTTTTACAGCTTCATCTCATAGAGGGGTCGCGGCTTTCAGGCTATCTGCTTAAAATAAGGGAAAGACATCATTATGCCCTATCTGTAGGGGTTTTTTGAGCTATCTAACCGCTGTCCGAGTGGTGGAGTGCAAACCCCGCTTCTGAATGCTTAGCCCATGTTTTTCGATTTTTTGGGCGGTGCAAACCGCCCAGGTACCAGGGTGTTCGGTGCGTACGCAGTGCTGGGTACCCATCCGTTATGTTATGCTATTTGTGCTGGTTTCAGCTGGTGTGGGTGTAGTGTTATTGTGTGATTTACCTGCGATCAAAAAATTTCAGTGCATCTTCGATAAAGAAGGCGGTATATTATTAAATACATTTTAAAAAGACGAGACCGTAAGGATCTCGGAAACCCCTTCTTACTGGAAACAGGACATTCCATCTTAGTCTTCAATGGTGACGACGCGTCTGCGTTTTCATTCTTTATCGAGGATGGATGTGATGTCTGTGGGCTCGTTGGTCACTACTATTCTGTAAAAAAAGTTAATCTGACTTCAACGTTACTTTAATGTTTCTTTGTAAGTCATATCGTTGTGTAACTTAGCGCATTCTACGTGCCTCGCTATATATTATCAATGTTTATTACGCAATAGTTCATATTATAGCGTAATGACCTTGATGGCAAGGACAAAGGTGACTAGTTATTGGAAGTAAAGTAATTTTTTAGTTACTTAAAGCATCTATTTCATAAATTACAAAATTGCTTCAATTAAATACGTTAAAATTATTTTGCTAATATCCGTGTAAATCCTCTAATTAATAATTAAATAATTTTAAACCTTTAATATAATAGATTTCTGCAAAGTAACATCTGATTCAGTTAATTGAATTGCTTTAAATAATTGCTTTTGTTGCAAATGTATATTTCTTATTAAATAAATACGTTAGGTGCTTTAAGGTATGTGAGGTACGAGTTTGGATCATATAACTGTATAGATAGATGGAATCTAAGTATGTGAGCAGCCGTGTGGTATTAATATAAGGAAATTCATCAATTATATCAATTTTACGTGGTAGAGCTCCGCTGCAGATATATTATGGTTGTAGCACGAATGGGTCGGTTCGACCGGGGTATCACGGAATACCAGCGTAAAATAGCAGCTTAATACTGCTGTGTTTCGTATGTTGAGTGTAGAGATACGGACATCCTTTTTTACTGCAAACGAGGCATTCCATCTTAGTCCTCAGGGGTGACAACGCATCTGCGTTTTGATTCTTAATCGAGGATGTATGTAGATGTCTATGGGTCACAGCATCCACTTACCTTCAGGTGGACTGTGTGCTCGTTTGTCACCCTTATTTTATATAAAAAAATGTGACATGCAATAAACAATTCGAATTTGAATTAGAATTTGACTATGGGGAAAGACAAATAAAAAGAGAATATAAATAAATTAAAAGTATTAATACGATAACTTACTAATATATCAGATAGAAATATATAGGTATATAGTATTCCATTCCTTTCACTGACGCTATCATTAAAATGTAAAATAATTCAACAAACAAAAGTGATAGATTATGACATTAAAAAGTTTTATAGTTATGGAAATAGACCGATGGAAACAGAAAATAATTAAATAAAAATATTAGTCAGGTAACTTATTTATTTATAAGAATAATCTATAAATAAAAAGAATATTCCAGATAGAGAGACAAGTATGTAATATAATTCCATTCTATTAACTGCCGCTATAACTAAAACGTAGAATAGAAATAATTACCTCCCGGAGTATCTTGTCGGTTCTTCGTTGAAGGTATCACATATCCCAAACTTAAGCATGGGTTTTGACATTCATAAGCTTAAGAGCTGTAAATAAGTCTAAACTGGATAAAACATTTTTGAGTTTGACTTACAAGCCAGGAATATCTTATAGCCGATATATCTATTTTATATATACCAGGGTTAAATCACTAGTAATGAGGAGGCGCGTCAAAGGCACGGAACCTTTGGTACTGTGATCTCCAATCCGCCTACCGAGTGTGACATTATGTCAAAACCTCACTAATATAGCATAATGATATCCTATCATAGTACAGCATCATGCTATATTCATAGTACAACATCATGTTATATTCGTAGGACAGCATTATGTTATATTCATAGTATAGCATCGTGCTACGTTCATAGCATAGCATCGTACTATATTCATAGTATAGCTTCATGCTATATTAATTATACGGCTTCATGCTATATTCATAGTATAGTATCGTGATATGGATGATTTGAGGTCTCCTTTTCTGTGTAGAACTGTGTCTGCTTAGGTAGCATCTATTTCTGCTGCCACGTAGCAAAATGCGCACTGCTGTGTTCCGCTCTGCAGGGTATAGAGAGCCAGTATAGTTATAAGCTGTGAGACATTTCATCTTGGTATTCAAAGGTGAAAAGATAATTGTAGCCTTGTTTGTTTAAAGTTTGTTGCAGGTGTCCGTTGGCTGTAGTCTCAAAACAAAGAAATCAGAAGGACTATAAGTTGTCACTTTAGTTTCTTTTAAGTAAATATGTCCTTCTTCTTACTTCCAAATACAGTCGAAATTACGAGGTAGAGACATGCTGCAGCTATATTGCGGTTGCAGCATGCATGTGTCGGCTCGACCGGGGAAGGACCGAGCCCTCACAGAATACCAGCGTAAAATAACAGCTTAACGCTGCTGTGCTTCGTATGATGAGTGTAGAGAACCGGAGACCCGCTTTACTGGAATCGAGGCATTCCATCTTAGTCCTCAAGAGTGACAACGCATCCGCATTTTGATTCTTATTCCAGGTTAAATGTAGATGTCTATGGGTCACAGCATCCATTTACCATCAGGTAGACTGTGTGCTCGTGTGTCACCCTTATTCTATAAAAAAGCAATAGCATTTGCTCAGGATCATATTATAGTACCACACCGTGCTGACGCTAAATTTAGTCACTGATTCGATGTACCCATGCCCAATGTAATTCTTAATTGCCTCGCTAGTTAACTCCTTTAAGCGTGAACTAGAAGTGTTGCAGGTAAGTATAATAGTCCTTATCACCACTACATCAGTAAAGCCCATCATAAATTCTGTGCGGAACACGAAGCATAATCCTAAGCTGCCTGCTAATTCTGATCGGCTTGACACACTGGCGCTGTGAGGGGATGTTGCATCTATTTGCGTATTTTATCGCATCTACCACGGGAAATGCTCGGAGGAACTGTTCAGAGTAATTAAAGCCGCTTAATTTCACCATTGCACATCGCGACACAACTGGCGATACCATCCATACCACCTGGATTATATATGGTCCACCACTGGGTGATTTACATGAAGTTTCCTTCCTCATACTATTTCCTTGAGGAATCGAATATCGCTAGCAATCTTTCCGGACCGATGCGACTTAGAGACCTTCAAGAAAAGAGTGTTGCAGTAGTTCATGGGCGGCGATAGACACATACCATCAGGTGAGCAGCTCGCTCTATTGCCCCCTGTTACAAAAAAAAACTGCATCCATCGACTTCCTACATATTGTTACGAGCTTGAGGTTCGTGACAATAAAAATTGCCGATAAAATTACCTAAATTAACGCTTTAATTTACTTTATACAAATTAAAGTTAAAAAACACTAATAATTAAACACACTAATTCACTTAATTTCGCTCCGAAGCTTCGCTTGTGTCGCCGAGTTGAACTCTGTCTCGATCGCATCTTGCGCCATCTATTTATTCAAATCAGCAAAACATCCGGAATGTTCAAGTAAACACGCGCAAGGTACCGAGAAATCGAGTATAGATTTTCTAGAAACTTAGTTCTTCGGGCGGCGCTGTCGGTCGAGAGATCCGCGATGTCATTCTCTGCAAAGCCCACCCCGCTCTCGCTCCTGACACTAGATGGCGCTAGTTGACTTATTCACATAACACTGCCCCCTCCTAAGACATGCTCGTCCCGAGCATTATCGGTCCCATAATAACGCGCCAAGCGATCCACATGGACGATCTTAGGAGTCCCTCTTGCGCCTTTCTGTATCCGGTAGGTCACATCGTTGATCCTGGTTACAATCCGGTACGGGCCGTCCCATTTAGCTTGAAGCTTAGGAGATTTCCCTTTGCTGCGGACTGGATTGTGCAACCACACTAATGAACCTTCATTGAACCCTTTATTGTTCATTTTGCGGTCATACCGGGTTTTCATTTTCTCAGACATTTGCTGGCCCGATTGTCTGACGTGCTCATAAATGTCATTCATTTTGTTCCGCAAGTCATATGCATAATCGGTTATACTGCGTGGGGCATCAGGTGGTATCCCAGTGATCAGGTCTGCAGGCAGCCGTAATTCTCTTCCAAAGTTTGCGAAAGCTGGTGTCACTGCTGTACTTTCGTGAACAGAACTTCGATATGACAACAAAAACGGTTGTATGTGCTTGTCCCAATCTCGTTGCCGATTGTCTACAACTTTTGCTAGGTACCTCTCCAATGTCTGATTAAATCGTTCCACCATTCCATCAGATTGCGGGTGATAAGAAGTCGTTCTTGTTTTATGAGTACCCATAACTCGGCAAGTTTCCTGGAATATTTGAGACTCAAAATTCCTTCCTTGATCGCTGTGAATCTCTAAAGGTACTCCAAAACGACAGAAGACTTCATGAACTAGTTTATCTGCAACTGTTGAAGCTTCTTGATTTGGAATGGCGAAAACTTCTGGCCACTTAGTGAAGTAATCCATCACAACCATGAAATACTTGTTACCGCTTTCACTCTCCGGAAACGGCCCCGCCACGTCAATGGCTATTCTCTCCCATGGTGCACCAACATTGTACAACTTCAATGCACCTCTACTACGAGTCTGAGGTCCCTTTACAGCCGCACAACTTGTACATTTGCGACACCAGTCCTCGACATCGTTTCGACAGTGGACCCAGTAAAACCGTTCTCGGATCTTCAGTAGAGTTCGTTTAACTCCCAGATGGCCTCCTGAATAATCATTATGGTACAGCTGTAGAACATCCGGTACTTTAGCTTTAGGGACAACCATTTGTAAATGACAGCTGTCTCCCCGAACATTTTCCCATTTACGGCACAGAACTCCATCCTGAAGCAGCAAGCTATCCCACTGGGCCCAATAGCTTTTAGTGATCGAACTCATCGCTGAGACGTCGCTCCACTTGGGCTTGGGAGCACTGGCCTTCATCCATTCCAGGATCGGCTTGATGTCCGGATCTTCCTGCTGTGCACGTTGTAAGCTGTCCTTCCACTCGTTGCTGAGGTGGTCTGCCCTGAGCATCCTCAGGGATACTACTCCCTTACTCTCTTGCCTAGTACAATGTTTGCAATCTTCAGGACAAGGTCTTCGTGATAATGCATCTGCGTTGCCATGAGATTTCCCGCTGCGATGTTCGATCTCAAAGTCGTATTCCTGCAGTAGTTCAATCCACCTCGCAACTTGTCCTTCTGGATTTTTAAACTGCAATAGCCATTTTAGTGCAGCATGGTCAGTTCGTAAGTGAAATTTTCGCCCCAGAAGATATTTGCTAAAATGCTGCAACGACTTTACCACAGCTAGCAATTCGCGTCTTGTGACACAGTAGTTCCTTTCCGGTTTTGACAACGACTTGCTGAAGTACGCTATCACGACCTCTTGGTCACCATTCCGTTGAGACAACACACCGCCAAGTCCTATATCACTTGCGTCTGTGTCAACTACAAATTCTTTGCTTGCATCAGGGTATCCCAAAATAGGTGTTTTGCACAGACGGTCCTTGAGCTCCTGGAATGCGATATTACAACTTTCATCCCAGCAGAAATGTCGCTTCTCCTCGGTTAGCTTATGCAGAGGTTTGGCTATATCTGCAAAGTTCTTCACAAATCGCCGGTAATAGGAGCACAAACCCAAAAATGCTCTAACCTGCGTCTTGTCTTTTGGAACCGGCCAATCCTTTACAGCTGCAATTTTCTCTGGATCCGTGCGGATACCTTCTTCCGACACTACATACCCCAAAAACTTGACTTGCCGTTTGAACAGTGAACATTTCTTCGGACTCAGCTTGAGATTGGCACTCTGAATCTTCATGAGCACGCGTCCCAGGTTTTCAAGGTGTTCCTCAAACGTACGGCCCACGATGATGATGTCATCCAAGTAGACCAGACAGGCATCGCCAATTAGCCCGGTAAGTACAAGTTCCATCAGCCTTTCAAACGTTGCTGGAGCATTGCACAACCCAAACGGCATTACTTTGAATTGCCACAGACCCTTTCCCGTCGAGAACGCAGTTTTCTCCTTGTCCTTGTGGTCAATTTCAACTTGCCAGTAGCCACTTTTTAGATCCAGCGTGCTAAACCATTTTACTCCTGTAAGCATGTCCAGCGTGTCATCAATTCTTGGCAAGGGATAGCTGTCCTTCTTTGTAACGTCGTTCAGACGGCGGTAATCAACACAAAACCGCATGCTGCCATCCTTCTTTTTCACCAGCACCACTGGCGAACACCATGGACTAGAGGAAGGTTCAATAACACCATCCTTCACCATTCCTTCAATCATGGTTTCCACTTCCTTTTCACGTGCTACCGGCAATCGTCTTGGCCGCTGACGGATAGGCAACTCTTCACCTGTGTTTATTTTGTGTTGAACTAAACCAGTCTTTCCTATGTCAGCATCGTTTGATGAGAATACATCGGCGTACTTGAGTAACAACTTCTTCGCCTTGACCAATTCGTTCGGGGAGAGAACACTGCGACAGTCTTCCAAAAGTGTGGTCACTCTCGTTTCTGCATCCTTGCTGGGGGTCCCAGTCGATAGATATTGGCACCGACGTAACCAATCCACTTCCTCACAAGTACCAATCAGTGTGCCTTTTTCTATAATCTGTTCCTGGTCGCAAAGGTTCAGCACACGTACTCCTGAGATGTCAGTGGTCCTGACCAAGGTTCGAGCTACTTTCCATGGAAGGTCATTGTTTACCCTTTCCACAAGTACACAACGGTGAGCTTGCCCAGTGTTCCGAGGAAGACTAACCGGAATAATCGTTTCCGATCTAGGCGGAAGAACAATCTTCTTGATGCTGTACACGTTCCCTGGTAACGCACCTTCCATAAAAAGTTCCTCCTGTCCACATTTCAAAACACCTTGCTTAACGTCGATCTCGCAACAATTATTCCTCATAAAGTCTAAGCCTAGGATGCAGTCGTCCATTATATCAGCCACGATGACATTATGCAGGTAGATCACGTTGCCTAGCTTCAACTCCATCTCCTTCTCTCCACGGACGGGTATACGCTGACCGGTGGCTGTTACCAAATTAATGCGTTCTCGGTTGTATGCGGAGTCCCCAAGGAACTGACTTATAAGTTGGGAACTAACAACCGTACGAGAGGCTCCAGTGTCTATGGTCAGTTTACACGGCATTCCGTTGACCTCACCCTTGATGATTAGACTGTTCCCATCATGGGTTTGTGAGATCGAGATCCTTGGGGCTCTTTTAACATCAGCCAGCACCCGCCCCGCAGTTCTGGCTTTTACTCGTTTCCCTGCTGCTGCTGGGCGGTGCGGTTGGCCGCACTACCCTCCTGAGATCGTTCACCTTCCCTTTCTAGGGTTCGCTTAGGGCAGCTGGATCGAAGGTGGCCCTTTTCCCCACAGCCATAGCACCTTGGGCTGTATCCTTTGTTGCGGTCGCGAACTGTAGCTGCTGCAACCTCCCTGACGCGATGGGAACGATGATCCTGCCGCACGGCTTCCACTTCCAGTGCATGGGCCAAGGCGTCCTTAGGTGTCTCGTGGTGCCCGAGCCTCACAGCAGCTCTGACTTCCAGGTCGCGGATGCCGTCGATGAATGTCTGCACCAGGTTCCCTTCAATGAGCGCAGGTACAGACCGGTATGCTTTTCGCACCAGCTTCTCCACTTCTAGAGCCCACTGCTGCAGGTTTTCGTTGCTGCGCTGCACACGATCTTTAAGCTGCGCACGAAAGACGTGTTCCAGGTGAGCGTCGCCATATCTCGCCTCCAATGCCTCAAGGAGTTGCTCATAAGTCACTTCCTCACCGAGAGCTTCCAGAACTGTTAAGGCCTGGTCGCGCAGGCCTAGTGTGAGAGCAGTCATGGCCTGGCTTTTATTCCAGCCGTTCGCCTTCATAACAGCCTCGAACTGGATCTTGTAGGCTGACCAGGAAGAGGTACCGTCGAACGGCGGCACTTTGAATCCACGTAGCGAAGGTGTTGTAACTACTACGGGAGCTGTTGTTCCATCACCCAGTTTGAGGTCGTCCAGTGTTTTCTTCACATCAGCCACCACGTAATCAACCCGATTGTTCACTTGGTCGATTTGGGTTTTGGCTTCCTTGATTTGGGTTTCAGCTTCCGACAGGCGGTTGTCATGTTGAGCAACCCTATCCTTCACCTCCTTTATCTCTTTCCCAAAGGTAGCATGAAGGTCCTTAATGAGGAGCATCTGCTCTTCCGACCGACGGGCCTGTTCCGCCTGCTGATCTTCCAACCGACGGGCCTGTTCCTCCTGTCGGCGGGCCTGTTCATCCTGTCCGCCCCGCAGCTGCTCTTCCAACCGACGGACCTGTTCCTCCTGTCGGCGAGCCTGTTCCTCCTGTCGGCGAGCCTGTTCCTCCTGTCGGCGAGCCTGCTCCTGCAGCATCACCATCAGAGCACCTAAGTCAGGTGCCACAGACGTAGAAGCTGCTGACGGGCCGGCTTCCGTAGCCGGCGGCTGGCCCTCAGACATCTGCGGCGTTGCACCACCAAATCTCCTCTGGTCCGTCTCCTGCTGGCGTTGACTTCGGGTACGGACACCCTCCGTTTCCTCCTTAGGTAAAATCGGCATTATTTTATCCCACTTCTGACACCAATTGTTACGAGCTTGAGGTTCGTGACAATAAAAATTGCCGATAAAATTACCTAAATTAACGCTTTAATTTACTTTATACAAATTAAAGTTAAAAAACACTAATAATTAAACACACTAATTCACTTAATTTCGCTCCGAAGCTTCGCTTGTGTCGCCGAGTTGAACTCTGTCTCGATCGCATCTTGCGCCATCTATTTATTCAAATCAGCAAAACATCCGGAATGTTCAAGTAAACACGCGCAAGGTACCGAGAAATCGAGTATAGATTTTCTAGAAACTTAGTTCTTCGGGCGGCGCTGTCGGTCGAGAGATCCGCGATGTCATTCTCTGCAAAGCCCACCCCGCTCTCGCTCCTGACACTAGATGGCGCTAGTTGACTTATTCACATAACAATATCTTACCACGTTGTCACTCTATCTGCCTATAGTGAAAAGAACAGTGGACTCTGCATAATTCATATTGCAATGTTACCATACATATAATACTGATTCTTATGCTGGCATTCTAAAGAAATTTAAAAAAAAAATACTTCACAAATTTCGGAAGTTGTTCAAAAATACTTTTCCACCCTTCATTATAAAATTTCTCCGTGAGAGACAGACACGAGTGCTTTCTTTATTATACTTTATTATACGTTTCTTTAATATTATCTATTTATATCTTTTTTCCAATAAAATTAACACGAACATTCTTTTGTTCAGCGATAAAAGCGCTATCACCAAAGAACCAAAGAACTGTAAAATAAAATATTATTGTTCTACATAATTAAATTATTACAGAAAGTAAAACGAAACGAAATTAAAACCAACTTTAAAATAAACTAAAAAGAATGAAATAAATTCTACATAATATTATGTTATATTAGCATCACAGTTTGTAGTTTTTTGAAGTCGGTTCTTAGTTGTAGTTCTTTTTGAGTTAAAATTTTTGATTCCTTTGAGTGGACTAAGCACAACCTGAAGGTAAAAATCGTCTAAATAATTACATTTAAAATCTCATCTATTTTTCTACACGTAGGGATGGAATTGTTCTTTAAATAAAAATGTATCAACGGTTGATATGGCCTATTTAATAAAAAAGAATAATTTAAATCGGTTAATATATTAGCATCGGTTATTATATCCACAAAATGTAGTCGAATTGATAACTACCTCCTTTTTTAAGTTCGCTACAGAAAATATGTTATATGACAAGATTTTAGTTAAAATAAGTTTACCATAGATGGCGCTGATGCAAATATACAATATAGTATCGACTCTACATAATTATTTATTTAGAAACTTAAAAAGTAAATTAAAAAGGTAAAAATAATAAGTTAGCCGCAGTCCTATGGGTAGAGCTATTGTTAAAACTATATCAACAATAAAAATTCATAAGTGCTGACAGTGGGATCGAACTGCGAGAGTACCATGAACGATTAAGCATGTAAATAACCCCGCGAAAACAAAGCCGACATTTTTGTCTGGGGTGAATCCAAGGGGGCAAGGGGGCAAGGGGGCACAGTTTCTACCCTTTCGAAACACTGTGAAAAAGAAGAGGGCTGCATCCTACTTTTGTGTAAGGTTACTAAAAAGAATGACCGGTTCTCTACATTCACAATACGAAACACAGCAACATTAAGCTGCTGTATTATGCTGGGCGTCTGGGAGAACGAGTCCTTCTCTGATCGAGCTGATCCACTCGTGCCACAACCATAATACAGTTGCAGCGTGGCTCTACCAGGTGCAATTATGTTATGTAGAGCTTGAAATATCTATAAATGTGGCAAATAGTGAAGACAATTGACAAAATTATAACATGAAATTGAAATTTTTGAGGAAGAAAATACAATAGCATTTTAAATTTTATAAGTTAAGACTGATTTCATTATATTTATGTTTATGATTTACAATTTCTTGTACGCGTTTAAATCTAATAGTAGGTAACTTATTACTTTTTAGGAACATCGTGTGAACTAACGTGTAGTGTACTTATGTACAACATACATTATGCATGTATACACGATTATTTTACGTTTCATGTCACATGTACGTCAAAAGCAATGCCTAGTGATAAGTCGATAAAGCCTTAGTCACGTGGAGTTATAACGTGGAATACGGCGTTTCATAGAACCGTGTGATTGTAACTAAAAATTTCATTAATTAACTCATCCTAGGCTATATTATAACATGTTTATACCACAGACGCGTGCTCGATAATGTTATCTTATTTCTTGTTATCTGTTTTTTACGGTCTAGATTTGCCCCTTTTATAAAAAAATACTTAGGCGGCAGACTGACGCGTAGTCAGCTGAGCGAACGCTTGCGGCATGAGGTGAAGAGACGCACGATAAGACTACTGTCACTGTCATGCGCAGTGATCGTGAACGCAACGCTTTTGTCGTTAAGTGTGTAAACATGTTAAATAACTTTCTGCTATTTTGCAGAGTTTATAACCTTAAATATTGCTTAAATAACATCGTCTCTGCATTTTATCGTCTTAATTGCCATTAATATGCCACACTTTTTAATATAACTAGTACTTTATTTCATATATTAACGCTGTAGTATAAATAAAATAATTATTGCCGTTGAAATCAATAAAATATACATTTATTATTGCTTATTATACAAGTCGTTACTAGATGAGGTTACGACGCCCTGGTGAGAGATGCAGGAATTTGATGGATGCAGTTAGCTTAGGACCATGTTGGGACATCCCTTAGAGGGGACTTATGTACAGCAATGAACTTGTGATAGGATTTAATGATGATGGTAATGATGAATAAAAATAATATTAATATTTTAGAGGATCGATTACGGTGAAGAACCCTAAGCTATTTGTAAAGTTAAGTGTCCAATGACAATAACTCTCTTACTGCTCTTAAAGTTTGTAGTATGTTATACCCCAAAACCTATATACCTATTAGCACACATTAACATTCAATTCAAATTCAGGTGGTACGAAATGCTAAACGCCGCTACATTCATGACAAAATAACTAATTCTTCGCCCACTGATGTGTGGAAATTCCTCAAGTCTATCGGAATTAATAAAACTAATTCTCCGGAATATGACGCCTCTCTCAATTTGGATGACATTAATCGTCACTTTGTTTCTATTACTTCATTGGACCCTCAAGTCCGTTCTCAAACAATTGCTTCTATAGAATCAATGCAGCGTCTCCAGATCCCTGACTTTTGTTTCTCCCCTGTTACTCAGGATGAAATTAAAAAAGCTCTGTTAGCCATTAAATCCAAGGCTGTGGGTTATGATGAAATTAGTAAGCAAATGGTGTCTATGATTCTTGAGTACCTTCTTCCAGCTATAACACACATTATAAATTATTCTCTGGACTCAGGTCAATACCCTTCTGCATGGAAAAAAGCTTTTGTAAGACCTCTTCCTAAAATACCTAATCCTGTTTTCCCTAACCATTTTCGTCCTATTTCAATTCTCCCATACCTCTCTAAGGTTCTGGAAGCCTGTGTTTTTAAGCAAATATCTGTATTCGTTGCAAAACATAACCTGCTGAATGAATTTCAATCGGGGTTTCGCTCTGGTCACAGTACTACCACTTCGCTTATCAAAGTCACAGACGATATAAGAAAGGGCTTAGATGAGCAAAAATTAACAGTGGTGGTGCTTATTGACTTTTCAAACGCTTTCAACACAGTGGATCATGGTATCCTCCTATCCATCCTTAAACACCTTAAATTTTCATCCCCAGCCTTGGAATGGTTTTCTTCTTATATTCGCGGTCGCCAGCAATCGGTTCGCTCAGGTCAGCGGTTTTCTGCATGGGCTGAAATTGAATCTGGTGTGCCGCAAGGCGGAATACTTTCTCCTATTATGTTTTCCTTATTTATAAATTCTATCTCCTCAGTTTTAGATTGTTCGTACCATCTGTATGCGGATGATCTCCAGCTCTATGTACAATCAAGCTTAAACAATCTTAACTTTGTAATACACAAATTAAATGATAACCTGGAAGCCATAAGAGAATGGTCATGTAAATATGGCGTTTCTGTTAATCCTGCCAAATGCAAAGTTGTAATATTCGGAAGTTCGCAATTATTGGCGAAGGTTGATTATGGATATCTCTCTCCTGTATTTTATAATGGAAGTTTGATTCCATATTGTGATTCCATAAAAAATCTTGGCCTGTACATGGATAAAACTATGACCTGGAAATTGCAGATCTCTGAAGTTAGTCGTAAAGTTGTTGCTACCTTGCGTTCCCTTTATCGTCTTAAAAATTTCCTACCCGTCAAAACCAAGCTAATGCTGGTTCATTCCCTTATTCTACCTATTATCGACTATGCCGATGTATGTTACCCAGATCTGTCAGAAAATCTTCTAAACAAGTTGGAGCGCCTTCTTAATAATTCCATAAGGTTTATTTTGGTTTACGTAAGTATGACCACATATCATCCTATCGTTCAAAGCTTAAATGGCTACCTATACGTCAAAGGCGATGCTCTAGAATTTTACTTGTACTATATTCAATTTTAAACGATCCCAGGTCACCTTCTTATCTTAAGGATAATTTTCATTTTTTTCATCCGATCGACGGTCGAACATCCCGACAGTCAAACCGTCTGAGGTTAAGGTTTCCACAGCATAAGTCAAATTTTTTCAGGTCGTCTTTTACGATACAAGCTATACAACTTTGGAACACCCTCCCCAACGATATTAAGAATGCCACAAATAAAAAAGCTTTCAAAGTTCTTCTCCGAAAACATTACCTGAAGGAAACTACTAATTAACATTATTTTTCCTTAATTTTGTCTCCTTTCTTCTTTTTTACTTCAAATATTTATCTCAATATATATTATTCAAACATTATATTATATATATATGTATATATGTGTATGTATGTATGTATGTATATATATATATATATATATATATATATATATATATATATATATATATATGTATATATATGTATGTATGTATTATTGTACGTATATTGATACTATATGTGTGTATATTTAAATGTAATGTGTATGTATGTAATTTGCATATATGTATATTTTAGTGTATAAGCACTTATTTACGTATAATGGTCGCACCTGCCAACAATTATCCTTGTCACCCAGGGTTGACTGGCAGAGAATGCCACATGGCATTAAGTCCGCCCTATGTACCCTTTAGCTTAAGGTGTTACGTGTAAGTTTATAAATAAAAATAAAATAAATAAATTAACGAACACTATTGACACAATAATAGCAGTATCAAAATCTCACAAAATCGATATATTTTCAGTGCTTATCCGTAATTGCTTTCATGAGATTCTCGTCATGATGAACATTTACATCCACTATCATTGCTTTACTTAGTTCGATTGCGTTATATATCAGTATATTTATCGGCTTTAATTCATAATTCAATCACATTTCAGTTTGTTATTTATTTTAAGATATATATATTAATAAATAGAATTGAAGAATCCTAAGCTATTTGTAAAGTTAAGTGTCCAATGACAATAACTCTCTTACTGCTCTAAAAGTTTGTAGTATGTTATACCCCAAAACCTATATGCCTATTAGCACACATTAACGAACACTACTGACACAATAATAGCAGTATCAAAATCTCACAAAATCGATATATTTTCAGTGCTTATCCGTAATTGCTTTCATGAGATTCTCGTCATGATGAACATTTACATCCACTATCATTGCTTTACTTAGTTCGATTGCGTTATATATCAGTATATTTATCGGCTTTAATTCATAATTCAATCACATTTCAGTTTGTTATTTATTTTAAGATATATATATTAATAAATAGCTTCTTGATGTTGTAAGAGGCCGCAGAGGGGAACCAATCAGGAGATAGACAGCAGTGTCCTCCTTATAGCAAAGAAAATAAAAAAATCTCCGATTGCCAACATGTCACACGCTTAGTGGACACGTTACGTGTCCACTAAGCGTGGCAACTACGGCATATATTGTCGCCAGCAGGCAATCTATGGTTTAGGCCTACGTTCAGTGCCGTCTTTAAGGCAGGGCCCGCAGGGCCCTGGCCCGAGGCCCCGAGGTAGGCAGGGGCCCCACAATTCTGAGAATTTTCGATATACAACAACAAATTTTAAATTTTATAACATAATAAGAAAAATATCAAATCACACACTTGGTAAAATAGAAACAAGATTTAGAAAATTTGTTTAAAAATTTATTTTTGCACTAAAATAACAGTAATTATATACAGCTTAAAAAACTTTTTTTCCTTACATAGGCCCCAGCCAGTACCTTGGCCCATAGCCTCGTTGATCCTAAAGACGGCACTGCCTACGTTTAGTAGTGGACTTTAAATGAGTAGTAACGGTAACGGTAACGGTAACGGTAAGTAATCTCGTACTCGTAATCGCGTTACAGTTTTGTTTGCTAAAATTATTTAATACAGTATATAAATGAAGACAAGTTAAAATTAAATGTATGGAAAAATAATTAGTAAAGAGTCGTTAACGCAGCATGTGAAATTATTATATTGAAATCACTAGTTACAAAAACTACTATAATAGCGCGGGCACAACCTTGTTCAACGATCAGTTTGCCTGTTGTCGTCGGAGAGATTAGCGTTTCGGATAGAGCGCGCCCAAAAGGCAGCGATCTATTTTTCTTTTTTATTTGGCTTCTAGCCGTTGTATGGGTGAGTGTTTTTTGTGACCAGTATTTTATTAAGCTTACGCTAAAATTTAATTGTGTAATTTATATTTAAAATTATATACTTTTTTAAACAAAGAACGTATACTTCTATAAGAACGTAAAGAGTTGGAATGCACGGACGCAAAACAACGGATTAAAACTGTTTTGTTTTAGACATAAACAAAGACCAATTTACCCGTTCCGTAATATGATTTACTGCAAAATATCTTAGTTCTCTGTTTTCAATTAGAAGTTTATTTCTCATTTCCCTTTTTTAAATGTTTTCCGCAACGTGGTTTTTGAAACTTGTTCAATACTTTTAACAAAATGGCTCACGATGCGTCTCTACATTCTACTACATTCTAAACCTACACTTATTGCAAGGAATAGAAATGTATGTATGACTTTGTTATTTTCATGTATATATATATTATAATTATTAAAAATATACATGAGTTATAGCTACGTCACGTCCACACATCATATGCATTTCACTTTCACTAAACTTCGATAGCAAGGCTTTGTTATTGTTTTCTGTTAAGAGTAAATAATTAATTTATAATTACTTAGACATTAACTATTTTGATGCGCTTTTTTAGCTTTTGGAATTAAACTCTAATCTCGTTTTGTTTTTTTTTTCTTAAATATGGAATATAGGATTTTGACGTAAGGTTCACTGATAATTTATTAGTATTGTCAAAAAAAAAATTTTAAACTATAGTTTCATCATCATTTATATTGAAAATTATTTTAAAACTAATATTCCTTGTTGATATATTTACTGCAATAGAAATTAATCTTAGCCGGAAAGAACTGTCAGTAAATGCGCGAAAAACTTGGCTCTACCTCTATCACACTTTGCTGACCTATTTCACTGTTAGCCTCATCTTATGCGGCATTTCTTTTTTGGCAAACACTCATGTGGGCATCGATACTATAGTATTTGAAATAAAAATTAATACATTTCACAATATTTTGACAGTTTCTTTAATAATCTTGAGGATTATTTTTCGACTCATTTGATGCACTGATAAGAAGGTTTACATGAATATATGTCGTCACCTACTCGGCCTTCGGGAGAGCGAATAGAATCTTTACAGAGGATCACTGTCTGCCTATCTGAACTCTTATAATATATATTCTTGTCTTTGACTCTTTATGCAACTTTATTTTTTTATTTTCAATTTATAAGAGTATTGTCAGAGACCCCGCTTTACCGATGCGCGTGTTAATTAAAACCACATAAAATTCGCAAATATAAATTTATTTAAATTTAATTTAACTTTTTTATGGTCGAGTTTTCTGAAGTTAAATTATATCTATACGTTTGGATAGTGATTCTGAAAAGACACTTTACGGGAACACACAGGCTGTTTGTTACATATTATTGTACAATCTGTTCATTAGATACTTACTACTTAACCAGATCCATGTTGCACATTTGCGAAATATCCTACGCATTTTGAAACAAAGTAATTGTATATCCAACCGTGGGCGGTTCGCCGTAAAGGTCAGGTTCTCTACCTACGCAATTGCGTTCATGTAGCCCTATGACAGTTTTTATTTCAACAATCAACATACCAAGCATTCCATTCATTGATTGTAGTGGTAGAATTTTTCGAAGTGTTTTTTTTTAAATATAAATTAAGAAATTGGAAACATTATCGTAATAAGCATTTGACAATCTCAAAGCAATAAAAATAATATAGACGGAGTGCTGGGTATACATTTCAAATGATGCCGAAACCCAAAACCAAGCTCAACTTCTTGACACGCACTCACGCACACATCTTTTTTCTTTCTTTCTTATCACCTTGCAAAAGTTTACTGCTGGACACACACACACACATACACACACACAACCCCCATTTTTTATAAGATAAGGGTGACAAACGAGCACACAGACCACCTGATGGTAAGTGGATGCTGTGGCCCATAGACATATACATTTAACCTCGATTAAGAATCAAAATGTAGATGCATTTTCACCCTTGAGGACTAAGATGAAATTCTTCAATTCCAGTAAACTGGGGCTCCGGTTCTCTACATACACCATACGAAACATAGTAGCATTAAGCTGCTATTTTACGCTGGTATTCTGTGAGAGCGTGGTCCTTCCCCGGTCGAGCCGACCCATTCGTGCAACAGCTATAATATAGCTGTAGTGTGACTCTACCACGCCTAACTTTTTTTAATTCAATTAAATATGCTTATAGAACAATGTTATTGGTTGCAAATAATTTTAGGTGCATAAATATAAGGTGCATACGCGTGTGCGTGTTTTTATAATAATATGAGCATAGTTTGGGCTTGGATTTTGCGTCTCTTAAAATTTGGGCGTCGCTTCGTCTTTCTTTCTTTCTTTGGTAATAAGAATTATGTTTCATAAAAGCTAAATCAATTTAAAAAAAATTTAATCTACCAAAACTACTAAGGAATCATAAATCAGTGTAAACAAATTTAAAGAATTTAGAAACAAAAAAAAAAAACGTACATATAACTTCTTGGAAATTGATATCTATCTACTTACGCAGAGCAAAACTTTGATAATAAAAGGAAAAAGTTCTGAAAAAGTAAATCGACTTTATCTGGTTTTTTACATTATCCTAATTACATGCAATTTTAAGTTTTCCAATTTCATACTTACTGTATATTGTACGATACCTATATTAATCATATTTACAATTACAATGCAGGTTCATTTTACCTTAATTAATCACCTACTTTAGATAATGCATTTCTGCAATCGACCGACGAAGTTCAACTGAGTCACTCTGTGACTTTTAGCTATGTTTTTAAATAATTTGGCCGTATATTGGCTGCTTAAGAGAATCCACTATACCATATCATCCCGTGAGTGTAAGCTTTTAATAGACGCCAGGGAGAAATCAAACAGGAAACTTCCTGATAACAAATGCCCCGGAATACTTTTTTATATGTCATGATAATATTTGTTCCTTTAGGGATTTGAACCCAGCGTTATCGAGTCGTACTGTTAGGTCCTACGTACTGTACGGAGGCATTATACGCATTCTCCGCTAGGCATTCCATTCATGTTAGTGCTCCGAGACGTTTCATGATGGATCTCCTCACAGAAGTTTCAACATATTGGGTTTTTCAATACAATACTCTTTATTTTACACCAATAAAAGATAAATATAACAAAAAATTAATAAATAATGAGGGAAACACAAAAGGCAGTCTAATTGCTACATAGCAATCTCTTTCAGACAATCCAGAAGAAAAAATTAATAAATATAAGAAAAATATTAACGGGTAGGTGCATTAATTTAGAAAAAAAAAACAATAATAATTGACAACATCCTTTAGGTAGATCAATGAGCATAAATAAGAGGAGCAAGAGAAAGGAGTTAAAGAAACAAAAAGTGTTCCTTAATCTGTTGAACACATTTATCAATTGAGCACCATTAAGTGACTGGGGTAAGGAGTTCCAGAGTCTTACTGCAAGAACAGCAAAAGATTTATTATAAAATGTCGGGGAGTGCACAGGACTTTTTTTTCAAAAGGTTTTTTATTTGGCAATTCGTTCATTTCAATATGAAATTTGCTTTCAATCTTAGGATAAAGGTTTTTAACATTCGGCTTAAACATATAGGTAACCGTCTTGTTGTTCGGTCTAGGTGGTAAGATTGCTTTTTGAACGAATGACACCTTATCTGTTTTTGCCACCAAGAAGTAGAGCTTACATACTGTACTCTAAAGGGTATTGAAAACCTGTATAATTACAGGATGTGAGGTCTGTATATTTATCTTAAACCCTTTAATATTTTTATTTTAACAGATTGTCGTAAATTTTCATTAAATCTACTTCAATACGACCGAATTAATGTATTCGAAGTCAATTAAATACGGATTATTTAAGTGTTACTCAAAATTTACTGGTCAGATCTTTATCAAATTCTCAGAGTCCCACGATTTTTACGTTCTGATGACGAAGAATTAATATCATGCGCTTAGATTATACTGTTAGACCCTTGGGAGGAAAGTAACAATGAAATAACGTACTGGCTAACTCATCTCCGTTAAAATAAATTGTTCAGTACATGTTATGAAGAAAATTATTGGAATTATACACAATTGTTAAATTTAATAAATTTATACAATCGACTTCAATATGAATAAAATAAGAACATCGTTTATGTAGTCGAAGTCAATTAAATAAGCATTATTTAAGACAACTCAAAAACTACTGGTCAGATCTTGATCAAATTTATATGGGATTGCACGAGAAGTACCAGCTTACAAATAAAAAAAGAATCATTAAAATCGCTTCACCCAGAAAGAAGTTCTGAGATAACACACACAGAAAAAACATACAGTCGAATTGAATACCTCCTCCTTTTTGAACTCTGTTAAAATATCAGACACCATACATAGATACGTATAAATACATCTTGCTAATAACATATATCACAATCTGTAATTTTAAACCAATCCATCCATTACAGCCTATAAAATTCCGCTCCTGAATATAGGCCTCCCCCATAAATTACCTCTTAAGGAGGATTTTGCCATAGTTGCCAAGCTTGGCAGGTGGGTCTGTAATTATGCTGGCTCTCTATAATCTTCAGACTGGAACACAGCAGTGCTTAAACTGCTTGGCGGCAGAATTCCTGGGTAGAAAAAGGGATATACAACCTAGTAACCCTCGTTACCAGTAAAAAGGTTCTCCGTTTTTCTTCACTCGACAGATCAAACACAACATTATCCTGCTATCTTTTAATAGAGTAAGGGTGACAAACGAGCACACAGTCCACCTGATGGTAAATGGATGCTGTGGCCCATAAACATCTACATTTATCCTCGGTTAAGAATCAAAACGCAGATGCGTTGTCACCCCTGAGGACTAAGATGGAATGTCTCGTTTCCAGTAAAAAAGGGTCTCCGGATCTCTACATTCACCATACGTAACACAGCAGTACTAAGCTACTATTTTACGTGGTATTCGATGAGAGCGTGGTTCTTCCCCGGTTGAGAAGACGCATTCGTGTTACAACCATATATTAGCTACAGCGTAACTCTACCACGTATAAAAATATGTCAGTTTACATAGGTACTATAATATACGAATGTGGCACTTTCCCGATCGAGTCTACCCATTAATTACGGCACTGCGGCCATAATAAAACTACTTTGTAGCTCTACCACGTTAGAGTTCTAACTGTACGATAATATACTGCAATATACTGTTATAATAATGTATTCTACTGATAATAATGTAGTCGCTATTCCATTTAGCAAACGTTGCGATTTCGAAAGGGTCGGTAGATGACTTAGATAGAGAATGGTGGTGATAATAACTTTTAGTCTCATTATAAAATATTTTAGGCGCTAACATTTAATATGTACGTATAATGGGTGTACAGTACACTAGACTCTAGACTTCTATGTGAGGATACTATAAAAGAAGAAAGTGAAGAAACCCCCACCGTCTGCTTAATTTTAAATAAAAAATAACTATTCCGCCTAGCTACACGATACTTTGCGAAGTCTCAGAATGTCCTCTTGAAGCCAAGTATACTCCAGTCCAAAGCGCTCACATGTGCCCGCAATAGGGGGTCGCTGACATAATGGCCTACATCGTGATCACGTGAGCCGACGTGCCGCCAAAAGTGGAACATGGCCGCCAGACATTTCCTATTGCAATTATCAGAGACCTTGCATGCAAAAAGTAATATTTAAATTCCTTTTTATTCGTTAAATTCTTTCGCACAATAATATATAAAAGTTATATTGGCGTTTAAAAAAATTGTTTAAAATATAATTTACCCCTGATGTATTTTTTATAGAAGGGTGACAAACGAGCACACAGCCCACCTCATAGTAAGTGGTTTATGTAGCCCATAGACATCCACTTGTGACCTCGATTACGAAATTACGAATCAAAATGCAGATGCGTTGTCACCAGAGAGGACTAAGATGGAATGCCTCCTTTCCAGTAAAAAGGGTGTCCGGTTCTCTACACTCACCGTACGAAACACAGCAACGTTAAGCTGCTATTTTACACTGGTATTCTGTGCGAACGTGGTCGTTCCCCGGTTGAGCCGACCCATTTGTGCTACAACTATACTAATAATATAGCTGCAATATGACTCTACCAGTTATATATATATATATATATATATATATATATATATATATATATATATATATATATATATATATATATATATATAAAACTTATTTAATAAAAAAGAATCAGTAGAATCAACAAAATTTGTCAAAAATTGATGAAGATATCGAGTAACATACATCCAAACAAAAAACAAAAAGAACGTACAATCGAATTATAAACCTCCTATTTTGAAGTGGGCTAAAAAGGTCTACTCTCTCATAAGAAAGACAGCTATTACATAATGGCATCGTTATAAAAAAACGTACTGAATCTAAGCCTAACAGAATGCATTAACCAAGTCTTGGTTCATCAGTAATGATCTTAGTAAATACACATAATTAGCAGTGTTGTGAATGGGTTGGTGGCTAGTTTATCTTAGGGGCTTGTGCAGGGAGGAAAATGAAGTAACGGTTCACATACGTTGTAGTGGATTTATTTTCTACATCAGAGATGCGTGTTCACATGATAAACTTAGAATGGAACTGCCTACTGCACTCTAGCTAACCGACTTACAGACTGCCATCCCGCTGGCGACGGTCGTTATCGTATTTCATGCGAATTACATTTACATTGATACGGGCGATGTATGTGTGTGCTGTGCTGCTGTGTCAGCGGCACCCACAGCGGTATACTTAGACCATCCGACCCAATGAATAGTCTAAGGTTGTATAATTAGAATTACTTAACGCTGAACGAATCCATCAAACTGCGTTTTATTTGAGAGACAAAATCAATTACCACGAGCGTTAATTGCGAGTAAAATACGTTATTCGACACACTCAAGTGTAAACGTAGTGATTTTTCCCCGAAAGTAGAAAAATTAAAGCGTTTCCTTTTGTCTTATCATATTTTATGAAAGGTCGCTCTTAACGGTTATAAGCCTGTGATATAAGCCATTTATAGTGATTATTATTGCAATGAGTTTTAGGAATACCATTTTTTTAATTATCCTCGATTATTGAATCAAATTGTAGATGCGTTGTCACCTTTGAGGGTTTGGATGGAATGCCTCGTTTCCAGTAAAAAGAATGCCATCAAAACATAACTTGTAAAAAAACCAAGTCTCGCAACTGAGTTCTTCTACCGTAAAAAGTTGTGACATCCATGTAATACCAAGTCGGTTAATTTATTCAGTCCCTACTTAAGGATCCTTCCGTTTTAAGTTATTACGTAATTAGCTATTTCTTACTTATTATTACGCATGAAAACACAATGTATCTCACAATAATCTGTACAAGTAATAGATATTATATTAAATTAAATTGCTTAGTGCGATGGCCAAGTCAATCTATATATTTAAAACATAAAAGATTTTTAACATTGATATGGTCACTATAAAATGTTGTTAGGTTAGCTAATTACGTAATAACTTAAAACAGAAGGATCCTTAAGTAGGGACTGAATAAATTAACCGACTTGGTATTACATGGATGTCACAACTTTTTACGGTAGAAGAACTCAGTTGCGCGACTTGGTTTTTTTTACAAGTTATGTTTTTGATGGCATATCATTTATTTTTGTAGATAAGAAAGTCCTACTTTTTTACCTTTTCGGTACCGAATACCTTACCGGTAACGTACCTATCTGCACCTATTATACATATACAAGTACACTGATTCATTCATTGCAAATGTAACTTTGTAATTCTATATATTTATATAGGATTACAAAGTTATTTATGCAGTTGGTGTATCTAGAAAACTGGACCTAAATTAAAAAATATTTTAGTTTTTCCTTGATCTATACACTAAACACTAATTGCAATCTAAATTTGAAGCTTCTTTGTCTGCTAGAAGTGTCTTAGAGTTTTGATGATCGGTCAGTCAGTGAGTGACAAAATTAAGAAATTTTGACTAGTTATAATTCTTAAACTACTGGTTCAAATTAGATGAAATTTGAAACATACTATGTTTATATAATGCCCACTTAGATACTGAAAATTCAGGCTTCTAGTTTTATGCGCTACGAAGTTACAGAGGGTCGAAAATGGCCTGAATTGCTTCGAGAAAAGTATGGTACGGCCGTGCCGCTTTTTTGCTCGACTTGGCGGGGGCACTGCCGTGCTCCCAGATCTCCGGTTCTCTACACTCACCATACGAAACAGCAGATTTAAGCTGCTATTTCACCGTGGTATTCTGTGAGCGTGGTTCTACCCCGATCGAGCCGACCGATTTGTCCTACAATCATAATATCTGCAGCATTGCATGTCGCAGCATCTACCACGCACAAAATGTATCGTTACCTAACATCACAAATTTTCCTCTTAACTCTCCAACCAATCTTAAAACGCTTGTGCTAGAAGGGGTTCACAGTGTTGCCAGAAAGTAACTTTTTTAAGAGTTTACGTATTTTTAAACACTGTCATGTTACTTCAACGTTCAAATGTAATTTTGCGTTATTTTAGTGATAGAATGTTTTATGTATTCGTTGATCTATCTTTTAGGTCTATGGTTTGAACAAAGTATGTATAAATCAATCACCATGGTACCCATTATAGAAAAACTGAGTTTAACGTAATAATTTATTCACAAAATGCTATTATCGTATTTATCCAGACATATGAAATGTATATTTTAAAAATAAGAATTATTTCTTTAAGACATGTTACTTTTTCGGCAAATCTAGGTAAATTTTGACGAGAGTCCAATAGCAACACTGGTGGTTTACGACTACACGACAATTGTTGGTTAATCGAACTCAAGACTTTTTAGCATCATTTCAATTATCAGTTAACAATTAAACTAATGGCCAAGTAGTTAAAAAGGTATTAATTGAATTTTAGGTAATTTATTACCGTGAAATGATAATATCACGTAATTATTACTTATAATTCGTTGCCGAATAATAACTGTAATTTCTATAAAAGTATGTTACTAAATGCTTATTAATCTCATCTCACATACAGGATGGAGAGTTTGTGGTAGAGTCACGCTGCAGCTATATTATAGTTGTAGCACGAATAGGTCGGCTCAACCGGGGCTGGATCACGCTCACACAGAATACCAGTGTAAATTAGCAGCATAATGTTGCTATGTTTCGTATGGTGAGTGTAGAGAACAGGTGACCCTGTTTATTGGAATCGAGGTATTACATCTTAGTCCTTAGGGGTGACAACGCATTTGCATTTTGATTCTTAATTGAGGATAAATGTTAATGTCTATGGGCCAAAGCATCCACTTACCATCAGGTAAACTGTGTGCTCGTTTGTCACCCTTACTCTACTAAAAGATAGCAGGATAATGTTGTGTTTGATCTATCGAGTGAAGAGCTTCTGCTTTTATTTGGAGTTGTCCCAAGTTGAATGTAATTTATGAGCAACAACGTTTTTGCCTAGCGATCGATACCCTTACACACGTGTAAGTGAGCAGTGAAATCAGTTAAAACCAATTAATGCCGGAATTTTTGTGATTTTTATTACTTGATTTTTCTTCATCATTAGCCTATATTACTTATTTTGAACCCTCTCTGCAAAATCATTCTGTATATTGATGTACAGACTAATAATATAAAAATTTTCTCTACAATGGAGTGGTTTATGTTATGTGTCCAGTATAGGCCTTTTATAAGCTAATGAAGTTGTCTAGAAGATAAAAATAGAATTTGGACAACGATGGAGTGCTGGTGAACTGAGTATTAACAGGATCATAAAAGTATTGCTAAACTTTTGGTTTGGGTGGAAAAAAACTTAATCAACATAAGGATGTCTTTATCGACTAAGGTACGTGAGAATAACATGGTCACCTTAAGCTTTGCTGCCCTATAAAACCAAACCAAAGCAAAGAAAGAGACGAGCAACAAAGTCAAATACTATATCTAATATATTAAGAAAATTATAGCAAAAAACCTTTGGCAATAATTAGTAACACTTCGAAAAATCAACTTAAAAAAACTAACTACACTACACATTACTAAAATTGGCTAAAATATTTTCTATAATTTCAACTGTCAGAATGGCGTCGATAAAGCAGCGCCCTTTGGACAATTGACTGGTGAACACTGAACAGCTATCGTATCACAGAGCCGTCTATGCAAACAAGGCTGTAGGTTTTGAGGAAAGTGACCATATTAACCGGATGACCATTACACCCTCACGTACAATATTATAACAACTGAGAGTTACATTGTCCACTATTAACATTATATACATAGCACGGATTAACAAATAGTTACTACGTAACTAATAGTCCTAAACCACTTCAAGTAAGCTCAAAATGATTGTGCTGGAAATGCAGTAGCTTAGCATACCATAGCACAAATAAAAAAGTTTTCAAAGTTTCTTCTCCGAGAACATTACCTGAAAGAAACTACTAATTAACATTATTTTCCTTAATTTTTGTCTTTCTTCTCTTCTTTTTTACATCAGATATTTATTTCATTATATATTATTCAAACATTATATATATATATACATATATATATATATATATATATATATATATATATATATATATTTATATATATATATATATATTTATACATTATATATATATATATACATATATATATATATATATATATATATATATATATATATATATATATATATATATATATATATATATATATATATATATATATATTATATATATATATATATATATTTATACAATGTTTGAATAATATATAATGAAATAAATATCTGATGTAAAAAAGAAGAGAAGAAAGACAAAAATTAAGGAAAATAATGTTAATTAGTAGTTTCTTTCAGGTAATGTTCTCGGAGAAGAAACTTTGAAAACTTTTTTATTTGTGCTATGTATTTTTTATATGTGGTAATGTATATATATATATATATATATATATATATATATATATATATATATATATATATATATATATATTTCATCTGGATATTTATTTACGAAGTTTATAAGCGTGTATATTATATTGATTAAAACTACTTTTACGGATATCCGTAAAAGTAGTTTTAATCAATGTACAGTGTTCGCGTAAATATAAGAAATCATTATGTATATTATATATTATATACTATATGTGTGTATATTTAAATGTAATGTGTATGTATGTACTTTGCATATATGTATATTTTAATGTAATTATTTACGTATAATGGTCGCACCTGCCAACAATTGTCCTTGGCTGCCAGGGTTGACTGGCACAGAATGCCACATGGCATTAAGTCCGCCCTATGTACCTTACGTGTAAGTATAGACGGCCTGAATGCTTGAGGCATTCTCGATTCTTTGATTTTTGGGTGATACAGATATAACAAGTGGTAAAATTAAAAATTTTGATACAACTGATTTCAATATAAATAAAATGAGAACATCATCAAAGTAGTCGAAGTCAATTAAATACGCATTATTACGGATAACTCAACAACTACTGGTCAGATCTTGAGATCGAAAACCACTACGGACTACATAAGAAACACAGCTCTGAAATAAAAAAAGAATCATCAAAATCAATTCACCCATACCAAGTTCTGAGGTAACACAAATTAAAAAAAAATCCAGTCTAATGGAGAACCTTCTCCTTTTTTGAAATCGGTTGAAAATATGAAGTAGATATATAAAAATGTTAAAAGATAGAATTGTATATGTACAACAAAATAATACATAATATACCAAATGTACATATGTACTAATGAAATAATTCTGGCAATTTACTTAAATATAATTCGCGAACTTTTATACGCAAAACGATTAATAGCCGTTCTAATTTCAAGATGTCCTTATCTCTTGAGGATGTGTACTAATTAGTAGTTAGTCATGCTCAAACATACCGACTAAATCACCCGCAATGCGTGTACTTTGTTCTCGTGTAATGCAGTTAGAATTCTGGGTGAATCATATTTCTTTGAAGCACGTTTGAAACATTTCGCATAGCATCCAAACGGTCTATAACTGTAATTAAATATTACTTACGTTAAAATTTTAAAATAAACTCTTAATAGAATCAGGTGTTACTTTGCGTTAATCAAATATATTAAAGATTAGTTACCCGCGTCGGTATCGCTAGGGTAGCGTCAACTAATGTGGCGTTTATTTAGATTTAGTAATACAATCATCAAAGATCATTTATTTTATACATTTTTCTATTTCTCAAAAAATGTAGCCCAGATCACTCCAGGCATCGCTGTCTATCTGTTCGTTAAGGGGAAATATAATCTCAAATGGCTTAGCAAGATCCTTCGTTATGCCGAAAATATTGCAGCATTAATTTTGAAATAAATGTATGGTAAATTTGAGGATTAATGTTAAGGATTATGTTAGACGAAAACACGATTTCGTAAAATTTCTCGATAGAAAAAAATCCAAAGTTACCTCCAAAATAAACAATAAACCGCTGTTATTCATAAAATACTTTAAATAAGATCATGAAACTTTGCATACTAACTGGACTAACTATAAAGCAGTGCTTATGTTATTTACTTTTTTTAAAATACCATTATTTTAACTGTAAAAAGAAATTACCTAAACTATCGGCCTTTTGAAGCGTGATTCCTGCAGCACAGTCACTTCGCCTCGGCCTTTGAACGGGGAGGTTGTGTCGCTTACGATCAGAATATACATTACGCAACAGTACGACGTAAAATTAAAATGGGAAATAACCGTGATAAAAATAAGAAGCGGCTGGCTTGGCGTTAAGAAACGGGCATAAATATGATAAACCTAATGAAATAAGTGTCTAACGACCTTTCTACTGTAGTAGTGATGACAAACATGTCGGTACATAGCATACGACGCGCGGGCAAGTGGGGACGGAATTAGAATTAGAGCTGACTTACTCTATCCCCTTAAGATTCATTACAATCAGCTATTCTTTTTTCTTTTATAGAATAACGGTGTCAAAGGAGCACACAGTCCATCTGATGGCAAATGGATTCTGTGGACCATAAACATCTACATTTTTATCCTCGATTTGTTTGTTTGTTTGTTTAATTTCACGTACAATCCCTAACGGGGTAGCCAGAGAGAACAGATCGCCAAGTGTCACGATCCTTACATACCTCTTTCACTTCTTTCATGTTCATTAACTTCTTCATACATGCACGTCTAGGTATCCGAGTACTCTTGACCTTCCCCTCTTCGAGCAATTTGCTCACATGGTCTTCGAAAGTTAGTCTCGGTCTACCTCGACACCTTTTAATATTTACTTTCGCGCTATATATTTTTTTCACCTTTCGGTCTTCACTCATTCGCTCAACGTGCCCAAACCATCGGAGTACGCCCCTATCAATTTTTGTGATAAGGTCATCTTTCAATCCTTATCCTCGACTAAAAATCAAAATGCAAATGCGTTGTCACCCGTGAGGAGTAAGATGAAATGCCTCGTTTCCAGTAAAAAGGGTATTCGGTTTTCTACACTCACCATAAGAAACACAGCAGCATTAAGTTAGTATTTTACGCCAGCATTCTGTGAGAGCGTGGTCCATCCCCGGTCGAGCCGACCCATTCGTGCTACAACTATACTACTTATATAATTACAGCATGGCTGTACTACGTATAGAACTTGTGAATTGCTTATCTCTGGTCATCGGTGTCACGTTTGCGGCGAGCTTAAACATAATATACACGATCTTAAAGTGTAATACATAAAGTGCGATATATTTCATGTCCTTGCCCGTCAGAAAAAAATTAGGTAAGTCATTTTGACTCCTCTACCATTGCATAAGATACGATAATTTTCTGCCGGAAATAATTATCGTAATATTAATCAAAGGCACAAAGTCCATTCTTACATATTTGCGAAACTCGTTTTGACAGAATCACGTATATTGTTGGTGAATTAACCTATTTGAGTGATAGATAAGCAAAATCCATTAAGGACAAATTAAAAATATTCAGATGGCTATTAACATAATATACTTACCCGATTGGGCGACACAAAGGAGGGTAATGTAATAGCTCATATGTATGTGTGTTACTTTGTGGCGCTTTAGAGACCAAACATGTGAGTAGATTTTGATGATTCTTACGTCAATCGATTTGTATTAATCTTGTGAGTGTCACCAAAGACATGACAGTAATTAATATTCGATATGGCGAAAACCAGGCGCCATAATGTGAAAAAGAAAAAATGAAAGTAGACAAATTACATCATGCAGAGTATAATTAAATATTTCTTTGAAAATCATCCTTAGGTTTTTTCAATCATTTTTCATTTTGATGACTATTTAAAATCTATTATTTATTTGGGTTAGCAGGCATTCTCTGAAGAGAAGCTGTTATAAAGTTCTTGATTAACGCAGTACTTGATTGATAACTTGATTAAAACTGTATATATTCAACTATTAGGCATTGTGGACTAATTATTTATTATTATTATTAAATATTAAAAATAGAAATAATTACAATTGTGTGTATTACACAATTGTAATTATTTCTATTTTTAATACTGTTGATACATTGTTATAATCCACTGGGGATTCCACATACTACTTTAGTAACAAAAAAGCCTTACGATTAAGCCTTAACGATTATTGTACTATTGCATTGTCTTATTATAAATTCCCGCGCAATGTATTATGCGACTATAAAATTAAATCAAACTTTTATACAAAGAATTAATATGGATTGCGTTTCGATTCAGAATTATGTAAGAATAAAATATACGCTGTAAGTCCGTACCAAGATGATTTCATAATATAAGCATATATTGCCTCATAGGGGGATATCTGCCAGAGCTGCCGCGCCTGTCAAGCTGGTTAGAGACCGCATTTTTTCATTTTGCGTTGCTATTAGGGAGACCCTGCTGCCCATTTCCTGATTTGTTTCCCTCTGTCACCTCTTACGACACCCGCGGGATGATATTATTATTTATATTATATTATATTATATATATATATATATATATATATATATATATATATATATATATATATATATATATAATATATTATATTATTATATATTATTATTATATAATATTGGATATTCTTACGCCGCCACTGCACTGTTTAAGGGGTTCAATCCCCGCAGGCAATTTGTAAATTGCAATTGTAAGTGCTGATTCACCACGAGCTCGGCGTTGAAGGAAAAACGTCGTGAATAAAGCTGCATATCCGAAAATATAAAAAATCAAAGACATGAGACGTCCGCTGGGGTAGCGCGGTTAACATTTCCTTTCTTTTAAACCCTCCCTTGAAAGACCTGTGCCCAGTAATGGGATAGATAGGATAGGATAGATGTACCTTTGCTTACTTTTATTGTACTTTATATCAGCAATCAGAGTTTCAGCCACGCAGATAACACTAAACTTGTTGATCACAATTTTATGTTCTGAGTAGCTGTTATCCGCGACTTCGGGAGATAGTGTTAACGAAAATTTTTGAAAAATCGATTTCTTTAAATGACCGATATTTCTTCAACGTCATAATTTGCTGAAATTTGGAGCGCTTTGCATTTGAAATTAGCATCAGGGATAGCCTGCAGGGTCAACCAATTTTTTTAATAAAAAATAATATGACAACCGAACTCACAGTCCATCTGATAGTAAGTGGCTACTGCAGTCCTACAGCATCAGCAGTTAACTTCATACAAAGAAGGCTACAGGAACTTTGTCACCTCTGAGGACTAAGATGGAATGTCTCATAGCTTGTAACTATACTGGCTCCCTATTCTCAAAATCCTCTCAAGAAATTGTCTGTGTCTAGTTATAAGTTCCCTTTTTGAAACTTTCGATGTGGGAAATATTATCATCAACTATTCTAATCCACTTATAAAATAATTTGTCGAATATATGCTTGTTAACTGCATAATAACATTTCAGTAAGACTTTTATCAATTGATTTACGTCACGAAAGATTGATTAGCTGCGATAAAAATTTTCTGAAATTTTATATCAGATAACGTCGTTTTTGTGCGTAAATTGATAGTAGATTATAAAAGGCCTTTTTGGAGGTTTCGAAGAAAGTAACAATTTATTATAATTAAATTTGTGGTAGTTTTTGGTAGGTTAAGAAAATAAGAAAATCATCCCAACTCATACAGAATGTGTCAGTTGCTTTAGTGTGTGAAGAAAGACTTCAGATACATGAGATATCAGACGAGTGTAGACAACCAGAGACCCCTTTGACTGGAAACTAGGCATTTTATTTTAATCCTCAGGTATCACGATCACGCATCAGCATTGGTCACATCATCCACTTATCATTAGGTGAACAGTATGCACATTTATCCTATTTATTCTATTAAAAAAAACCGCCAAGCACGTGGTAAAACAGCACCTAAAATTGCTACTAACAAATTTATTGATGCGGGCGGGCGGGTTAAACGTACTGTGAAACTCGAGACATTCAACTAAAGAAAAACTTCTTGACGACATCTGCAGGTCTTATAAATACACACAAAACATTATGTGAAATCCAATCCAATCCAATCCAATCGAAAGCCAACACACAATGTAACAGCGCGGTCTACTACTATACTATAACCCTCGTATCAGAAACCAGAATAGACCAGTTCCGTAAATTTGTTGACACCAAAGTGAGAGTCACTTTGTTGACACCAAAAGAATAGTACATTGCGTCGTATGGTTTCTAAGCCATGGTGGCTGTTATTAAAAAGCTTACGACGCAATGTGTTACAAAAAGACTATCCTTTAGGTAGTCATTAATAGACCTGCTGTACCCAGCTGTGGTGAACAAAATTGAGCTCAAAAATTGTTTGTGTTATTCACTGACCTAAGTTTAACGTCAGGGGTTTTTATGACAGCTGTGCTACGTCGCTGACGTAAACCCGGTGACTGTAGTTATTACTTAGCAAATTACACACAATTTACTTTTATTACGTACTAGTGTAAGAATATCCACTATCCCATATCGTACTGCCTCGTTGGTCTAGCGGTTGTAGTAGTGTGACTGCTGATCATGAGGTCCTAGGTTCGAATCCCGGTTCGGGCCAAAAAAATAGTTATTGAGTTTTTCCTTCATGAAATTCTCAGTAGTTGCCCGGAGTCAGGAAGTTGGCGGTGTCTCACCCCCGTGCCTCGGAAAGCACGTAAAGCCGTTGGTCCTGCGCCTGATCTCTCTCCGGTCGTGTCGGTTTACCGTCCCATCGGATTATGAGAGTGAGGGACTAGAGAGTGCACCTGTCTTGCGCATACACTCGGGCACTATAATCCTGTCCTGCGCCGGTGGCTAGTCTCCGTTGAGGCAGGCCGCCGTGGCCGAATTACGGTCTGGAGGACATTATCCCAGATCGTCCCGTGGGTGTCGTAAGAGGCGACAGAGGGATATCGAAACAGGTGATGGGCAACATCGTCTTGATAAAAATCAAAAGAATAAAGAGCTGCGGTTGACAACCCACTCGTCGAGCGTGTCAACTATGGCAAAATCTGTCATGAGACAATCTATGGGGGAGGCCTGTGTTCAGCAGTGGACTTTTATAGGCACAGTGTAATAAATACGTAAGGGAATCTACCACACCATGTCATCACGCGAGTCTTGAGAGACGACAGAGGGATATGAAACCGGGGACGGAAGTAGCATCTAATACAACAACTAAAATAGTAAAAAGCTGTGGTTGCCACCACTGGCAACCGTGGTAGCTATGGCACATATATTCCCTATGAGGCAATCTATGTCAAATATGTGGCTTATGTGTAGGCTTTATTGATGATGATCATAATAATTAAAGAACCGTGGTTGTTCAGTAAATATTAGCAACGCGGTTTCGTCGACCGCGAATAATGAAACTACATTGGGGAGCGCGGCGGTCATTTTCTTTTCAAAAGATAAATGGCCTGTACCCAGCTGTGGGACGTATGTAGGCTGTAACTCTGACTTTAGTTTTTGTTATTTTCGGATCATAAGATTTATCCAATTTATTAATGATTTTTTTTTCTAATTCGCTCTTTCGTCAAGCTCATTTCCACGTGTAGCATCTTGTAAACAAGCCTCCAGCGGTAAATTCATTTAAAAATATCAAAACCAAATCTCACGTTACCTTGTGCCTACAATAGTAATAAAGCATTACACGCTTACAATTTTCTCGCACGTGTAGTGTTATATCACCGCTATTACTATAATAGCGTTACACGTGTGAGAAAATTAACCTCAATGCTTATCATGATCTGTGAGATGTGAATGATGTCACAAATCTGTATCAAAATTTAATACAGTGTATTTTACCGACAGAGCGTGAAAAATCATCATCATTGGTGTTAGAGAGGCAGCGTGAGACGCTCTTGAAGAGCGTCGAGGTCGCCACCGAGCGAGGCCGCGACGATGCGCGCGGCGTGGAGACCGTGGCCGAGGCGGGCGCGGAGGCCGAGGCCGGAGCGCCCGCGGTTGGCCGCTGGGGCGCCGAGTGGCCGAGTTGACTCGCTTCGGCACCACGCGGCCTGAGCCCGCCTCTACCTCGGTCCCGCTGGGCCTCGCCGCGTTCCCCACTACCTCTCACGCCCTCCTCACACGAGGAACTCGTCACTCGAGCGGAGGCCGTCCTACGCCGGCTCCTGCTAACCGACAACTACGACTCCGTCAACAACTTCCTCTCGCTATACGACGCTTACGAGAAGTCCGCCGAGCCCCTCCAAGATCTGTTCGGGAAGTACTCGCCTCCTATACGCCCGCGGAAGCACACTTGCGTCGGGCTGGGAATCGAACTGATCAGGAGATGGCGGAGCTTGGATAAGCAGTTCAAGGGTTTCGCGGCGGCGACTGCGTTGGTGTCGTGCGAAGAGGCGGTGGTCGATGTGAGAGAGTACGTGACGAGTGGGGAGGGGCCGGCGTCGGTGGAGGCGGCCGAGAAGGAGCATGTGATGGTCTGCGTGCAGATCACGGTCGACGGCCGCCCTGGTGTGTTGCTGGCCGATCCCGGGTACCACGTGCCCAGGGTTGTCACCGTCATGGCGGATAGAGCGTATCCGCATACCGGTGAGTTTTATAATGAACTATTATCAAAGATGATAAAAATTTAATTAGCTGATGTATACCAACGATTTTACAACAAAGTCCCAGAAAATATACAAAACTTCACCTGCACAAAGTCAAAAACTTTATTAAACTAAGTTTGTGTAAAAAGGGTTATTATAATATTACGGAATTTATGGATGATAATAACCTCTGTGAAAGGTGATCGCTACGAAGCTATTTCTAATAAAAATCCCGCTGGGTTTTTTGTTGGCTCTTCCCAAGAAAGAGGTTTCATTTCCGTACCAGTGTTAAACTAAAAAAGTGACTTACAATAAATATTTTTATAATCTATATTGAATAAAAAAGTTTCAGTTTCTGTTTCCGTCGTTAGAGGCGACAAAGAATAATAAAACAGAAAGTAGACAGCAGCGTCTTTCTGATAACAACTTGAAATCGTGGTTGCCCGCCTGTCCCACCTGGCATATATTAATAAAATACCAGATAATAATTTTAGTAGGTAATACCCCGCCTCTCCTCCCCGCTGGGTTTCGCCTGAATAGGATCTATTAATATGTAAAGATAAAGACTATTTCATGGATATATCAATTATTAGTTTTTTCAAAAACAAATCTTTAAATTTTGATATAAAATATTTCACAGATTCCTAGTATTGATCTTTATCAGTTCACAATGTTTTATCACAATCAGTTGAGCCGTTACGTAGATTAGTTTTGGCAAACAGACAAAATTTTAAAAATGGTTGTGAAATTGAGGTTATTAGCATGCTATTAAGTAAAATTACTTAATAGCATGCGCAATAGCAGCCGGTTGTTTCAATATTACAGATAGAAACATCAATTTTATTTATACGAGTATGTATAGATTAGACAGATGTGCTGTCCATCCCCTGAATATTTTCCCTCTGTCACCACTTACACCCACGGATTATAATGTGGGGATATTAACATGTATATTTATTTATGTATCTTTTATTTTTATCCCTTAGATCCTTTATGAATTACTTATAAATATGTAATAAACGCTTTGTCTCGATGTTCTCAAGTATGAAGGAAGTGGTAGTGCCACACTGCGGCTATAATTTGATTGTAACACGAATGGGTCGGCTCGACCGAGGTAGGACCACGCTCTCACTGAATATCAGCGCAAAATATCAGCCTAATGCAGCTTGCTTTCGTTATGGTGAATGTAGTGAGTGCATCTGCATTTTGATTCTTAATCGAGGATAAATGTAGGTGTATATGGGTCAAACATACACACACACACACACGCACACGCGCGCGCGCGAGCGTGCGCGCGCACTCACGCACGAACGCACGCACGCACGCACGCACGCACACACACAGCATCTACTTACTATCAGGTAAACTGTATGCTCGTTTTTCATTGTTATTTATATTTTAAAAACTTCTTGGCTCTTTTTATTTTTATATTTAAAAAAAAGTTATTACTCTATGTGCGGTTAAGGTTGGTTCACACAATCGGACGAGCCGCAGTGCCGCAAGGAGTACAGCTACGCGTTGAGTCCGCACAACGGCAGCTATGTGGAGTGGCGCGAGCGGGAGACGCGTGGCGCCACGGTCAAGTGCCAGACCTCGCTGGTGTACGTCGCCAGGCCATACTTAGACGGCGTCAACGTCACCGAGAGGCGGAACCTTGTGTACAACTTCAGGTGCGTATCCCAACCGAAATAATCTCAGGTATGAGATTTTAAAAACCATAGTCATGGACGGCACCAATGTCACCGATAGGCGGAGCCTTGTGTACAACTTTCAGAATGCTTCGTTTACATTCAAAAGGTTCTCCGATTCTCCACATTTACCACACAAAAGAGAGCAGCATCAAGCTACTATTTTACGCTGGTATGTCAGTGTCTTTCGGTACGTACCATACTCCTACCTTTTCAACTAGGAATCCGTCCGGTAGGTACTACACTCCTACCTTTTTACCTAGGAATCCGTCCGGTAGGTACCACACTCCCACCTTTTTACCAAGGAATCTATCCGGTAAGTACAACACTCCTACCTTTTTACCTAGGAATCCGTCCGGTAGGTACCATTTTATCTAGGAATCCGTCCGGTAGGTACCACACTCCTACCTTTTTACATAGGAATCCGTCCGGTAGGTACCACACTCCCACCTTTTTACCAAGGAATCTATCCGGTAGGTACCACACTCCTACCTTTATACCCAGGAATCTCTCCAGTAGGTACAACACTCCTACCTTTTTTCCGGAATCCGTCCGGTAGGTACCACACTCCTAACTTTTTACCTAGGAATCCGTCCGGTAGGTACCACACTTCTATCTTTTTACTTAGGAATCCGTCCGGTAGGTATCACACTGCAACCTTTTTCTGCCGCCAAATGGCAGTGCTTGCATTGATGTGATCAGACCTGAAGGGTTTAGAGAGCAGTATAATCATAGACTGTGAGACATTCCATCTTAGTCCCCAGAGGTGACAACATGTCTGTAGCCAACTTTGTTAGTCCATGGACTGCAGTAGGCACTTATCGTCAGGTACCGTTCATTTGTCACTTCAGTTTTTTTTAAAAACATAGTAAGCTATTTGTGAAACCGTGACTTTGTCCCCAGGAGTCTCCTTGCCCGCGACCAAAAGGGCCACCTCATAGCCGGGCTATATTTCCCGGTAGGCGGCCGTGGCAAAGACGCGCAGTTCACTCTATTCTTCGACAGCGGCACCGAAAAGCAGAAGACCAAATATAAGTTCAACACCTTCATCGACCCGGACTCTGTGAGTATTCAGACCGTTACCACATACAGCCTATCAAATGTCCACTGCTGAACCAGACCCCCCCCCCCCCCCCATTTATTGCCTCATAGGGAGGATACGCTTGGAAGGCGGGTTAGCTATCACAGGTTAAAAAGACGCTGCTGCCCATGTCCTGGTTTGTTTCCCCCTGTCGCCAGTGGTGACGCAAACGGGACGTACGGGACAGTGGATGTTCTTACACAGCCTCTTCATGGTCGAAGTATCCAGATGCAAACTCTAAAAAGAAAAACAGAGACGTATGTCGCGATTGAGAGAGCAAATGCTTTGGTAGCATTGTGTTGATAAGTTTGTATTTCATTGTAAAATGTTAGTTTGAAATAAAATCTCGCGCTGGGTGTCTTGCTGGTTCTTTTCAGGGCACGGGTTTTTCGAACCAATGGAAAATATACAAAATTACTTTCAATAAGTATTATTCATTTCTATACTTACCTAGTATAAAACAAAGTCGCTTTCAGCCGTCTGTATTCTTAGATCTTTCAAACTACGCAACGGATTTTGATACGGTTTTCATCAATAGACAGAATGATTCAAGAATTTGTATGTATAACATGCATATGTTGTCGAGATACAAAATTTACCCGTGCGAAGCCGCGGCGGATAGCTAGTAACCTATATTTTAATAAAAATTGTTTTATTCTATACTTGAAGAATCAAACCCAAAATCAACTCACCTTATGAAACACGACAGTATTTTGTTGCTATTTTTCTTTGTGTCAACATTCACTGTACTACAATCATGTATATGTTATAAAACCACGTAATTTCTAAACTAATCTGAACAAACTTCCCGGCACGTGTGAGCGGCACGTTTACATTACATGACGTATAACAATTGTTGTTTTCCGTAGCTCAAATCAATTATGCTTTAACTCTTTGGTGAAACATTCAACAGTTATAAATTATATTTACATAGGTACCAATAGTTTGTCTGTGTCGTCGTCTAGTAGTTGTCGTACACGCGGTCGATGATCACATGATCCCGTGTTTTCGAATCCCGGGTCAGGCCAAAGATCAGTTTTTGGATTTTCTGTCAAATTCTCGCAGCGTAGTAGTAGTTATTGGGATTTCGTAGACATTCTCAATGACGGCTCCGTGGCTGCGCTAGAGGGCGCGGGTTCGTTTCCCGCACCGGAACAAGTATTTGTATGGCTTACAAATAATTGTTCCGGGTCTGAATATTTGTTCTTGTGCAATTTGTTTGGTATACTGCCTCCCCGATACGATAGAAAAATCCTAGTGTGGGGGTAACGTTTTTTAAATAATGAAGTCGAAAGAAGAAGAAGTAGTTGCTCGGTGTCAGGAAGTTGGTGGTGTTTCACTCTCGTGCCCTGGAAAGCACGTAAAGCCGTTTGTTGTGCAACTGATCTCTCTCCGGTCGCGTCGAATACCTCGCCATTCTACCGGATTATAAGAATAAGGAAATAGGGAGTGCACTTCTGTTGCGCACACACTCGGGCACTATAATCCTGTCCTGCGCAGATGGCTAGTCTCCATGACAGAAATTAACCCAGGAAGACATTATATTTCATCATCATCACCAGTGCATCCCCTCACAAGTCCACTGCTGAACATGGGAATGCTAAAAGGCACGGTCCTCGGCGACCTGCATCCATTGACTTCCTGCATGTCTTACCAGGTCGTCACTTATTCCAGCGGGAGGACAGCCAGCACTTCGTCTACCGGTACGAGGCTGCTACTCGAGAACCTTTCTTCCCGTTTGTCGGTTCTTCGAGCTATACGGCCGGCGCATTGCCACTTCAGCTATTATATTTAAAGACAGTAAATCATAAATATTAAATACCCCATCTCATTTCATATGTGGTGGCGCTGTCGTCGCGCCGCAAGCGAAACACACCGAAGCCTAAATCACGCTATCAAAATTCCGAATCATAAATAGTACATATAGAACATCTCCGAACTATCACACGGAGTGTTGGCCACTACCCGGGCGGAACACCTTGCCCGGCGGGAGATCTCCCCTTTTCCTTCCACGGCCACAGTGGTACCGCCACACATATATCTTGTAAGAAACAACATAGGGAATTACTCTAACAATCTCATGTTCTCCCATAGATTCTTCTTCTTCATGCCTTAATCCCAAATTATTTGGAGTCAGCATATCATGTCTTCCTCTCCCATTCTCCTTAAGTACGGCCAAATACTCAAACTAAGTCTAATTGTGTCACAGTCGCTTTGAATTAAAGTGATAGAGACGGCACGAGACTTAACGGCACCTAAAATTGGGTAGCGTTTGATTATTTAGGCATAAGCAGTCGCCTCTTCACTCACTTCTTTCTAAGGCCTCCTTATAGCCTTATATCCATCCACTTTCATAGCCAATGTCTTCTCAAGAAATAATATAAAAATCTCGTAGTCATATCCGATGTAATGTTCTCAGACAGGCATCAAGAAGTGGGGCTACTTCTTATTTCTGAAGGGCGAAACATTTTGTTAATACATTCGTCAATCGCCGGCGGAACCTGGCGATTACCACACTATCTTTTTATTAGGAAGGCCCATGTAGGGCTTGAAATACCAGTAAAATTGTGGTAAGCTTATAATGACCAAACAAGGACTAGTTCCACAATACAGGAGAAATTACGCTAATGTCCCCTACATAAACGCAGGTACGGAAAATACATTTGTCCTAAAAGGAACCAACAAGAAACCCAACGGGACTTTTTTAATCATTAACACGTGGTAGAGCCACGCTACAGCTATATTATGGTTGTAGCACGAATGGGTCTGCTCGACCTGGGAAGGACATTAGAATACCAGCGTAAAATAGCAGCTTAGTGTTTCATATGTAGAGTGTAGAGAACCGAAAACCCTTTTCACTGGAATCGCGAGGCATTCGATCTTAGTCCTCTGGGGTGACGTTGTTAGTTCATTTTGATTCTTAATTGAGTGTAAATTAAGATGTCTATGAGCTACAGCATCCACTTACCATCAGGTGTACTGTGTCCTCGTTTGCCATCCCTGTTCTATAAAAAAAGATTAAAGGTCTACATAGGCTGCACTAAAATTATCGGGAATGGAATATTTCCACTGTATCTGTTATATAAAAATCTTTTTAATTGAAAACTCCTTGGTTTTAAAAATCGAATACCATTTATTTATTTAAAAAAAGATTCTCGGTCTGGTCAAAAAGTTTTGTCAAACTTGTTTAGTCGTTAAGAAAATGGAATTGACTCGAGAAAATTCAAGAGCGATAATTTATTATGACTTTCGAAGTGGTTTAACACAAAAACAGTGTATTTTGACCGGATGATTTCTGCATTTGGTGATGAAGCCTCATCCAAAACCACAATTTATCGCTGGTTTGCTGAATTTCAACGTGGACGTGTCAAGCTCAGTGATGATCCCCGTCAAGGTCATCCAAAAACTGCAGTCACCCAAGAAAACGTTGATGCTGTGCGTAAGCTGTTTGAGAAAGATCGACATGTGACACCGCGAAATTCTGGCAACTTTAGACATTGGCATGAGTCAAATACAAATAATCTTACATGAACAATTAGGTGTAAAAAAGTTGTTTTCCCGATGGATACCGCAAGCGGCACGCGTTATTTGGTGCGTCAGAACTCTCGAAAGATTCCACGCAGGATCCTCAAATGCTATATACAACATCGTATCAGGTGACGAATTCTGGGTATACGCGAACGAACTCGAAACAAAAAACCAGTCACGAGTTTGGGTGTTCGAAAATGAGTTAAAGCCAACAAAAATTGTTCGTTCACGGAGTGTTGCAAAAAAACGGTGGCCACGTTTGTTTCCAAAACCGGCCATGTTACGACTATTCCTCTTGAGAGACAAAGAACTGTTAATGCAGAATGGTATGCTAGCATTTGTTTGCCACAGGTCGTTTCTGAACTCCGTAAAGAGAACTGTAACCGCCGCATCATCTTCCATCACGACAATGCGAGTTCTCACACCGCACAAAGAACAAAAGAGTTTTTAGAGTAAGAAAACATAGAATTATTAGACCATCTGCCGTATAGCCCCAACCTAAGCCCTAATCCTATAACTTTAAACGAGCAATTCTAGTATATATATTTCTAGTATATATACATATATATATATATATATATATATATATATATATATATATATATATATATATATATATATATATATATATATATATATATATATATATATATATATATAATCGGAATCTCGGAAACGGCTCCAACGATTTTCATAAAATTTTGTGTGCAGGGAGTTTCAGGGGCAATAAATCGATCTACTATCGGTCTATAATACTATGGTTCGAGCACAGACCGACCGCCGACTTTTTTAATTTTTTTTTTCAAGTTCCTTTCTTTTTTGAGAAAATCTATTTTTTCGGTCCCTTTTTTAGTATTTTTTAAAAACACTAAAATTTAAATTAAACTAATTGCACTCATAATTTTTTATTCAAATAACCAGTTCAGTTTTTTCTATTATGTCGCTAAGATCAAAAAATATTATTCGTATTTCATCAGTATGTAATTTGTATCTAAATATAATTTCCAAAACACACGAATTAAAAAAACTGAGCGAAAAATACCGAGCAAAGCTCGGTCAACCGGGTACTGATTTCTATACTTTCCCTAAAATAAAGAATAAATTGTGTGGACAGAGATTTTCATCACCTGAAGAAGCGGACGCCTACAAAACGGCCATTTTGAAGACCCCAAATTCTGAATGGAATGGTTGCTTCAATGATTGGTTCCATCGTATGGAAAAATGTGTCAAATTTCGCGGAGAATACTTCTAAAAGCAATAAATACATTTTTAAATAGTTCTGTCACTTACTTTATTCCCGAAATTTTCAGTGCCGCCCTCGTACATTAAACAAATACATAGATTGAAATTTACTTAATTGATCGACGTTAAACTGCCAATGGTAGGTATAATATTCCGTTAGAGGTTAGACTATAACATGATGTCATACTTACATTTTATGCATAGCGTATTTAGGGCAATAGCTTTGATAATACATGCAAATTACTTCGGAAAGGAACGACTCATTAACTTCATTTCTATATAATTTACATACGAAGGATACGTAATTCAGCTTTCAGCGTTTGTCGCTATCAATTATTTATTCATAATTTAATATATAGGTTCATACACTCGCCGCTGCGTTGTAAAGGGTTCATTTTGTACGTTATTTTGTTGTTTTCATTGGTTATAATCATAGAATACTATAATATATACATAATAGAACGGGGGTGTGGGCGTACCCGTGTAGCCACTAAAATATCACTAACACGTCAATTCACACGTATAAATGTCAACACGAGATGTCTTTCGACGTTACAATCGTTTCCAAATTTTCCATGCAAATTATAAAATGCCAAATTGCACGCTATTTACAAATAAATATGTATTAAAACTTGTCTGTCAACACAGCGAATCGGGTTTGTAGTAGTGATAATACGTTATTGCTTGTATTTGTGCTCCCGCCAACGCCGAATCTCGTACAAAATAAGGTTGACAGCCATTCTATTGTGTATTATAGTATTCTATGGTTACCTATAATTAATATTATTATACAGCCGTAGAGTTACCGTTTCAGCCTATCTGCTGTCTAAAATCTGCTAAACATAGGCCTTTCCTTGATTAAAACTACTTATACGAATTTTATCGCGTTTAATTTACTTGATTTTTAATTCCCGACGTTTCGGGTGCTTTGCAGCACCCATGGTAGAACTCGCGTAAAAGAACATATGGCTGACGTGAAGCATCAACGTTCCGGGAAGTCGGCAGTTTGTGATCATATTCTAGACGGCCCCAACCATTACATCAGATTTGACAGACCACAAATTCTCGTGAAAGAACATCGATTCCTACCAAGGATGATACGTATAAATGAGGCTATTGAAATTAAAAATTATCCTAATTTCAATAGAGAAGGAGGCTGGGTACTACCACCTGCTTAGGACTTGGCTAAAGGTACTCCGGGTTACTTAACACTGACATCGGGACCTCCGTCACCTCTGTAACCATCGTCATCATCATCATCATCATTACAGCCCTTCACAAGTCCACTGCTGAACATAGGCCTCCCCCAAGGTATGCCTACAAAGCACGGTTCTGAGCCACCTGCATCCATCGACTTCCTGCATGTCTTATCAGGTCGTCACTTCATCTAGTGGGGAGTCGCCTACACTCCGCCTACCGGTACGAGGCTGCCACTCGAGAACCTTTTTGCCCCAACGGTTGTCGGTTCTTCGAGCTATATGGCCGGCCCATTGCCACTTCAGCTTACTAATCCGTTCTCTGTGACCATGTCATGTCCAAATCCGTAAAAGTAGTTTTAATCAATGTGTAGTGTTCGCGTAAGAAGTCATTATGGGCCTCTCCCTTGGATTGCCTCATATGGGCTATATTTGCAATAGTTGCCCATCTCCTGATTCGTTTTCCTTCGTCGTTTCTTACGATATACTTACACCGCCACTACAGCACCCTGTCAGTATATTATAATCCACTCGCCCATCAAGATTCCTTTTCATCAATAGAACAGTAGAATATTTTTATTAAATTAAAATATAATCATTGTTATTGATAACAAATTTTTATTACCACTGGTTTGGAAAATGCTTCTCTCCTCGAAGGAACTAGCTAGAAACCCAGGTATTTTTAAATATAGCACAGTAAAATTGAAGTAATTTAGAAACTGCTACGTAGGATACGAGTACTCAATAAGTTTTGAGATATGCAAAATGTATTCTAGATACTATTAATATTTATTTAACATCTTTTAAAAATATTCTCCATCATGCTCTATACAAAGTTCCATTCGCCTAAACCAACCCTGAAAAGACTTTTGCAAGTCTTGATCTGATAGGTCGTAAATCACTTCTTCGTAGGCAGCCACGGCTTCTCCGGCGCTTGAAAAAAACTTGTTTTTTATTTTTTCTTTGACTCTTGAGAAGAAAAAGAAATCACAAGGAGCTAAGTAAGGGCTGTAGGGTGGGTGACTTAGAGTTTCAACACCAGATTCCTCAATAGATGCTTTTGTCCTAAGGGAGGTATGTGAAGAGGCGTTATCGTGATGCAGCATGATTCCCTGAAGCCCGATCTTTGGTCTTCTCTCCCGCACAGCTTGAAAAGCTGTGGGTAATGCAACTGTAGTATATACTATTCAGAGTTAACTCTAAAATTTTTAAATTTCGAGCATCTTAAAACTTATTGAGTTACCTACGTATTTTGTAATTTGCAAATTTAAGTTTTATTTAGTCGATTTTATCTTCTTATTTTGAAGAAGTCGTCATTTAGAATTTTGTTTAGGTTTTATTACAAATTTAAAATAAAGATACCAGTCACTGACTTGTATATTCGTAGCATAAGGACCAGGCCGATCGTGCAACTAAATGGCACCAGTGCGTTCATTTGAAATTATTGATACCAGTACAAAAAAAAAAACAATACACTTGATGATGAAGTCCCAAATGCTTAGTACACTAAGCTGCCTGTTTTTCCTCACGATGTTTTCCTTCACCAACGAGCATATGGCACACAAATAAAACTTACAATTAATAATTGCTTGCCTAGATACTGTAAAATTTACGGCAAGTGCTTAGCTCTATAGGTATTTGGCCCTAACCTACGAGTACAAAGACTATACAGGGTTATTTTTCAAAGTGTGGCCAAATTTTAAACTTAAGTTCAAATATATAAATAATGATATACCATTATTACAGTTTTAGAAAATACGGGTAAATAAGGCTTCTACTTTTATTTGAATTTATCCCAAATTGAATGTGATTTAAGGCCAACAAAATTTTTGCCTACTGATTGAACCTTACGAATGTGTGTGCGCAGTAAAATCAGTATAAATAATGCATTACCCACAAAGGACAAGTTCAAGTTCAAAATATCATACTTCCATGTAAATTTATGCAGGCTCTCTTCCCTACTCCGTAATGCTACAGTGTTATTGAAAATTTACATATTAAAACAAAAACAAATATTCCGGCTTGAATTCGTTATAATTTTAGCAAGTGCCACAAACTTGAGGAATTGGAGCTCATATTTATGCAACATTAAGAATTGAAGACTTCTAATACTTACTATGCACGTTGTTCACAGATACCAGACTCAATATCGGAAGAGGTTGAGCTCTGCAACGCACAAATGAACTATAAGGAAGGTGAATTACGCAATATCATCTGCAAACTTGCGAAGGTCTTATCCAACCAATCGTTTATCGACCAAGTCCTTGAGATAAACGACGACATCTGCCGCTTGTGCCTCTGACAGCCACAGAATGGCGCCAATGACAAAATGGCTGCCAATAAAGATGGAGGTAATACCAGCGCCGCCTCTTAATTTTTTTTACATTTGTCTCTTAATTTGTAGTTGTTATTATTATTTCATTTGATCAAACGCTTTTATAAAAAATACTATTAAATTGGTGGTAATGGTTTTTTTTAGTAAGAAATTATTTTCTTAGCACTAATTAAGATTTATTTTTTGTACTTTTTTTTAATTTAAATGTTAAAGCTAAAATTTAATTTCAACCTTTTTCTATTGATTTCTAAACAAATTAAATACATGATTATTTGACAAATTTGAACACGGCGTTTTATTTATTTTTGTAACAGAACTGAAATACTTAGAGATATGCAAGTAAAAAATCTGTTTTGAGTTGATACTTCCTGAAAGTGATATTCTGGCAGAGATAGAGAAGCGAGTTGCGATAATGCTAATCTGAAAAAGTGAGATGAAGATAAGAGGAAATGAGATAAGCCAAAAAATATTTAACAATCCTTTAGTATTTAAGAAATCTTCAAAATATTTATTTATTTAAAAAAATTGTAATAGCATAAACCTATAGCGTAGAGGAAAGGAAGGTAATTTGGAATTAGGAAAGGAAGGTAGTTTTAGGCCTGTGTAATTTTTTATGTAGGATTTAACAAAATAAAATTGAAGCAAAATTCATAAACTATCAATCTGCGAGCTATCTAAAACAACTAAACATCAATACTAGGTAAAATTTTAACTTGAACGTAAAATATCAGAATTCAGTATTCGACATGTGATGCAGGTATTTTGGAATAGAGGTATTTCAAATTATATTTACTACGCATTACTTTTTTTAATTCTTTTTTTAAATTTAGGGACTTAGGTTATTTTAAACATGTCAGTCCCATTGTACCTAATAACTAAATAACAAACTACAGTTTCTTAAATTATTTAAACAAAAAATTGACTAAGTTATATACAATTTGAGCAGGATCAGATAATGGTTCAGACAAAATGCTTTGATATTCCCCTAGGTTACAAATTTTAATATCAGTTTTGGCAACTAATAGTTTCCTTTCAGGATGATTTTTGGAACATTCCGCGAGCAAGTGTTGTACATCTTCTATTGTTTTGCATGTATCGCAATTTGGAGATTGTTTCATTTTCATCATGAAAGTTTGCTTTCTTACACGGAATGTGTCCGGATACGCATTACTTGTACTACTGTTAGATATTATTACGCCATGGTTTTATAATAAAGCTTTAAAAGCTGTCTGTAACTTGACTGAAGATTATTTGGAATACCATTTTGGTACAGTATTCCAAATTACCTTCAGTCTAGTCGGAAGTGAATTTAAGATCTGACTTAAAGGATAAAAATATGAAAAGGATATTTATTATAGAAATAATAAGTTTAAATCAGTTACAATCACTTATTAATCAATATCCTATACCTTTAAACGAGCAATTCTTGTGTGTATATATATATATATATATATATATATATATATATATATATATATATATATATATATATATATATATATATATATATATACAATGTGTCCGATTTCCGATGTCCGATACTTTAAGGGGTTAAAATACAATTAATTTTATCGACAAATCAGGGATCAATGATTTTTTTTCGCCATCAATAAAAAAATGGCAGCACTTTAAAAAAAATTGTTGGCGAAGCATAGATGCTTGTATTAATTTAACAATATCTACCCAAGTAGAAGACTTTCAAAAACAAAATTGGTCTGAAATGTTAGTTAATAGTGTAGACAATAAAGCTAAATTCAAAATATTATTTTTTAATTTTTCAGTATTAGTAAAAAACATTTTTGAAAAAATAAATTAGACAACAAATTGATGTTGTTTTTCAGATTCTTAGCTTTAAAAAAAACCATCGTGTTAACCAATTTTTTTTACTTGTTTTTATCATAATACAGGATATTTGCTATAAATGCACATAATTAAATCTTAACTCTGAGTTAGATAGTTTAGGAGCTATGACAGTGTAAACATACTTACTTGAAAAGCGCGGATACACTAGCAAATGAAATAAAACAAAATAATTTATATCAATTGCATTTAATTTGGCAAAATAATTACAAAAACTGCTCAAAGTGACCTCCTTGTCTCTGCAGACATGCTGTTGCTCTTAGTGCAACGTGTGCGTAGAGCGCTGGATCATTGCCTTGTCTTCTCGCAATTCGTTTGCTGCTTGAATTATTTTTTCTGCTAACTCCTCTCGTGTATTTGGCACATTTACATACACTCTTCGTTTGAGTGTGCCCCACAAAAAAAAATCGAGAGGTGTTAAATCCGGCGACCGCGGTGGCCAAGCAATTGTTCCTCCGCGTCCGATCCACGACGAATAGTGTGCATTTAAATGATTCCGCACAAGAAGCGCGAAGTGTGCCGGAGCACCATCCAATTGCAGAATCATTCTGGCCCTGTAGGCCAATGGTAACTCCAATAAAGCATCCAAAAAATTCGTTTCCAGGAAATTTAGGAATCTTCGGCTATTCATTGTCTCCGGTAAAATGATTGGTCCAATTAGAATGTCGTCAATCATTCCGGCCCAAACGTTGACTGAAAATTTATGTTGAAAAGAACTTGGGCGGATCGCATGTGGATTTTCTTGAAGCCACAGGTGTTCATTACGGTAGTTCGTATACCCTGATCGCGTGAAAGTAGCTTCGATTTTTTTTAAAGTGCTGCCATTTTTTTATTGATGGCGAAAAAAAATCATTGATCCCTGATTTGTCGATAAAATTAATTGTATTTTAACCCCTTAAAGTATCGGACATCGGAAACCGGACACCCTGTATGTATATATATATATATATATATATATATATATATATATATATATATATATATATATATATATATATATATATATAATCGGAATCTCGGAAACGGCTCCAACGATTTTCATAAAATTTTGTGTGCAGGGAGTTTCGGGGGCATTAAATCGATCTAGCTAGGATTTATTTTTAGAAAATGTCTTTTTGTCCGTGTTTTTAGGCAATGAAAAACTGCTACAATATCGTTAGAATAAGAAGGTAAATTTTGACGATTTAACAATGATTACAAACAGCTTAATTGGTTTATTGGGCGGTCACGAAATCGTAATACCATGGTTCGATGCCTAGGCCGACCGACCGACTTTTTTTAATTTTTTTTTCAAGTTCCTTTCTTTTTTGAGAAAATCTATTTTTTCGAGCCCTTTTTTTAGTATTTTTTAAAAACACGAAAATTTAAATTAAACTAATTGCACTCATGATTTTTTATTCAAATAACCAGTTTTTTCTATTATGTCGCTAAGATCAAAAAATATTATTCGTATTTCATCAGTATGTAATTTGTATCTAAATATAATTTTCAAAACACAAGAATTAAAAAAAACGAGCGAAAAATACCGAGCAAAGCTCGGTCAACCGGGTGCTTAATCAAATAATAAGAGTTAGAGGATTCCAAACTCTCATCGTCATCGTTTCTAGGTCTTTTTACTACATTTTCCTTTGGCATAGCTTTTTCCCATTCTTTTGTAGTCTATGTCTTTTTGCCTTTACCTTTAACTTACAACTATTCACTGAGGAGTTCCACTGAACTGCTCCTGACTCCATCATCAAATCAACTCTCTGTCACCATATTATTACATCGTAGTCAGAACAGTAGGAGTAGTGTCAAGTGACCGATATACCAAATTTCAACTCAATCGGCCTATTAGCCGATGAGTTCTATTGAACAGCTCTTAACGCGATCATCAGATCAAGTTGCTGTCATCTATTATTTGCATTGTCACGGAAGACTCATAGGTATATCAACAGCTCAATCGGATATTGGAAAGTGTCTACTAAGTGGATATTAATAGATGTCTTACAAAGAAAACTGAAAAATCATCAATCACATCGTGTATTCCAAATTAGCAACAAGACGTGGTCGGATATAACCTCGTGTTATTTAATAAATACACAAAATACTAAAATCAAAGTCAACGTGCAAAATTTATAGTCCATTTTATAGTACCTACACATAAAATTAAACCATATAAACATAACAAATTGTGGCGATGCAAATTGGCTAAATACGTAACTTAAAAAATTTCAAACACACTCCTTGCAATTTCGTATTTAATCGGAATCTTCGCCGTGTAAACATATCAACAAACGGCGCCCATCTTTAATGTTTAATGCCCATTAAAACGAGATGGTACTACTAGTTTCTGTGAAAACCCTCTATTACAAATTGCCTGCAGTATTCCAAAATACCTACCTTTCCATATACGTATATTATCGTACATAAGTTTTTTTTTCAGAAATACCCAGACGGTAGTGTGAAAATATAAAAAATTGTAAAAAAAATGTATGTAAGTTTTGATTTTTGATGTTATCAAATACTTAACCACGCAATCGATTACCTATGCCATAGCCATATCACAGAAAAATATAATATTTCGAAGGCTGTATAACGAAAACTAGAAGGTCTGCCTGTAAGACTGAATAGCTCTGCTTAATATTTGTCGCCTAAGCACAATTAAAAATATGTGGAGCATAAAAAGCAAATTTGTAGTAATTTTTATCAAGATTTTTATATAAGTACATTTACCAAAGTTCTACCTACACGTAGTTTATTAGCTTCTTTGTAATTTTATGCAATAATAATCACACTGCATGATGAACAAAAAGTGTACCCACGAACTCTCTTGGATATAATAGCGCTAATTTCTTGTTTACTACATTCATATACCACGTTTTGTAAGAAAAATAAAAACAAACATTTTATAGTGACTATTTTATTTCTAAGGATCACACAAAGGATAGTAAATGTTGGTTCTTTAAAATCTAACATGAACTTTACGTCTAAAAATATAGTTATACAATTCAAATTTACTAAGATCTCCTTTTAAAGTCAAAGAAGTGGTCAAGAAATGAACTATTTGTCACGTACGCAACAAAGAGAACAACAAAATTTACAAATAGTTAATATCAACTATAAACAAATGATAATCTGTGACTTACTGGAAATGAAAATTTAGAGCTTTAAAAAATTACATATTAATAAAATAGAATTTAAGAGATATCCTATAAATTGAAAAATAATGATTAACTACTTGAAAAAAATTATTGCAAAAACAGGTTCCAACTTAAGCGAAATCATTAAGATGTAAATGATCAATCGATGATGAATCAATCATATAAATGATGATGAATTTAGATAACCTAATAGCTTTACCTGCCTATTATTAAAACCTGCACAAACTTACTGCGAAAGGTAGTATAATAACTTGTATGTGGTCATTGTTAGAACCATTTAAGCACAGGTTCACAGTGAGTACTGTCATAACTTAACTATAAATACTTATGTGTTCACCAATAAATATATTATAGATAAGATAAATTTGCCAAAAAATGAAACTAATTAATATGCCGGGAGATATTTATTTCAAAATGTAGGTAATTCCTAAAAAATATGGAAAAAAACTTGCACCGTATTTCTTTTTCTACTTCTAATTTTTCGTTACATCACTGATCTTATCGTCTATCATTACAACACATATTCTATGTAAAAGTAAAGTAAAGTTACAGCCTATATACGTCCCACTGCTGGGCACAGGCCTCCGCTCATTTCTGAGAGGGTTTTAGGGCAAGGAATTGTCCGCCGCGCTGCCCCAATGCGTGTTGGCGAACTTCACATGTCTTCGAAATATATTTTTTTATTTATTTCCCTGACATGCAGGTTTCCTCACGATGTTTTCCTTCACCGCCGAGCACGTGGTAAATCAGCACTAAAAATTGCAATTAACAATTTCATTGGTGCCGGCGGAGATCGAACCCGGTTTGCTCGCGTACTGTGAAATTTACAACGAGCGCTAACCATCTGAGCTACCACGGCTCTACACATTCTATGACCTAAGCTTATATCCAACTTAATAATTTACTGAGAATGGGTTGACAATAATACCCGTCACTGAGTTGCCAGAACTCTGTTACAATATATTGGAGAATCTTATCACACACAAAGAAAATTAATCAACAAAATTGAATACTAGGGAATCTAATTATAATAACTACATGGTCGACAGAATTCTGTAATAGTTACCATTAATATGTACGCTTGTATTTTATTATTGGCAAATACTCAAATGCTACTCAATAATAACATGCCGAAGTCTCCCGGTGGCAGTCACTTAAGAGGATAACTTGAAAATGAATCGTAGTTTTGGGGGCGTGTCTTATTCCTTTGTCAGCGAAACTCAAGGACGAGTGCGGGAGTGTAAAATGAAAGTGATGCAACGACTTTATAATACGAAAATTATGAGATAGCTATACCGAGTACGCGCTCGGAAAAAAAACTAAGTAAGCACCAAACATTTTTATTTATTTTTTAACAAAACTGTTATAGATTTAAAAATATGGTTTATGAAAACTTAGATATTGATTATTTACTATGCCTTAAAATAATTCTATGCAGTTGTTCGTAAAATATTGTGGTGTCATGAAGAAATGTAACTAATGTGCCTACTTTGCAATTTTTTCTATTGAGAAAATTACATGACATCGTGTTTTCCTTTTATGCAATCCAAGCTCATATATTTAAAAATCATATACCAAAATTTTGGTTTGAAATCTAAAACTTAAAAAAAGATTTAACGGCGTCTTAAAATTAAGCAATTTTTGAGTATTTGAGCATATTTTTATGACAATATCAAAGCCGAACTTTTCAACATTTAAAATAAATGTAGCTGTTAAAACTATTTAAATCTAATATTTCTTGTCGACATAATTTGCTGATGACGACGAATATTGCTAATGAATTTTTTAAATTTCCAACAAAATACAGCCCTAAAGCGTTTTGTTTAAGAGTAATAAATGGTCCGGAAGGTGAGTAAGAAAGGGCCTCATATGACATAATATCAAAAAATCCCTATTATCTGCCAGGGGAAAATGTACCTTTTAACTAAAAGTCAGTAAGTAAGGAGCAAACGGGACAGTAAGAGATAGAACGGGATAGGTTTATATTACCGTGTACTTTCTCACACAGGCATTTTAGATCATAAGCTCTTTTTGTTTCTAGCATAATCATGTAGAAAGGTATTGCTTTCACTTTTGTTATGGGTGATTAAAGTTCAAAGTCCCATAGCAGACAAACGGGGATGTGTCCATTTCTCTTAGGTCTATTACTTAACTATTTTCACGAAAATGAATCTTATGAACATATCCAGCGTACAATTGAAACTACGAAGCGCGTTAAATACAATCTAGCTAGTCTTAAAAGGTACGTCACTATGAGTAACCCAGTCAGAAAATACATAATTTGGAGGAAAGAGACAACATATGGAGTGGTGATCTATCTCTTTTATTCAACTAAATGCGTTTATGTATACGTATTATAGACATGTGTCATTTATGTATTTCTAGTGACCCGATCATTCAAGTATTGATTCTTCTTACGAACCGGGGTCATTCGGGTCGGTCATTCAAATGGATCATTTTGAGTTTCAGTACTTTGTGATCTGTGACCCACTCGATAATGACGGTCGTCGGACATTACTATACTCTTTGGTCGTAGTTCCTGTCAATCTTTTGATCCGGAACAAAACTGATGCAATAAGCTGTTCTATGTCAGTTTACCAAAATTTATCTTCCAAGACCCCTTCAATTTGGCTTGAAGAATTTGCTCTTAATCTTGTTTCTCCTTCAACTCCTGCACAAGCTGAATGTTTAGTTTACAATTCCCCTTCTACACAATCTCCAGATAAATTTGATGCCTCTTTTTCTTATGAGAAATTATTAACAGTTTCATTAGTATCTTAAAGACTCCACCCGGGTCAAATGAACGAATCATTTATGATTGACACATGTCTAACGTATTAAGTTCCGTATAACGAACGTATATAAAACTTACAAAAAGAGAGATTTATTGTATTTTTCCGTCTCTTTCAACCAACCCTCATTGTTACTTCTAGCGAGAAAAAGCAATACAACTAACTACCGACAGTTTTTTTTTAACGAATGAACACGTAACGTATAAAAGCGAATTATAAGAAGGCTTCATTATCACGAAATACGTTTTGTCTACAATAACCGAGCGATAGCGACTTGTAGATTAAAATATAACACAGAATGCAGCAAAATTTGTAGTTATTTAAATTTTAGCCTAAATTTACAAAAAAAAAAAACAAAACAAAATTCGTCAACACCATTACTGTCTCATACAGTTCGATTCGACACATTTTAATTTCATACTTGATTAAAATCAGTATAGTCTTTAAATCATAACTTTTGAGTCATATTGAAAAAAAAAAATATTGCCTTTTTTCTTTAAAATTATGGCATCTCTTGATAGAAAACTGACAGTGCCAAGTGAGTAATTGGAGTAACAATTAAATATTTATTATAGTAAGAGTTCTCAATTTAACGAGAGTGATCACAGTTTACTACAGACAACTCGTCGAAACGAGGAAGTTTTGTAAAGAAAATGACTTATAATGAAACGTGTAAAATGTGATAAAAAATTTATATTATAAGAAAATAAATATGAATCAAAGGATTTAATTCATCACAATCCAAACTTCATGCTTCACGTCCAAGCTCAACGGTCGTATAGTCGATTAAAAAAAAAACTACAGCAATCGAATATCCTTTTTTTAATTACAGATTTAGCAATGATTTAGTCACAAAATCTTTTGGAATATCAGTAAGATGCAAATCTATTTATTGACCACATTGAAAAATAAGTTCAAAAGCAATTACAATATGCCTTAAAATAACGTTCAAAATCAACAATGCTACGGTACAGCCCCGTGTTGTAAAGTTTAGTCGCTATCGCTCTTAGTCGTAATCGCGTTTAGTGATCGGAAGACGAATGTCGGTGAGAGGATTTGTGATGCTTGTGCCTGTGTCGCTGAGGATGCGCGCTGCCGTACACGTCGCGGACGTTCGTGCTGCAAAAAAATAACACAATAAGGGAACGACTAAAAATTGCAAGAATAAGACGAATAATTGCAATAATACGACGTAGAATTGCAATAATACAACTAAAAATTGCAATGCTTCTCAAAAATTCAATATGTGAGATCGACCAGAAGTAGTCATTACGTTTTGATGATGGGTGTGTTAGTTGATGAAAGTTAAAATTGCAATCCTTAGTCTATCCACATATCCATGAAGAATTCATCAAGTACTTTTGCTAACGTCGATGGGTAATTTTCACAAATATTTTAATTTTACGGTACCAATAGAAGTAAAATTGTGTTAAAAATAAACTTACAACTTACTACGAAATAAATTATACAGGAAAACAAACTCTATGAAACTACACATGCAATGGCAACTAAAGCACTATATGATATGTACAATATGCAACCACTATAAAAAGGCAAACTTGAATATATACAGCGGAATAAAACAAAAAATATATAAGCAATAGAGTTACGATATTTCTAATAGTAGCGCCTCCTCCAATATCTGGAACTGTGAATATTTTACATTACTATAATTGATAGAATCAGGCGTTACTTTGCGGAAATCCATTATAATAAAAAATAAAAATATAAATTTCTTTGCAACTTTCCGCTAAACATATAAAATGATGTGTCCTACCTGGATTGAAGCGCACCTCCCGCCCTCCCTCAATTGCATACACCAACTCCGTCACCACTAGACCAAGCACCACCACTCTCAACACCACTATTCTATTTATAATATATAATATAATAATAATATATACATGTATGTATGTATATATATATATATATATATATATATATACATACATGTCATCATCATTACAGCCCTTCACAAGTCCACTGCTGAACATAGGCCTCCCCCAAGTAATGCCACAAAGCACGGTCCTGAGCCACTTGCATCCATCGACTTCCTGCATATCTTACCAGGTCGTCACTCCATCTAGTGGGGGGTCGCCCTACACTACGCCTACCGGTACGAGGCTGCCACTCGAGAACCTTTCTTCCCCATCGGTTATCGGTTCTTCGAGCTATATGGCCGGCCCATTGCCACTTCAGCTTACTAATCCGTTGGGCTATGTCGGTCACTCTGGTTTTACTGCGGATATCCTCATTTCTGAGTCTATCATGCAGAGAAACTCCGAGCATAGCCCTCTCCATAGCTCGCTGAGCGACCTTGAGCGTCCTCATACGGCCAGCAGTGAAGGACCACGTCTCAGATCCGTAAGTCATCACTGGCAACACGCACTGGTTGTACAATCTAGTTTTTAGAGATTGAGGTATACCTGACGAGAAGATATGTCGTAATTTCCCGAAAGCTGCCCAGCCGAGTTGAATCCGTCGATTGACCTCTCGGTCGAAGTTGGACTTACCTAGTCGGACTATTTGTCCCAGGTAAACGTACTCGTCAACAACTTCGAGCATAGTGCTCCCAACAACTACCGGCATAGGTGTGACATGGAGATTAAACATGATCTTTGTTTTGTCCATGTTCATCTTAAGACCTATCCGTTGGGAGGCACTATTGAGGTCATTGAGCATAGTGCTTAAGTCTTCCAGCGATTCTGCCATAAGGACTATATCGTCGGCAAATCGAAGGTGAGTGATGTACTCGCCATTGATGTTAATACCGTATCCTTTCCAGTCCAGTAGCTTGAAAACGTCTTCCAAAGCAGCGGTGAAGAGTTTCGGGGATATAACGTCACCCTGTCTTACACCTCTCTGCAGTTGGATAGGTTTCGAGCTCTGGTTCTGTACTCGGATAGCCATCGTAGCCCTACTGTACAAACACTTCAGCACTTCGATATACCGACAGTCAACTTGGCACCGCTGAAGGGACTGCAGCACCGCCCAAATTTCGACGGAATCAAAGGCTTTCTCATAGTTCACATACGCCAGGCAAAGTGGCAAATTGTACTCTTCAGTACATGTACATACATGTATATATATATATATATATATATATATATATATACATACATACATGTATATATTATTATTATATTATATATTATAAATAGAATAGTGGTGCTGAGAGTGGTGGTGCTTGGTCTAGTGGTGACGGAGTTGGTGTATGCAATTGAGGGAGGGCGGGAGGTGCGCTTCAATCCAGGTAGGACACATCATTTTATATGTTTAGCGGAAAGTTGCAAAGAAATTTATATTTTTATTTTTTATTTTACATTACTATTTGAACTGTTGGCTTTCATTCTTAAAATGTAGAACTGTGATTTATTTGAATGTATACTGTGGCGTATAGAGATAGGCCACAGTATCCACACCATGTGGACCGTGCGCTCGTTAGTCACTCATATTCTAACAAAAAATATAATATCCGTGGTAGAGCCACAGCTATTATTTAGTTATTAGCACGAACCGGTCGTCTCGACCGGGGAAGAACCACATTCTCACATAATACTAGCGTGAAATAGCAGCTTTGTGCTGCTAATGTGTTTTGTATGGTAGCCTTTTTTGACGTGACAACGTCTAATAAATCGATGAACGCTGACTGCGTGCACGAAAAATGATGGCTCATTGTCCCGTTACGCTCCAGCAAAACCGAGCACGATCGGCGCGAGATCGCGGCACGAACAAGCGAAAGGCACGATCGGCTTGACAAAACAGTGATAATTTATTAAAAATAATTTAATTTTGTTCATAAAAGTTTGCAATCATTTCAGCAATGTTTTATTATGACTTTGTCACGTTAAACTATCGTCCGTATATTATTTAAAATTACTTGATTAATTTTATTGATTATGTTTATTATAATTTCGTATACTATATTGTATGCTTTATTGGTTTAGTATATATTTTATTTAAATATATATGTATGTATGTGTATATATATATATATATATATATATATATATATATATATATATACATGTATGTATGTGTATGAGTGTATATATGTATAAACTAACATATACATAATATTATATAATGCGTTTTGAATAGTATGAATAATATATATATATATAAGTTAGTTTTTCTTTCTCTCGCGGCTCTACCCATAGCTCTCACCACACTACAAAAGGTTAGCTGGCAGAGAATGCCTTAGTTCGCCTTTGTACCAAATTGTTTTGTTTGAGTGCAATAAAGAATTTTCTATCTATCTATCTATCCGTAAACCGACTTTACTGACTACCATTTTTTATAATAAGGGTGACAAACGAGTACACAGTCCACTTGATGGTAAGTGGATGCTGTGGCCCGTAGACATCTACATTTATTTTCAATTAAGAATCAAAACGCAGAACGCGTTGTCACCCGTGAGGACTGAGATGAAATGCCTCGTTTCCAGTAGAAAGGGTCTCCGGATCTCTACACTCACCATACGAAACACAGCAGTATTAAGCTGCTATTTTACGCTGGTATTCTGTGAGAGCGTGGTCCTCCCTCGGTCGAGCTGACCCATTCGTGCTACAACCATAATATAGCTGCAGCGTGGCTCTATACGTTGAAAAGTTGTAAAAGAGAAAGGTATTCAATTTTAATCCTCAGATGTGACAACGAATTTTGCATATTTTATTACAATTTCTGCATAACACAGTCCAGTAGTGGGATGGAAACGTGTGTTGTTACGTATGTTAGCGTGGAGTGGTGCGGGTAATTTCTGCATAACACGGTCCAGTTGTAATATGGAGCCGTATGTTCGTGAGTGTTAGCCTAGTGTGACGCGTACCTGGCGGGCGCGGCGAGCGGGCTGGCGGCAGTGCGCAGGGCGCGCCGGGCAGCTACCCGCGGACCTCGTCGCTCTCCGCCCGCGCTGTAACGTACCTAACTCTAGCTCTACGTCTAACTACGAAGCGGTTGGACTGCACGACACGCCTACACTTTACTACACTTTAAACGAACCCTCAATCGAATGTAAGACAATATTAGCGTTTAAAATGCTACTTAAAAGCCGTAAAAAGATTTTTCTAACTGAATAAATGCGACTCTAGTCTGAGGGCTAATAATATTTTGTTCACTAGATGTCGCTAGTTGGTACTAAGGTATATTTGTTACGCAGGTGGTCATATAATGTCATCATCGTTAAAAAGTTGAGAATTAAAGATTTTCAGTTTTTAATCTATATAGATTAAAAACTGAAAATCTTAATATATATTATACTGCATGACCTATTTTACCGTCTGGAAAAAATAGGGTGTAGCATGTGAACGGAGTGGAAGCCTATGGCACTGATATTTTACAAAAAATAAAAACAAAACTTTTAAATTAAATAAATAAATAAAGTAACATCCATCGAAATTCAAATCACATCCACCCTACTTTACGAAAGGCAATAAAACAATAAATTTAGTAGGCATCTTTGACTTTGACACTTCGCAGCGGTCACAGGCTCAAGGACAAAGTAATTGTTCAAAAAAACATTTTCAAACGTTAGATTCAAAAAATTTGTTTTCATTTTTTGTAAAATATCAGTACCATAATCGTCTTCTATTTCGTTCACATGTTACACCCTATTTTTTTTCTAGACGTTAAAAAAGACCTTCCAGTATATGTCATAGAATTATAGACCAAGTGACTAATAAGATTTATTATTCAGTGCCTAAACAGCTTGAAAAATGCCCAATATAAGTATGCAATATGGTAAAAAATTTAGAAATAATTAAACTGTCCGGGCTTGGTGAATAAAGTCCGTTACGTATAATGACAAGACAATAATGATGATGTTTAAATCAGCATTAACAACGTAGCACGATTTGACTTGTTCATTATATGTGCATTATAAATAAAGCCTGAATTAATCACTTGGTTTATAACATATTTAGGAACATTTAATTAAAATTTCAAATTCAAAATTAAGTTTTTAATTTGGGAGACTAGAATGGAAAATTTAGAAACAAAAATTGGATCACTTTCAATCGGAATAAATTATAAACATCGGAAAACACTCGTCATAACTAAAAAGTAAGTACTTATTTCGTCACCTTCCTAAAGCCCGGTTTACATTTTGAGAAGTGACAAGTGCGAGTGACCATGACAAGTGACAAATGACAAGTGCTTAGTGCGTGTGAACAGGCAGTGACAAGTGCGAGTGACAAGTGATAAGTGCGAAATGAAAAGTAACAAGTAAATAGCGGCCTGCTCTATTCTCTGACAAGTACCTCTGCCTCGCGCTAACCTTGCTTTCCCCTCAGTCACCCACCGCCGCCCCCGTTCTAGCGGCGACGTCAGAATATACACGTGTTGGTTATAATAGTTATTTAATAAAATATTTTTGTTACATATATTGTATACATACTCGTATTTATAGTAATTTTGTTTTATTACGAAGTGGTCAGATAGCAATAATATTAAATTTGTCAAGTAATTATTGAAACACGAATGTTTATACAATATTAAATCGCTGAATTAAAAAAAAATGATGCGAGACGCTGCTATGCCCTCAATATCTCAGGCAATGGGAATGGCCAGTTTCGGCGCAAAATAAGTGGGTATATGCGAAGTTAAGAAGCTTTAAGTCTTCATATTACCAAGAAAAAAAGAAAATTAAAGACTCCTGTAGGTCGGGGGCTGGAGCCATATTATTTTCAGGCTAAATTTTTTCCTTGTTATAACTTTAAGACACACTTTTCTCACTTAAGCGTTTTTAGGAAATTGGTGTGCACCAATATCTTTGCAATAAGGCACTTCACACATCTTTGGTATCTCATCATACAATTTTACCTTTCTTTGACAATTACCTACCCAATTTCACACTCGCAGATTTCACATAATAATGACATCCACTTGCCACATGTGTGAACACCAACTTGCTATTTGTCACTTGTCATTGCCGCTCGCACTTGTCACTTCTCAAAATGTAAACCGGGCTTAAGTCAGCAATTAAATTCTGGAAAGTTCTTGAATGAAATCTTTTTTAAAGATTAGCTATATTAAAATACTTTGTAAAAGCACTCCTTTAGAGTATGAAAAGATTGCTAATGTAATCTTGTTATTAAATTAAATGCACATAATTTATTTATTATAACGACTAACTTTTGCAATATAACGAAACATTTTACTAACGATGTACTCAATAATTAAGGCCATGCTAGTCACTCATTATTCCATACAAACGTAGTCTGGCGATTACTCCACTGTTTGATGGTGTACGTTCAAAATAAAAAATGATTTCAATTTGTTTCATCATTATCCAGCCCTGTATGGAAACAAAAAAGTAAAAAAAGAATATATTTAAAAGTACTAATTTCAACACATCTTTGGGCGAAAATAAATAAGAAGTACGAAAATTGTAAAACAGTTACCATACAGGGATAGATTAGGTGTTCAAAGTGCAAATAATTTTATTTTGAACTAATACATTCAATTGATTTTTCATAATATTCAGATTCCCAAAGGTCTGTTTATAAAATTTCGTGCGTTCGTTTTGTTGTAAATCATCGTGCCTTTCGCTTTCGCATGTGATGTCGGCTGAGATAGCATGCATTTTAACCCCGCCCAACATTTAGTTCAAGCCATCGACTAGGGCCACCTTACACAAGATTTTTTAAATATTTATACTACAAAAAATAATACACCACGTTTTTTCATATTCCTATATTGTCATTTCATACTCCTACATTCGTAATCTTAACTTGTCATCCGATTCTGGGCTATGTTCAAAATTTCAAGTACCTAGCTAACTTAAAAAAAATTACAACGGAAAATGTTCGATTTTTTTTAAATTTCGAACACTTCCATCAAGTCGTTAAGACCCAAGATTCCACCCGAAACAAATGACAGACAAACAAGAAAGTGACTTAATAAGAATGTTGTAAAAAGTAATATTTACTTTATTTAGATGTTTGAGGGATCGCCCAACCACTTCTTAATAAATAAAAATTAAAGCAAAATAAAAAAGTAAAATCAAGCGAAGATACTACCACTGTGTGCTATAAAAAGCTACATATATATATATTAAACATCTAACATGCAAATACAGTAATAGTCAATAGTCTCGAAGGAATTGTATAAGTATTTAATGTCTTAAAAGTATGTGTACGTATATGTCAAAAGTTTGTGTGTGCGTGTGCGTGCGTGCGTGCGTACGTGCGTGCGTGTGTGTGTGCGTGCGTGCGTGCGTGCGTGCGTGCGTGTGTGTGTGTGTGTGTGTGTGTGTGTGTGTGTGTGTGTGTGTGTGTGTGTGTGTGTGTGTGTGTGTGTGTGTGTGTGTGTGTGTTGTAATGTTATATATCATTATCATATTTTGATTATTTATGAATAAAAAAGATAGCGTCGTATTGAATTTAAGTAAGTTAAAGTTGCTCTCCATATGTTCACTAATTGACAATAGTTACAGATATGACGATAAAATTAATCTACTTAAATGTAAGTGATAATCAAAATTTAAGAAAGGCTAAGTTCTTGCCATCTCAGGAATGGAGGAGGCCTGTGTCCAACAGTGGAACGCTTATATATTATACCTTCGTCTTTAGTTTAAATCTTTAATGCCTAGGCTGCACACATCACGATAGAATTCCAACGATAAAACTTCTGGCCACACTGAGCGTTGTAAAGTTCGATTTTATTGTGATAAACACACTCTAAACACGAAATGGACACCTCGGTCACTCTGTATTATATGGCATGGTATAGTTACTTTATATTACGTTTTTGGCAACAGGGGACAGCTTTAGACGCCTGCATAGTTTATTCAAAATGTATCATCAAATTATTCATCTTCTCATTACTTCAAAAAATTGTCATTTTTGCAATTACGTCGCCAACTCTAATTTACTTCAACACTTCCGCTACTCACGATGTTCATAGGCCGACAGAAGTGTGACCACACAAGCGAAGTTTATCGTGATAAAATTCTTTGTAATGCGAAAGTTTAACGACAGCGAAGCGATGTGCTTGTGACTTCGCACGAAGTGATGAAGCATTCAGGAATACGTGGCCACATATATCGCGATAACGCGAATATTCGCGGCATAATAATAGCTAGTTTAAAAGTTCGAATATTTGTACTCTGTTTGGAAGTCAAGAGTCCTGTCCGCAGATATAAATACGAGCGATTAGTGTACAATAATATCCTCTAGACCGAACTAATTTCGATTACGGCGGCCAGTTTTAACAGAGATTAAAAAAGAAAGAACACGAGTGTGTGCGCAAACACATCGTATGCATTCACTACCCGTTTTTTTATAGTATGATAGGACGACAGTCCCGATACGGATAGAGATCAAGCGTGGGACCTGTTTTAGGTACTTTCAGAGGTATAAGGATGAAATATCAACAAAAAGAGAATTTCTTGATAGAAAAACTGATCTTTGACTCGACCCGGGATTCGAAGCCGGGACTAATCACCAGCAGTCGCACATACGTAACCACTAGACCAACGAGGCAGATTTTTGTACATGTGTGTGAGTGAGTATTGGGTTTCGCCCCCTCTTCTATATAAGAAAAAAACCTCACATTTCGTGTGTTCGTCGGTGTGCGTGCGTGTGCATGTGAGTGCTCAGTCATGGGTATAATGTATATACGTGTGGGGTGTGTGTTGTGTTTAGGAAAACGTTGCGTATGTGTGTGTGTTGGTACCTGGAGGGCGGGGCGGGTGCGGGGTGCGCGGGGGGCGCGGGCAGCGCGAGCAGCGGCGGCGAGCGGCGCGCCGCGATGGCCCCGCGGCCTCGCATTTGCGACACTCCCGCTTTGGCTTGGAACTCTCTGCAGTTTTTAACGTATTTCTTCAAATTCTAATTCCCTTACAGTAAAATATCTAAATAACTCTAACCTCTTAAAAAACTGAAGGTAGCCGGGCTAACTATGACATTGGGACGTCAAACATCTCAGTCCCCCCAGTGACCATGGGTGCTGTAAAGCACGCGAAACGTCGGGAATTAAAAATAAGTAAAATTAGTGAAATAAACGCGATTAAATCCGTAAATTTAGTTTTATTCAACTCTAACCTCATTACAAAAATTGCCATTCCTTTCCGCTGAACCCCTAACGCGGTGTTTTGAATCAATATTTTACTAAACTCTCTCACTGGAACAAAAATTTCCCTGCGTGGTTTTAATAGTAAATATTTATACTCTATACCTCTATAGAATATACATTTGTACTATGAGTTTCAAAAAGCAGACTTCATAAGTCGAATTTAGTGAAATATATTGACGTTTTATTTGTAATTCCTCGAACTTACAGCAATAAATTCCAAAACAAATATTAGTTGCTTCTGTTCTATTATGTGTACTTTGTATACATGCAATGATTTAACACAATCATTAAACTTTCTAAAAAAATCTCGAAATTCAAGTTAAGTCGAAAATTCATTTGCTCGAAATTTTTTGCATTTCTGTTGAAATTCGAGTTATCGATATTCCACTATATTTGTCATAAATAGCTTAAGTGATGAGCAGAACACAAATTCATGTGATGTGGAAGTGGACACTAGGAAGAATATTAAAACCTAAATGAATGTCTTCATGTGTTAAAGTTTTATAGATCTGTGGCCGTGGAAGGAAAAGGGGAGATTTCCCGCCGGGCAAGATGTTCTGCCCGGGGAGCGGCCATCTCTCCGTGTGATAGTTCGGAGATGTTCTATATATGATCTGTTTATGATTCGGAATGTTGATAGCGTGATTTAGGCTTCGGTAGGTTTTGCTTGCGGCGCGACGACAGCGCCGCCACATCACCCCCCTGCTCAGACCAGAGGTCGACAGTGCAGTCCGATTGCCGGTGCGTCCTTAATGCCGGTGGGGAATGCATGCTGTGTGCGTAAGGGCAAGTGACACCGGTGCGAATGATATGCCGATGTGTAATGCATGCCGTACTACGCACTGGCAAGTGATGCCGGTGAGAACGATGTGCCGGAGCAAGTGCCAGAAGTCTGCCTTATAAATTTGCGGTGAGTCGAGATGAAGACAAGTTGGACTGGCTTGCAGGAACTGAAGACTGCAGAAGATGATTCTCGGTAGTGAATGGTGGGAGTTCTTGAGGATAATAACGAAGGCTTGAAGTTGTAGTTTCCGAAGGTGTTTGGTTGCGTGTTCAGATCACGTCGGGTGTTCACCACTGTGGCCGAGGAAGGAAAAGGGGAGATCTCCCGCCGGGCAAGGTGTTCTGCCCGGGGAGCGGCCATCACTCCGTGTGATAGTTCGGAGATGTTCTATATATGCTCTGTTTATGATTCGGAATGTTGATAGCGTGATTTAGGCTTCGGTATGTTTTGCTTGCGGCGCGACGACAGCGCCGCCACAGATCTCACCAGACAATATGGCACATAAACCAAGATTCAGTATTCAATTTAATTTAAATAATATTAAGGATTCACATGTGACTCAAATTCAGAATAAAATCACACTTTGTATAGGTCTATTAACCTATAGAAACAAACATTGACGGCTCCATGACGCAGTGGTTTAGCAATTAATTGCAGTGCTAAGGACCTCAGGTTCAAATCCCGCAGAACAATTACCAGCATACAAATTGTTCCGGGCCTGGATCTTAATCCTCTTGAAATTTATGTATGTAAACTATTCCACGATTCAGGAGAAAAACCTAGTGTTGAGGTAACATTTAAAAAAAGCACTCGCAAAAATTACACTAGGGATAACTTCTATTACCTGATATCATCAATTTTGTTTCAGCTGGATTCTAATTATGTAAATTATGTTTGGGTCTGGAATGAAATGTGATTCATTCAATAACAGTTTGGGATCAAATTTCATTCAGTAACATTTTGGGGTCATATTTCATTCAGTAACATTTTGGGGTCATATTTCATTCAGTAATATTTTGGGATCATATTTCATTTGGGGTCGTATTTCATTCAGTAACATTTTGGTAGCAAAAACGACTTTGGGAAATGTCATAAAAATTCTATAGCTTCCGACAGGTGGCGGGGCGGTATAACCATTTCGTTTATATCAGATGTAAAATGTCCAAACCATTGAAGATGTCGGGCACTGCCCAGAAGTGAACATATCAAGTCATACCTATCGAAGTCCTCTGCTTCCTCCTCATCGATGTTTATAAACTCCTGCCTTTCCTCTGCGTCACCTGAGTAGTAATTCTGTTCGCGCTCAATCAAGTGTGCTCGCTCGCCGATGTGGTGGCCTGCAAACAAAATCCAACCTTATTCGACGACTCCGTATCTCAGGGGCTGAAGATGGCTGAGTATTCAGAGACAATCTCGATATACGTGGTAGAGCCATGCTGCAGCTATATTATGGTTGTAGCACGAATGGGTCGACTCAACCGGGGTTGGACCATTAGTACAAACAGCATATATAGAGCAGCTTAATACCGTTGTGTTTCGTATGGTGAGCGTAGAGATCCTGATGCCCTTTTTTACTGGAAACGTGGCATTCCATCTTATTCCTCAGGGGTGACAACGCATTTTGATTCTTAATCAACGATAAATGTAGATGTCCACAGGCCAAAGCATCCACGTACCATCAAGTGGACTGTGTACTCGTTTGTCACCCAACAATCAACAATTTGTATACTGGTAAAAAAAAGTTTTAAAATGACTACACAATCAAAACTTGAATCTAGTATATGACCATGTTAAGTTACACAAATTATAACATTGTGATGTTAGTGTTTAAGAGATTATGATTAAAAAATTGTCCATATCCATCAAAAAAGTATTTCTTTACTATTAATAAAGGACACTACACTATATAAGATTAAAAAAATACTATTATTAGAAAAATATACATCTTCTCATCATCTCTCTCTTTCTCTCTCTTCTATAGGTTTCACTTACTGAAAGGCTAAATACCATAAATGCAGGTGTACATTGGTTTATACAATCATCGAGTTTTTTATGTTAATGTTATGGGGAAAAGGCATTAAATATTATATTTACCAATAGACATTTTCTTGGTACCGGTACGTGAATCTTGTAATGTCTTGCGAGTCTCTTTGATGCCATTGGGTCCGATCTTCGTACTGCTCGATGAGCTTATAACCTGGACATAGATAATTGTCAGTGCAGCACAATTTGGAAAATCCATTTATGGAGCTTTCGATAGACATCCAGAATGATCATTTTTTATTGTTTTATTATACTATAACATTACTGATGGGATAAACTGCTATTATATTATGTTTTATATTTTTATGTCTCATTAAAAGGATATCAGCTGTAATTGCAATGCTTGGGTAGTTGCTTTTTGAGTAGATATCAGCAAGATGCTACTGTCCATCTTTCATTTCATTTTCTACTGTCACCATATAAGGCAATATATGTGGTCTTAGAAGGCAATCTCTATCGTCTTCTGAACTTCTTCGGGCAGATTTCATGGCTCGAATTATCACATTACTACTGCCTACACGCAAAATACGCGCTTTGACGTGGAGTTGCGGAAAAGAGCCCATCGTCGTAAACTAAACTATCTTCATACATTTCCTCCACCTCCTCATCGGAATGTGCCGAGGTTGGTGCGTAAACCTGCACGACCTTCAGCGAATACCGTTTGTTGATTCTGAGAATAAGGTATGCAGTCTACCTCACACACTCCCAATATTTACAACATTGTTAATGAGAGACTCCTGAACGATAAATCAGACACCTCCATGGGACAGATGGTGGTATTTTTTTATAGGATGGGTGTTACAAACGAGAAACGAGCACACAGTCTACCTGATGGTAAGTGATTGCTGTGGCCGATGGACAGCTACATCTATCCTCTATTAAGTACCAAAATGAAGATGCATTGTCACCCGTGAGGACTAAAATGGAATGCCTCGTTTCCAGTAAAAAGGGTCTCCGGTTATCTATACTCATATTACGAAACACAGCAGCATTAAGCTGCTATATTACGCTAGTATCCTGCGAGGACGTGGTCCTTCCCCGGTCGAGCCGACCCATTCGTGCTACAACTATACTACTAATATAGCTGTAGCGTGGCTCTACTACGTAAATACAATGGTAGAGTATAGAGCGAGGATTACCATGTCCTCTGCCTCTCTTCGGACCTCAGATAATCCTTTAATATCCCAGCGCAACTTGCCTATCGCTTTTTCCAGCTACAAGATCTTTTCATTTGTCCTCAGGGTGCATGCGTTATATCTTACCAGGTCGAGTCGTCTAAGGTGGCAACCGAATCTCCTCCGGAGATTCTTAGCACCCGGTCGCCACAGTAGTCAGGAATAACGGAGGCGCCGGGGACTGGGGGACTGTTTATTTAGGTCGTTGGTCTTAATATACCCCATATTGCCATAGTTGCCAAGCTTGGAAAACGGGTTGGTAACCGCAGCTTTTTATTGCTTTTTGCTATTACCAAAACAATGCTGCTGCTGATCTTCTGCCCACAGTTTCCCTCTGTCGCCTCTTAGGACACCCATGGGAAGATATGGGGTAGTGGGTATTATTACCTGCCACTACACGGGGGGTAATGATGATGTATGATGTATAAAGTAAAGTAAAGTTACAGCCTATATACGTCCCACTGCTGGGCGCAGGCTTCTCCTCATTTCTGAGAGGGTTTTAGGGTAAGGAAGTGTCCGCCGCGCTGCCCCAATGCGTGTTGGCGAACTTCACATGTTTTCGAAATATTTTTTTTTGTATGATGAATATTTCTACATATATACATTTACCGTGTAGTAGCGGCGTTAAAGAATCCATCACCATCTCTCAATATTGGTGTCATAATATGTGACTATGGAATGTGTAAAAACATTTTTATGCCTTTTGTTAAATAAATGGCGGCAATTTCGTTTTTATTTTCTATACACAGACGTAAAATACCCAGACTTGCAATAAGCAGTAACGCCAACATGTCACTTAGGAACTTACCAACCCACCTTGCATAATACAAAGGCAAACACCACACATGCTAAATAGTAAAAAACAAACTTATAATAGCTTACTATTAAGTAAATGCCTTTTTTAATAGGTTGAGACCACCAGTTTGAGAAATTTGGTTCTAGTTAATTGCCAATTTGAAATATTCAGTGGAGCAGGTAACATTATCACTAAAAAACCATCTAGACCTGGCAGAGTTGTAATCCTGAAAGGAACCGTGCATTACCCACCTGTGGTTTACCATTTGGTCCACTGGACATCACAACTGTGCTGCTGCTGAATGAGCTGCCAGTACCCATGTGGCCATCCAGATCTCCTGGAAACAAATTGTATTTTATTATTACGAAATCACAGGGTAGTGCATGCGAAACTATTGGTCAATGTAAGATATTATATTTATAAGATTATATAAATATATATGTAAGTCGCTTTTGCATTCCAAGCAGTGAGTAAATAAGCAAAAGTATTTATTTATTTTATTCTTTATTGCATCCTTAAACAAAAGAATACAAAGGGCGGACTTAATGCCTTGAGGCATTCTCTACCAGTCATACCACCCTTGTAAGTATAATGTTTATAAATGATGTTATTGTTCTACTCCGAGTATTGACATCCATTCTGTGATTAGCTCTCCTTCTTAAGTGTTGTACGGATTAGCCCGTTTGATGACAAAGTAAGATGTACTCATTAAGAAGTTCATCACACCATTGTCCTGAGCGGATACAAGAAAGGTATCATGGCTTCTGGTAGATGGTAGAATAAATATCTCTTATATCCCAGGCATAAAGTACAGAAATCATGTCAGGTAGCAACTAAAAAGATGCAAGACACCAATCCGCCTTGCCAGTATGGTAATAAATCATGGTAGTTCTTAGAATGGGAGAAACCATTGTTAAACAGTATATTGTGGCCTACCTCCAGCTGATGGAAAAGTGGTACAAGCTTCTTCAGACCAACATGTTAGAATTCAATGAATACATTTGGACTGATTAGAGTCAATCTTAAAATAAAACATTGACAAGGAACTAAAAAATCAATCCAAATAGTATAGTATAGTGGCAAGTTTTTACAAAAACTATTGTAATGTATTTTATAATTAAATTTTAACAAGGCTAATTGCCTTAAGCAAATTAAGCTTAGGTAATTTATGTTTTGAAGCAAATGTATCTAATAAAAGTATTGTAAGGATGCCAGTATATATTTACTAAGCTTTTACTCACATTTAATTATATCAATCTTGCTTGGTTGCCTATACAAAACATTTGATGAAAATTTATGGATAAAATAATTAATATTATACTAATTAAGCATGGATATTTTCAGTTTTTTCCTGCAACCGATATTAACTTTTCATATCATTATTGAAAACTGTTTTCAGATATTGATACCAGTAGTAACAGATTTCTACTGAATGCGCAAACAACTGAATAATAACCACGAACTGTAAAACAAGTGCAAAGCATTTATTTCACGAATTAGATTATTAAAGGTAGTCTATTTATTAATGATATATTAATATAATTTAAGTTGGCGATCGTTCTTCATGCTTAACTAGGCTTAGGATTAGCAGAAATCTTTCTTGAGTTAGAACTTAAGTTCCCGGTAGTAGATTTAATCAATGTTTGTTGACAATATTTACAAACAGCAAGATACACAAAATTGTCTTTTTTATCAAAGTCAGACCATATTTCACTGGTCTTACGAGAAGTTGAAAGTCATTTTACAAAAATGATTTAGAGAGTCTAAATCAACTTGAACTATATACTATACTATATTATTGTCGTTGTATACATAACTGACCGAATTAAAACTAATGCACAAAATATTGCAAATAAATGCACGAACCCAATGTCAAAAATTAATAATTTTATAGATAATATCTAACAGCACGCGCCACCATGGACACGTGCGTAATTGTTGCGTTTTGAAAAAAAAAAATATTTAAAACTTTCCATCCAAAACATAAAGAAAATATAATATGGTCATACAAATCTAAGTCTTGTGTCTAAAGATCATTTAAAATTTGATAACTCTCACAACTACACTAACTTAAAATTTAGGCAATTTTTACTAGAGATGCCAGGAATACTCGAAGTATTATTCGGTATTCGGCATTACTTGGCATGTTTTTGTTACTCGTCGAACAGCGAGTAATAGTGTTCATTATTCGATATTCGGCGAATAGTTGCCTAAATAAAAGTACCCGGTTGACCGAGCTTTGCTCGGTATTTTTCGCTCGATTTTTTTAATTCGTGTGTTTTGGAAATTATATTTAGATACAAATTACATACTGATGAATTACAAATAATATTTTTTGATCTTAGCGACATAACAGAAAAAACTGAACTGGTTATTTGAATAAAAAATCATGAGTGCAATTATTTTTATTTAAATTTTCGTGTTTTTAAAAAATACTAAAAAAAGGGCTCGAAAAAAATATATTTTCTCAAAAAAGAAAGAAACTTGAAAAAAAAAAAATAAAAAAGTCGGTCGGTCGGTCTGGGCTCGAACCGGGGTTTTACGATTTTGTGACCGCCCATTATACCAATAAGCTATTATAATCATTACCAAACTGTCAAAATTTACCTTCTTATTCTAACTATATTGTAGCAGTTTTTAATTGCCTAAAAACACGGACAAAAAGACATTTTCTAAAAATAAATCTTAGCTAGATCGATTTATTATCCCCGAAACTCCCTGGACACTAAATTTTATGAAAATCGTTGGAGCCGTTTCCGAGATCCCGATTATATATATATATACATATATACAAGAATTGCTCGTTTAATAGTATAAGGATAGGATAATAAAGTTATATGAAATGGACAGAAAAACTATAGATAGACAAAATTCGTATTTATCTTTTAAACACAACACACTTAGTATTAATATAAAATTATCATTAAATAATCAATGAATAATAACCTTACTCATACAAATAATCAATGATTTGTATGAGTAAGGTCATAAACTTCCCACAATTTTTGGTAGTTTGATTGGCTAGCATATTTAGATAGTTATCAAATTTACATACCTGAGAAAAGTCTATTCAATGATGGCATCTGAGGCATGAATGGCATCAAAGAGCTACCATGTCGTGGACCAGTGATAGCCAAAGGACCTCCAACACCCCCAAACATGCTAAATGGATCCGAAAATAAAGAATTCATCATGTTGTTCATTTGCCGCATATGTCTCATGTGCGATCTGGAATAGACAAAATATATTAAATGTACTCAAGCTGTTAATAAAGCTGAGCCAAGCTATACAAACTGAAATATCAGGGTTCTGATGACAAAATAAGGACGTAGTTAGCTTAAGATTTCTGTGTTTAAAAGTGCCCAAATCTGTGCTTTACTTCTCAAAAATAAAAAAAGTAAAGCAATAATTTCAGTACTCTTTTTTAAAAAATGGCAGGGAAGACTACTTTGCTTATGTTATTAAAAAATGCCGCAAAAACAAAACCCCTCGACTATTGACGACGAGGGGAACACACTTTTTTTACTTTGTGCATGAAAGCTTAAATAAATAAATAAACACAATGCCGACCATCTCGTAGTGTGAGTGCTCCATGCAGGATCTGCTGTTTACCCAGCTCTCGGTGCGCAGAGCACTTCTCCTGGATGTCAATAAGTCGAGTGGACCCGATGGCGTCGCTCCTATTGTGCTGAGGACTTGTGCTCCGTAGCTTCCGGTACTCCTACTAGGGAGTAGGAGTACCGCCTAGGGAGGCGTAGACCCAAAATCATGGAAGACAGGCCGTGCCAACGTTTTTACGTTAGAAAACACCGCTGAGTACTGGGACAACTCATGTCTGAATTAAAGACTTTATTTAACAAAGTCTCAGACTAATGGCGACTAAATCTAGTCCAGTTTAATACCCAGAAGACACAAGTTTGCGCGTTTACAGCTTGTGGCCGTGAAAGAAAAAGGGGAGATCTCCCGCCGGGCAAGGTGTTCTGCCCGGGGAGCGGCCAGCACTCCGTGTGATAGTTCGGAGATGTTCTATATATGCTGTTTATGATTCGGAATGTTGATAGCGTGATTTAGGCTTCGGTGTGTTTCGCTGGCGGCGCCGCCACATCATCCCCCTGCTCAGACCGGAGGTCGATAGTGCAGTCCGATTGCCGGTGTGTCCTTTTAATGCCGGTGGGGAATGCATGCTGTGTGCGTAAGGGCAAGTGACACCGGTGCGAATGATATGCCGATGTGTAATGCATGCCGTACTACGCACTGGCAAGTGATGCCGGTGAGAACGATGTGCCGGAGCAAGTGCCAGAAGTCTGCCTTATAAATCTGCGGTGAGTCGATATGAAGACAAGTTGGACTGGCTTGCAGGAACTGAAGACTGTAGAAGACGATTCTCAGTAGTGAATGGTAGGGGTTCTTGAGGATAATGACGAAGGCAACTTTCAAAGTTGTAGTTTCCGAAGGTTATTGGTTGCGTGTTCAGATCACGTCGGGTTGTCACCACTGTGGCCGTGGAAGGACAAGGGGAGATCTCCCGCCGGGCAAGGTGTTCTGCCCGGGGAGCAGCCAGCACTCCGTGTGATAGTTCGGAGATGTTCTATATATGCTGTTTATGATTCGGAATGTTGATAGCGTGGTTTAGGCTTCGGTGTGTTTCGCTTGCGGCGCGACGACAACGCCGCCACAAACTAAAAAGAACCCCTTCGTCGTATCTTCTCAGTTTCAAGACACTCCAATTGTTGCCTCAGCCAGTATCGGAATCCTCGTCGTAGTCATATCGAATGACGTGTCGTTTCGTGGTCACTTGGAAGAGAATGCCAAACTGGCCTCTAAAAGGCTTAGCATGCTCATTAGAATGGGATAGTATTGTATGGCCCACAGCCAAATCGTAGGTGATTCACTGGCACTACGAAGAGATGTTGCATTTCTTTGCATATTTTAGTGCATTTACCATGGGAAGTGCTATGAGGAATTGTTCGGTCTAATTCCAGCCACACAATTTTACCATCGCACATCATGACAAAACTTGCGATACCATCCATACCATCTGGATGACTTTCGGTCCAGCACTGTGCAATGTAAAAGGAGTTATCTTCCTCGCACAACTTCCTTGTGAAATTGACTACCACCAGTGATTTTGCCGTACCGATACGACTTAAGGGCCTTCAAGAAAAGAGCATATGCAATTCCTCTGGTGTTACAGTTGTTCATGGGCGGCGGTAATCACTTACCATCAGGTAAGTCTTATGCTTGTTTGCCCCCTCTCCTATAAAAGAAATCTTTTACATAATGACACACACACACATCTTTCTGCTATTTTTCTTTATCAACCTGTAAAAGTTAGCCCAATGCAAGCATATGCACATAAAAACATGATTTATTTTTTCTTTATTTAGAGCAATAAACAATTATACTTATGTCTTACTATATAAATCTAACAATTAAATTTCTTATAATACCAGCTTCATACCAGCTCCATTATCCACAAATGAGTTGTTGCTTAACACATTAAGTAGGAATAACATATTTGTAATATGAGATAAACATTGGTTGTAATTTGTATTATTTATTATTGTGAAAGCATAATCTTGTTTTTTGGTACATTGTGTGTTTCTCTAAAGAGTTGAACATCGGTGAACTGTATTCAATAATTTCTTTATTATGTATAAATGAGAGCAATTACCAGCATGCATTTTACAAATCCGTGGTTAAAATAAATACCCTTTACATTTGTTTGGGACGGATTAGTTCAAAAGAACAATATAATTATGAAAAATTTTATATAACATCTTAATATCAAATAGCATTCTTATCTATTCAAGTTTTGCTAGATTAAATTTATCTAAGAGAGTATCATAAGGGGACTTCAGAGTGGAAACAACAGAAATTCATAGATCATCATAAAAACGGATTCAATGTTTCTTCTTATTTTCTCAAAAATGGTGCATTACCTTTTAATGCAAGTAATATTGTTATAATCAGTGACCAAACCTCAACCAAATAAAACACTTTACTTCCCCATATTCCTGTTAAATGATTCTCAATCCAACCCCTCTTTTTACACAATTTTTTGTTTAGGTGTATATAAACAGTAAATAGGTAAAATTTGTTCTACACATTTTTCATAAAGTAAGGGTTTTACATATATTCAGGATAAGGTGGAACTTATTGTTGTAAACAGTAAGTTGATAAACACTTTAGGAGTGTGTTCCGATATACATTGTGGGCACTGCTCAATGCTCTCACTGGTGAAAAATTTGTTCCATTATGGACTGCCAGTACTGCCACAGTACGCTAGGGAAATATATGACGTCATAATTTGCTGCCATTTTTGTACTGTGAGCACTGGTGCTTTCGAGGTAAGCCGGTCTCAGTACTTTGATCATGTGATCAAAAAACATAACAGCGCCTAGAAATTTAACAACTTCCAATAATTATTATCTATTATTGCTATTCAAATAAACTTGGAAATTAAGTTTCAAAAGCAACTACACTCTAAAAATAACTTTTCTTGTTAAAAAGAAAACACATATTTTCATACGAAAACAGTATCGAAAAATGGGAATGACAGTAAACTGGACTGTGTTCCGTTTTAAACAGTAACCAGTATAGCAAACTAAAAAGGAACAGCTTCACAGTATATCGAATTGACATCACGCCTTACAATGATCAGTGTATATCTGAAAACACCCTAGGTTTTCTTGCATCTTTATTGTATATTTATTTTAACATATCATTGGTTACAAATAATTAAGTGAATATGTGTTCCTACAATAAGTGAAAAATGGTTTGAAATTGGTTTTTAGATCACTTGAAATGTTCACAGTGCTCCTTCTTTCTTATTGTATTGTCCAAACTTGACGCCAAAATATTTGAAAAATTAAAATTGTTAAAAATTAAAGGTACAGAAAGGAAATATGTGTTGTGTAACTGAAACTGGCTTGAATGTAAAGAATTAAAAATCATACGGGCATACAGAAGTAAATACATAAATGAAAAATATAAATGTGAGGGTGTCAAATTATTTTTAATGTAATCTACAGATAGATATAAAATTTTCTAAGACCTTTGCTATTTAATCTAAACCTGGATGATGACAAATACTTTAAATCGATTAAGTTTGGTGATACTAATTCAATAAAACTCTGTTGCTTTAGTAAAGAAATACAAAGAGGTGCTGTTGTAATCGTTTAGAGAAATTTCATACAACTTCATTTTTAATCAGATTCCACGCAAAGATGCACTTCTTGAACACATTTTTGAATGCAGGTCTTTAATACGAAAGTTTTATCCTTTTGCGATATTTATAGAGCATTTCTTATAAATTTTAAGAAAGAAAACAATAACGTCTTACCCAAAAAACGGATCGTCTTCCACGTCGCCCATCAAGGATCCAAACAGGGACATTGGTTTTGGTGGTTGATAAACAGCACACGTGAATCCCGTTAATTTAAATAATTAAGTTTAATAGTGTAATAGTATCAGCACTGCCAAATCTCGCCTTGCGCGCTTGTTATTGATAAAATTATAAAATCGAAATCTCTCGCAAATCGCAACGAGGATAACTCATAACTATATTCAGTGTTGCCAATGCCAAACCCAAAGAGTATAGTAATATAATATACGGCCAAACCACTATTTAATTATTTATTTATTTATAAGGTACACCAACAGCAAAACACATGAAACATTAACAACACAATAACAAATGTATATGGTTAAATATGTTTACAAATTACAGGTATACACAACATTTACCGTAATGTGTAACTTATAATATTATAATGGTACTGAATACAAAATAACTTATATTAAAAAAAACTAACTAAGGAATGAGTGTGTGCTGAGAGGGTGAAAAGATATTGGTCAATTTTTTTGAAGCATCGGGCTGAGTCGTTGAAAATGTCGATGTCCGGTATCTTGGTTATAATTTCATTGAATGTGTTACATATTCTGGCTAGGGGATAATGCGCACCTAAATTTGTTTTGTGGTAAGATATCAATGATGTATAAACTTATAGATACGTTGTCCGCACTCTAACTCTAAAATGGCAACATGAAATGAAGCCAATTGGCCACATCGCGCTTAGTCACGCACCAACCTGTCCCGCGACGCTACGTTTGTTTTTAATTTATTATATCGTGATTCGTGTGTGTAAACCTGTGCAAAACATAAAGAAAACATGCCGTGTTTTCAGACGATGTTCAAATTATACCCCAAAAGTTAAAAATAAAAATGTGTCATTTCATGCGTAAGTTTACAAAACTACCTATTTTCATTTCATTTTATTCGACGACGCCGTCTAATGGCGGCCGGCGCATGCAGCTAGTAGTCAAGCAACAGGCATCCCGCCGTAGGGTATCATATTTTCTTTCTCTTTCTTCACGCGTATAAGTAGTTCTAGTATTTTCGCCGTCTTTAAGCGCCGCGATGTTCGTTCATGACGTGTCTATATATAATACGTCATTGTAAGATATGCTAAATAGTTTGCGAATTGAATATCGGGGCTATCTGTACGGGATAACTAATTTGATGTGATCGAGGAGGTGCGTACTTTTGAGTTTGTTATGCAGTAACTTGTGTAGAAACATTAAGTCTGCAATGAGACGTCGGTCACGTAAGGTTGTCATTTCGAAAAATGCTAGAAAACCTTCACTAATTGGAAGGGATTCAAGGAGTCCCTAGCTAAAGCTCTAGACTCATAGGACTCTACCATCTCCCTACCGTCGGACTTAGACAGTCCCGAAAAAATCGACACCGCGGTCGATTCACTCTCCACCCTTATTAAATCCTCCCTTAAGGAGAACGAAAGGGTCGTCCCGGTTGCTAACAATAGTGGGCTTCCCCTACATATTAGCAACCTATTAAAAGCCAAAAAAGCTGCTTTCCGGAGAGCAGCAAAATACCCCACCCCCGAATATAGGCGCACGGCCAATCGTCTTCAACGAGAACTCCGTTTCCGCCTCTCTGAATTTAGAGACCTCGAAAAGAGTAAACTCATGGAAAATATCTCTCCATCTCATACAGCGTACTATCAGATGGCTAGAGCTCTCCGCATAGACGCTATCACCCACTCAACGCCTGCTTCAACCTTAGTTACTTTCCCACTACGTGGAAAAAGGCAACTGTGATTGGTATTCCCAAGCCAGGCAAGCCTCTCAACCTCCCCTCCAGTCATCGCCCCATTAGCCTCCTCAAGGCAATGGGCAAGCTCTTCGAAAGAGTCATCCAAACTCGTATGAGGCGCTATCTGTTTCCCACAGACGGTGACCCTCTTATCATTCCCCATCAATTCGGTTTCCGAGCGTAACACTCACGTCCCCAACTAGTTCACCGTATTGTGAACTCCGCGGTTTTTATCTCTCAGCGGTTTTTATCCTCGTCGTCATAAGACCATCGCGGTCTTTTTCAACATAGCTGAAGCCTTCGATAGAGTCTGGCATACAGGCCTTATCTACAAGCTGTACAAAATAGGTCTCCCCGATCGTCTAGTACGTCTCGTGGCCTCTTACTTAAAGCATCGTACCTTTCGTTTTAGACACGAAGGCACGCTATCTTCACAGCGCACTATCAAAGCTGGTGTCCTTCAGGGCTCAGTACTTGCTCCTCTGCTGTACAACCTGTTCACCAACGACATTCCCATTCCGTCGAAAGGTGTTCAGCTTTCCCTCTTCGCAGACGACACTGCTATCTACTGCAAAGGTATCTCGCTACCTTTCATACGGAACAAGATTCAAAACCTAGGAGCTTGGTTCAAAAAATGGCGCATCGATGTGAACCCGGAGAAGAGCTCCGCCGTTCACTTCGATTATAAACGACGCCGTCTCAAAAACACTCCACCAATACGTATGCTAGGGACCCCTGTCCCCTGGCATACGACTGCCAAATATTTAGGTGTCACTCTAGACACAAGGCTCACTTTCAGGCTCCACGTCAAAAGAGTAACCCGCCACGCACGTTTTTACCTGAGTAGGCTCAACAGTATGTTGGGCCGACACAGTAAAATGTCCCTTAGAAACAAGCGTACCCTTTATAAGGTCTGTATACGTCGTCAGTCATGTCCTACGCGGGCCCCGTTTTCACCCACGCCGACCCTAAAATTATTAATGAACTCCAAATAGTTCAAAACCTTTTCTGTCGTCGAGCTGCGAACGCACCTTGATACGTCCGTAATGCCGACCTTCATCGGGACCTAGAGCTCCCCACAATTCAACAATTTCTCAAAAAACTCTCTGAGAACTTCTTCAAAGCCTCAGAGTCGCACTCAAATCATTTAGTTCGTGAGGCAGCTACTTATGCAGCCCCACCCCCTCTCGCTATCGAGTCCGCAGGCCGAGAAACTCTCTCTCGGACCCGCCTAATAAACTATCAAACGACCTGAACTGCCTCCTGGCGGCTCAGGCCAACTTTAATTAAATTAAATTATTTATTCATAATTAATTTGCCTTCGTAGGCACTCCCTCAGCGGCTCGTAGCCGCCTGCGCCCTCTTTTCCCAAAAGAGGGTCGCTCACGATAAGGCACAATAAAGCTTAATCAGCCAGCTGCCTGTCCCTAAAGGCGGTTTTTAGAGGGTATCACTTAGGTTCCCCGGTAGGATGTGAGTCCCTCATAACCACGATAGACCGGCTATCGTGGTATGCGTAAGGCATTTTCCGCCTCCCTACGTATAGGGTAGCCCTTTAATTGCTTCGGGCGCAAAAATAAAAAACGGATACATAACGATAGCGGCGTGAGAAGACGATGTGGCGCTGAATGATATTTGCGGCTGTTTCTTGTTTCTTTATTAGAACGTTAAATATATACGTCAAATTATCTCGCATCAATATGCAGCCCGCAGTATCTCAGTAGCCGGGGATAGTTAGGAAATAAATGTTTTCTTCGCCTTCTGTGTTATGGTAGCAGCAGGGTATATATTATTTATTGCCGACTAGCCTGGCTGCTACAAAATCATTCCGTTGATTGCACACCAATCCATGAGTTTGTTTAAGTCATATTGCAGAAGGTTAGCATCCCCGGGACTTTGATCGTTCTACTCAATTTGAGATCGACAGCAAACATAGATAGATACACTACTATTTTCAATATATGTAGCTATGTCATTAATAAATATCAAAAGGTGTAGAGGACCCAAGTGGGACCCCTGTGGGACACCAGACTTAGCCAAAAACATTTCAGAATCAAATCCATCTATAAACACTTGCTGAGGTCTCATTGCCAGGTAAGATTCGAACCACTGCAACAGTGAACCACTTATGCCCATTACTCTTAGTTTAGATAGCAGGGCTTGGTGGTCGACTTTGTCGAAGGAACTTGAAAAGAATGTGTATATTGCGTCTACCTGTAGTCCCCTGTTCACGTCCTGTGCTACAGCGGACACGAAAGAAGACAAATTAGACTCTACCGAACGACCACGCCTGAAACCATGTTGGAAATCAGATATAATGTTTTCAGTATGGCTGTTGTCTATGGGGTAAACAAGGCATTCAAATAATTTAGAAAAACACGACAAAATGGAGATAGGTCGATAGTTCGTAACATCAGGGGTGATCATTACCAAGCTATTTCCAATTTGTCTTGTATTGTTAATTGTAAACATGATTGTAAACTATTATTTAAAAAAAAATAGTCATTCTGGGTTTCTTGCTGGTTCTTCCCAGGACAGAGGTTTTTTTTGAACCAGTGGTAAATTAAAAAAGTGACTTTCAATAAGTATTGTTATAATCTACATTGAATAAAAAAGTTTCTGTTTCTGTTTCAGTCTTGTCACTTTTCTTATAAATAGGGATAATTTTGGCTTTTTTCCATTCATCGGGAAACTTTCCTTCGCTTAAAGAGCGATTAAATATCAACCACTACACAGATTAATAAACCCTAACCCTAAGTATAGGTAAGTAAACTTTCTTTGATGTAGTATCCAAATATCCAAGTCGTTCATAGGTCATAAAATAAAAATACAAGGGCCGATGGAGATGCAAAGGTAAATGCTATTGATAGCATCATAAACGGAGCGGAGTAAAAGTCTAAAGTCATAACTATCTTTCTTTCAATAAATGATTCAATCAAATAGTGTGCCATTGCACAGATGTAAATTAGCGAATTGATAAGATAGTAAAAGAAAAAAAAATTCAAATTCAGATTTTTATTGTTAATGGCCGGGCCACACTAACGAGAAATGCCGTTAATTATCGCGTTGATGGACGTTGAATGAAGGTGTGGCCACGACTTAACGCGATAATTTGACAACGGCATTAACAATGCCGTTTCCGGTTTGGCGATAACTCTAGTGGCGGTACATTAAAGGATTAACGCACGAATTAACGCGTTGAAGCGGCCACACTACGTTTGTCTCATTGTCCACGACGAGCGCAACGGGGTCACACGTATGGCTATTATGTTGTATGGTTGTAACTCAAAAGTTTTAAGAATCTTACATCGCAAAATGATGCTTCGCGACGAAGAGTGAATGTTGCCTGTTTGCAGGAAACAAAATGGAAGGGCAATAAAGCAAGAGAGATTGGGGAAGGATACAAGTTTTATTACTGTGGAAGTGACGGGAAGCGAAATGGAGTAGGAGTTGTGTTAGATAGTGGAATGAAAGAACGAGTGACAGATGTGAAAATGACAGAATGATAGTTGTTAAATTAATGATTGAAAACAAAGTAGTGAATGTTGTAAGTGTGTATGCTCCGCAAACAGGCTGTGAAGAGAGTGTGAAAGAGAAGTTTTGGGAGTAATTTGATTATATGATGATGAGAATACCTGAGAGTGAGGATGTTTATATGGGAGGAGATTTTAATGGACATGTAGGGAGAGTGAATGACGGGTATGAAAGAGTACACGGTGGATGGGGGTACGGAGTGCGCAACCGTGAGGGGGAAGTTCTTCTGCAAGCTGCATGTGCTTTCGACCTGGCTGTAGTAAACACGTGGTTCCAAAAACGAGATCAGCATCTTGTTACTTATAAAAGTGGCCACCACGCGACACAGATCGACTATCTTCTGTTAAGACGGAACCAAATCAAGAGTGTAAAAAACTGCAAAGTGCTTCCAGGTGAAGACTTAGTATCCCAGCACCGAATTCTGCTGGCTGACATCTGCTTAACTGTTCGCCTCAACAAACATAAGGATCGTCCCCCACCCAAAATAAAATGGCATTTGTTGCATAAGGAGGAGTATGCAAGTGAATTTAGAGAGCTAGTTGTAAACAAGATGATAGAGATGGGTGATATGGAAGGAATGAGTGTGAATGAGTGCTGGAAGGAAATGGCTGATTGTATCCGAAGTGTGGCAAGGAAGGTGTTAGGAGAAACAAAAGGGAAGTGTATGATAGATAAGGATGGGTGGTGGTGGAGTGAAAGTATTAGAGAAGTTTTGAGAGAAAAGAAAAATGCCTTTAAAGAATGGCAGAGCGTAGAAGACCAGAATGAATCCATAAAAGAAAGTAAGAGAGGGGCGTATAAAGAATGTAAGAAGAGAGCGAAGAAGGAAGTTGCTATTTGTAGGGCAGAGGCGCAAGATAAATTATATCGGTCCCTTGAAAGCCCCGAAGGTCAAAAACGACTTTTTCAAATTGCAAGAGCGAGAGAAAGGAATGGAAGAGATGTTTCACATGTAAAATGTATAAAAGATGATTCTGGAAGGATTTTGACTGACGATGAAAGTATAAAGAAGCGATGGAAGGAGTATTTTGAGAAATTGATGAATGAGGAGAATGAATGGAATGGTATGCTTGAAAACCCACCAGTGAATATGGGCTTAGTGAGAGAAATTAGTGTGGAAGAAGTAAAAATGGCTGTTAGGAATATGAAGAATGGGAAGGCAGTCGGCCCAGATGGAATACCAGTAGAAGTGTGGAAGTTGCTGAGTGCGGATGGATGGAAGTGGTTGAGTTTATTTTTCGGTAAATTGTTGCAGGAAGAACAAATACCTGAGGAATGGTGCAGTAGTATACTGGTCCCCATTTTTAAAAACAAAGGAGACGTTCAAAACTGCAGCAGTTACCGGGGAATAAAACTCATGTCACATACGATGAAAGTCTGGGAAAGAATAATAGAGAGAAGAATGAGAGAAGAGTGTGAGATAACACAAAACCAGTTCGGATTCATGCCCGGTCGAGGTACGACAGATGCCATTTTCGCATTATGCCAATTGTGCGAAAAGTACAAGCGCGTGCATAAAAATCTGCACATGGTTTTTGTCGACCTTGAAAAGGCGTACGATCGGGTTCCCCGTGAGGTTTTGTGGTGGGCGTTAAAGATGAAAGGTATGCCTGGGAAGTATGTGAGGTTAGTCCGTGCTATGTACAGAGCATCCCGTACATGTGTACGATCTGCCGCGGGAACTACGGGCAGTATCGATGTGGCGGTAGGGCTGCACCAAGGGTCGGCATTGAGCCCTTACCTCTTCCTACTGATTATGGACGCTTTGACGTCGGACCTGCAGGATGAGGCACCCTGGTGCATGCTCTTTGCCGATGACATCGTGCTTGTCGGGGAAGAAGGCATCGAGGTACAGAGCAGACTGACGGGGTGGCAACAGAGGCTGGAAAGTGTTGGCTTGAAGATCAGCAGATCCAAAACCGAATATCTGTGCCGTGATTTCGGCGGTCTTTCCAGTCCTGTACCCATGTCGTTGGATGGCGCTATACTGCCTACCTGCTCAGATTTCAAGTACCTCGGTTCCCTCATTCAAGGCGACGGCGGAATAGATAGAGCTGTGCAGCATAGGATTAACGCAGGGTGGATGAAATGGCGACAGGTCACAGCCACAACGTGCGATCCCCGAATGCCAATAAGGCTGAAGGGGAAAATTTACAAATCGATCATCCGACCTGTCGTCATGTATGGAAGTGAATGCTGGGCCGTCAAGAAGAAGGATGAAAATAGACTGCATGCGAATGAAATGAGAATGTTACGATGGATGTGTGGTGTGACAAGGATGGATAAGATAAGGAATGAGTATATAAGAGGAAGCCTGAAAGTAGCGCCAGTGGTAGAAAAGGTGAGAGGAAGCAGATTGGTATGGTTTGGGCATGTGATGCGGAGGAATGAAAGTCATGTCACAAAACGAGTGTTGAATATGAATGTGGAGGGACACACGGGCAGAGGAAGGCCGAATAAAAGATGGATCGATTGTGTGAAGAGTGATATGAGAATGAAAGGAGTAAGTATGGAAATGACGGCTGATAGAGAGGAATGGAACAAGAAGGTTTACTGCGCCAACCCCAGATAATGGGAAATGGTTTAGAGAATGATGAATGATGATATGGAGCATTGTCAATAACTACAATGTTGTTGGGTGGCAAATTTGGGATCAATTTTTCACTTAACCATTTTATGTAGTTATTGCTGTCCATCTCATCATGATAATCTCCTTTTGAGCTGTTGCATTTATATAACAAATGTGCACCTTCGACAAACCCAATCTCTCCTCCTGAAATAAAAAATTACAACTTATTTCACATTATATTTCCTCTGCTATGTCTGTTGATGTATGTGTCATAATATTATGCAATGTCTTTGTAGTGATAGCAGGACACAAAAACAATCAAATTGACGTTGACATTTATAATATTATATTAGATAAACTGCTGGATGCGGGCTACGCAGGACCGTTAATCTTTGGGGGAGACCTATGTCCAACTGTGGACGTCTTGCGGCTGACACGACGATTAGATAAACAATATTCCTGCTGAGAAATTTTTGTTTAATATAAAGTCAATAATAGCTCACACCTCAGGAATATTTTTTATCTTTATCGCAATCGAAAAGTGATAGGTGATAATCAGTACTAAGAAAAGTAAGCAAACAATAGGTACTAAAAACGAAAGAAAAACAAGGAAAGTTGTTCATACCTGCGTGAACTACTATCCAGCGCTGGCCTGCACTAGCGTTTTTTCTTAGGCCTGGGACAGTTTGACTTTGCCAGCACTTATTTACAGTATAATGCGAGTGCATCCAGGTTTCATCTGTGAAAATAACTGGTTTTTTGTCTGTACACAAATCATCATTTTCTTTTAACCGCCGTAAATAGCGAGCACGACACGCTGCTATTTCTGATCTTTCGATTAATACATCTCGCTTACTGGCACATTTCTTAAATCGGAAGCCTAACTGTTCAGTCAAAATTTTTCGTGGAGTCTCCCGTTGACCAGGAAAATTAAGGTCTCTTTTGATAGCCACTAATAGTTTTTTCAATGTTGGCACTTCTTTGTGAACGGTATAAAAGGATTCAATTTTGGTTTTGATAGCACAAATCATGAAGTCATCAATCTTCAACTTTTTCTTTTGTATTCCCTTTTTTCCTGGAGTAGACAGTTTTACTGACTCTGTTGGGGCTTCGCTTGAAGTACTCGGTTGCGGTTCACTTTCAACTTCAAGTCTTCTTCGTTTGGCAATCTCGTTTTCTCTCGTTTTCTTTCTTCACGTTTAATTCTGGTCAGTGTGCGTCGACTTACACCAGTAGCAGCACACACTCGTTTATCTACTGCTGTTATTGGAATAGTGATTCCTCTTAACTTTTCTTCCTCAAAAAAAATTAAATATTCTTAATATGATGGTCCTTTCTGACCCACGGATTGTTTTTTTTTTACCCATTGTGAGATATTAAGAATATAATCACCAGTATAATAATATGTTCTAGCTTCGTAACTAGTATGGTGTTCTCCTCACTAGTACCCGAGACGTCGGCCGCCGCTGCCGCCGTGAAGCTTTTTTTGTTTTGGTTGCGAAATACACACAACACAGTAGCAATTAACGATAAAGTAAACTCAAAACAAATAATAACAAAAAGTAACAAGATAACGAAAAACAACTAATTAATAGCAAAAATCCCGCACAGACAAACACCAACGCTTAGAGCAAGTATCCGACTGCGCCGATGCAGTGTTGCCGCTACTGAATTCCCAAAATAAATATACCATTGCTGAAAGTGTGTATTTTGGGTTTAAACATGTAAATCAGTATTTTTTTTATTTAAAAATTACCTAATGCCCCTTCTATTCACTCGTTATTTTTTAAGTTCAAATAATATGAAATTTGGATTCCAATACGCATGTCATGTTAAAAACGTACGTGAAAGAGGATCAGGCACAAGTCAGAAAATCCATTCAAAACCTATATAATGTTGTTCCTTACACTCATATGAGCAACATACTTTTTGAATCATTGAAATCGGTCCATGTTCGGTTCTGTTAGGTTCGTTGTGTTGTGATGATATTACACGTTTTATAAACGACTACCGCGGGGCGGCCTAAAAGCCCATGTGACGTCACAACATCTGATCCCGCCTTCATGTAAGTGAGGTTTCTACCATGAAGATAGAAGCTAACCTAGGTCACTTTACACAAAACCAGTTTCTAGTTTATTTTTATAACTCATTATTATTATATCATCGAACTAATTAATTATTATTACACATCAATTTCTAAAACTACCCTTATTATTTGTCAGACGTTGTGAAAATTTTTTTTACTGTATATTCTAGTTTCTCAAGTTCTATGAACCTGTATTCATAACTTAAATCTTGATTCTTCTTCAATATTAGTAACCTAGTAACGAAACGACGGCAACGCTGTACCGCAGAAAGTAATTATTGCGCGTCACTATGGGACGTGCGGGACGAGGTGCGGGGTACAGGGCGCGGTAACCGCATTCCTGTCATGCGCCTAATTGTTTTGGTAGTGTAGTAAATTAAATTTTGATAAATCTCTCAAGTTGGTAACATTCACTATCATCATAAACAAATACTCTTTCGATTCTCAAGAATTTTTTTGTTTATTGTGGCACTAAGGCACTAACGTTAAGGCTTTAGGGCAGAAATAACACGTGGAATACGGTAATATGTTATCCATTATGACCATTAAACAGATACAGCAGCACTAAGCTGCTATTTTTCGCTGGTAAAATGTAATTCTATGAAAGCGTGGTCCTTTCCCGGTCGAACCGACCCATTCGTGCTACAACTATAATATAGCTAAAGCATGGCTTTACCACGTAAATTAAAATATATCGCTGAAAAGCTTACAAAAGAAAACCATTATGAAATCTACGTAAATTCAGCCGGTATATGTCTGCCAAATTATCGTATAATTGTATATTTTATTACCTCAGCACATATACGACACCTTTGATAACGCACCTGAGTCACCTGTTCTCAGTATTACTTGATTGACTGACCGCAGTACTTTTGTGTACACAAGCATTGCAAAGAACTACAAAAGGCTAGCCTTAGTAAATTCAAATAGTTTTTAGGCGCTGGCTCTTGGACTATGATAAAATGTTGCATCACATAGGTTGCGTACGTGGGATCGGTCTGTTTCTCCTCTGATTGTCAGTCATTTCATACGCCACATTTTCTATAGAGTTTTTAAACTGTTACAGGCAAAATAAAGTTATATGAAATTACCCACGGAATGATTTAGAAAAAAATGCATTTACAGGTATTTTGAATAAAACTATTTATACGGATACGGGAATCCCCTCGTGACCATGGGTGCTGTAAAACACGAGACACAGTCGGGATTTAAAAATAAGTTAATTAAACGCGATAAAATGCTTATTAAATAGTTTTATTTAATTGTTGTGTTCGCGTAAATGTTAGAGATGGGCCGATTAATCGTTTCATATTCGGTATTCGGCATATTCGGCAGCTTTACCTAGTAAACATATTCGGTAAAATATTCGGCTAAATAACCGAACTCCGAAGGACTCCTGTTAAACGTAAACAGGAGACCGTCTTTTAAGGAGATACTCTATTTCTTATCTTAATGATACTGGTTGAAATTAGATTATTATCAATATTAAGACTCGTTGAAGGCTTAATACTAATCATATAATTTGTCAGGTATATCAACCATGCATTCTACAAACGAAAAAACGCTATGTGGGATATATGTATGAAAGTCCAGATCAAAAGAAACCCATCTACGAAGCGAATGGAATCGAAACGGTGCGAAGAGATGGTTGTCCTGCAGGAGTAAAGGTATAAAATTAAAATTTCTGTCAAATTTAGGGCCGAAGTCATTTGCCGTTCACAGTTCGTTCTCAGTCTGATCTCGGTCTGATTTATTATATTATTCGAATGGGATTCGAGCGAAACTTGACTGTTACGGATAGTATGAATGCACACACATATTTTTTACTTGATAATATTTTATCAGACCGAGATCGGACCGAGAACGAACTGTGAACGGCATTATAATGTGGATCGGCCCTTAAAGTTTCTACTTTTAAATCTATATATGTATACCACCACGTGTAAAAGATTTTTTTATTAACTGGCTTTACGGCTCTGGGTTCTAGCCCTTCTCAGCCTAACAGCACGTCTAAATAATTTAATTTAATGAACCGAACATTCGATAAAGTGGCATCACTCAAAGAGTCAAAGCGTCCACTGTATTGAAATGTACGAATTGAGTAATGCCATGTCTTTCATAATGTTACTGTTGAAAGTATATTTTATTTATGGGTGAAATCTACTTGTACAGCATTATCTTTTTGAGGCACTTTGGATTTATTTCCAATTATAGCAAATAGAATATTCATTATTTAATAAATTTCCAATTATAGCAAATACATTAGTACATTTAACTTTACTTTGGTTATCAGTTTTTCTAAAATAAGTCCAAATTGATGTCCTCTCACTCATTTTTAATCATATAATTATAAATGTTCACTAAAAATAACACAACGAAATACTGCCGGCATTTTACCCAGTACTACGAGTAGATTATGAGCGAAGGGCAGGATCCAGCGCTAATCCCGCACGCGTTTCTGTAACTAGTTTTGAAATAAATTGGTGGTACCGAGGTGATCCTGCCGAATAATGTTCGGCCGAATATTCAGTTCTGTAAAAGTTTTACCGAACTTTCGGCCGAATATTCGTTTTCATCCATCCTATCCCATCTCTAGTAAATATAAGAAATTTAGGTGTAGTTATTTATAATAAAAATCCTTACTAGCTGTAAGGTTCAACTGATATTTTTTCTTGTAAACAGAATTGTAAAATTACTGTGAAACCTAGTTAATATAATTTTTATAAGCACATAGCGTAGTTGGCCTTCTACTTACAAATTTACCGAATTTTGGAAATACAAGATTTTGTCGGTTCTTTTGTACACCATACGAAACACAGTAGCATTTAAGCTGATATTTTACGATGGTATTCTGTCAGAGCGTGGTCCTACCCCGGTCGAGTCGACCCATTCGTACTACAACCATAATAGTGAATGAAAACATCGTGAGGAAACCTGCATGCCTGAGAAATAAAAAAATAGTAAAAATATTAATTATTTTGCAACCTTCCGCTAACTAAATACAACGATGTGTCGACGGGTGATCGTTAGCGGACCGCTAACGGTCACCCGTCGTAGAGTCTACATCACCTGAGGATGCCTCGTGTAGAGGCGAAAGACGTGTCGTATTATCGTCGATGGTGGGTCTTACCTGGAATAGTGGTGTTGGAAGTAGTGGTGCCGGGAGTAGTGGTGTTAGTAGTGGTTCTGGGACTAGTCGTGACGGAGTTAGTGCACGCAATTGAGGGAGGGTGGGAGGTGCTCTTCAATACAGGTAAGACACATCATTGTATTTAGTTAGCGGAAGGTTGCAAAATAATTAATATTTTTATTATAATGGATTTCCGTAAAGTAACGCCTGATTCTATCAAATATCCTAAAAAATATTTCGAAGACATGTGGAGATCGCCAACACGCAATGGGGCAGCGCGGCGGACACTTCCTTGTCCTATAACACTCTCAGAACGTGTACGTGCCGCCTTCTTTGGCTTAATACTCAAAGCTAGGAGCCTGTAGTCATAGTGATAATTATATGGGAAAAGTCGAAACAAAGTTATAATTATTACTATGTATAGTAATAATCATATGGGAAAAGTCGAAACAAAGTTATATAGCAAAATATATTTTGAAACATCTAAAGAGATCATTCATTACGGAGAGTTCCCAGAATATTAACTATCGACATATTTAATCCACAATGTTTATTTGTACATGTTTTACCAAGTAATGAAAATTATTTTCCATATATTGTGAGTATTCAAGTGATTGGTTTTGTTGGTTATGTAAGTATTATTAATTTTCACAAGCTCATTTTATCGAACTTAATAAGTGCTGGTATTAGTGTAAATGATGTACTAAGTATGATGGCTAATGAGTTTATATTTCTATTAGTAACATGGATTAACATTCTAACTCGATACGGAGACTAGTAATTTATCAATATACTATCAAAACTGCCGAGGTCTAAGAACAAAATTAAGTACCTTATACAATAATATTCTAGCCGAATCCTATATCATTATTTTAACTGAAACATGGTTGGTTCCTAACATTGCTGATGAAGAATTTATTGACTCGCGGTACGTAGTACATCGTTGTGACAGAAACAGAGCGTTGTGCAGTAAATCAGACGGTGGTGGTGTTCTAGTCGCCGTGCGCCGCGGTCTGCATGCAATACGTTGTGAGTTAAGTTCTGTGTTTTGTGATAACTTCCATTGTGTCATGCCACATAATATTGAATACGTATTTTTAAAGTTTTACTCTAAGTAATCAAGGATCTCCTAGGTGTGCGTTGTTTGTAGTTAGCAGTGGCTGCAAATGACCGCCGGTACGACATACTCCGCCGAACGTTGAGTCCCGTGATTCCGTGAGGCATCGAGGTCACCGGCCCCTAGGTGATTCTTGGCACTTTATGCGTCCCGTGCATTCCGTGCCTAGTCGCGCATCAAAGTGCCACCTCCACACTTCCCCCAACCCTTTTTGCTATAAAAGGGGTAGGCAGTGCCCAAAGTGACTACGCCAACTTAGTTACATCCTCCATCCGCGTCGCGCATTACTGCCGATCGGCCGGAAATATACAGGGCCGTTAGGTTAGATTAATGACTCATTAGGTAGGTTCACCATGTCCGATAAGGACAATGATAAGGGGGAGCCACCACCTAGATCCAGGAAACCACCGGACCGATCAAGTATTTTGGATAGACCGATAGCATACCGTGACATCTTTCATCCGGAAAGGACTCGAGTAGTGTCTTCCTACTCGCAGATCCCTACCAGGAAACCCTTATCTCCAGGAAAAGGACCCGCACCGAGGACCGCGCTCTCGCCCATCGTACCTGAAGGTACGTCTGGGCCAGAACCGATCCCCCAACAACAGCGGGCTAAGAAGTCGTGGAGAAGACACACTCCACCCGAGACTGCAGCATCACATCAGGAAAAGAGGCAATGCTGCGGATCCTCTAACTCCTCGGAATACTCGACATCCGAGGAGGAACAAGATCAACCAAAACGACCAATAAGGAGATCACCACCTAAGTCGCCATCGCCGAATAAACCCACACCTCCTAGATCAGAGGAACATCACTCCAGCATGGATGCTGTCGATCTAGAGCAGGGAGGAGAAGGGTCGTACGGGTGGAGTGTAACAACCTATGCGACCTTAGCACCCAACACATCGATTGGACACTCGCCGTCCACGTCTCCTAAGAAGACAACCGTAAATCCGTCCGGGCTCCCACAGGATGATGGCCAACGGCCATCTACTAGCTACGCCCACATGGTAGCTGCGCCAGCAGTACCGCGACCACAACCGGTGGCAGCGCCTTCTGATAAGCCTGCCGACCAGGAGAAAGCCAGATACCCGCCCATAGTGGCTGAATGCCTCCCGGATTGGACGAGGCATTTCAAGGAGCTCAACAGAATGTTGGGCCACCCACTGAATGCCCGTCCGTTCGGGAGGGGAGTACGTTTTACACCTCAGAGTGCCATTGAATTTCGGACTGTTCAACGTTACATGGTTGAACTTTCCAAGGAGATACCAAACCTGTCGTGGTACTCCTACACCCCGGATGAAGACAAGCCCACCAAAGTGGGCATCCTGGGCCTACCAATGGGCACAGACACCAGTACCATAGAGGAGGCCATAAAGGCAAAGGGCTTCCCGGTCAAGTATGTGAAAGCGATCCCACCGCGAAGGGGCAGACCTGGATGTGTCTATTTCGCCCAATTTGACCACCTGAGCCTGGAGCAGCTCAAAAACCTATACGAAATTGACGAACTACTCTTCATGAGAGGAGTAGTTATTGAGGCCTGACAAAGGAAAGCAGGACCGGCCCAATGCCACCGCTGCCAGGCCTTCGGACACGCCTCAGCTAACTGCTTCAGGCCGGTGAAGTGCGTACGCTGCTCCGGGGAGCAGATAGCGAGCCTTTGCCCTCGGGGTAGGGAAGAGAAACCCACGTGTGCCAATTGTGGCAAGAATCATACAGCTAATGACCGCCGCTGTCCAGTACTGAGGAGGACTGCTCGGAGGCAGGGGATTACCTTACCGGGGCTACTCCCGGAGGACCCGAAAAGGATCCCCCAGAGTCGCCCAAAAGCCGTCACCATCCAGAAAGACGGGTGGGCTACCATCACGGGGAAGAGCAGACAACCAGCCCCCCCCCACCCGTACCACACAAGGAAACGGTGGTACCCGCAGAGGTAAGGGCAACCACCGGGGCGACTCTGCAGCCCCCCGCCAACCCTGCCACAGAACGCCAACCCTCTAAAAAGAGGAGGCGGGAGAGAAGCAGGAAGAAGTCGCAGCCTCCTCGGGCTGTTACCTCTACCCCGACACCAGGACCAGCAGCCTCTCAGGCGCAGGCTATACAGGAGACCACCAAAAAGGGCGTGGATAGAGTGCAAGAAAGGGCTCCACCCGAAGAGAGAGCCCGCTCTACACACAGAGCGCGCTCTACCCAGAAGCTAAGACAGCAAGAAGACCAACGCCCGAGACCAGTACCAACGCCTTCATATAGGAGACCACCGACTGCCGGCCTCGAAACAGCTGATGCAATCCAGCGTTTAGTTGGTATTGCCATCGAGGTCGGCACACAAGTCCTGGCCGATATTAGAGCCGGGACTGATCCAGTTACAGCGATTATGAAGGCGCTGGCAAACCTCCTGGCCAGGCATTACGGAGGTGAGTAACCTGCGCCTCATGTACTGGAACCCGGACGGAGTACAGCAGAAGTTGCATGAACTCCGCACAGTCGCCCAGCAACAGGACATACATATCATATTGCTGGGCGAAACAAAATTAAATCCAAAGACGCACATAAAGCTGCCGAACTTCCATATTTACAGAAGGGACGAGGTCACTTCGCAAGGGGCCGCCTACAGAGGGACGGCGGTTCTAGTGAGGAGGGACATCGTCCATCAAGAGTTGGAGCCACTATCCTACCAGACAATGTGCTTTATCGGCATAAGAATGGAGGCGGCGGGCGAGGAACTAAGGATATTTGCAGCATACCGCCCGCCAGGGACTCCATTCTGCTCCTCAGACATCCGGACGGTGATGGAAGGTGAAACACCCACGATCATCGCCGGGGACCTGAACGCTAAACACCCGGCGTGGGGGTCCAGAGTGATCACCCCGCCGGGTCTTGAACTATATGAAGATGCAGAAAAGAACCTGTACGACGTTTTAGGTCCCGAGGAACCTGAATCCTACCGACGCACGGAGGCATCCGGATGTATTAGACATCGTGCTCACTAGGAACGTCAACTATCCGATAGTGGTAGAAGTGCTGTACGACCTCCCCTCACAGCACCTCCCGTTACTGATAACCCTTGGCCTAAAGGCAGTGACTACGCCGCCCAGAGCGTTTAAAACCCGTGTAGACTGGAGGCTCTACTGTCAACACCTTCAGCAGAGACCTCCAGCACATCAGCCAATAAGCACAGCGGACGACGTATAATATAGTGATCAGCTGGAATTGGTACAACGTAAATATCTTCGGTTTTTAAACTATAAATGCTTTAGGAAATGGTCATCGTATCTCACTCATTTAGACAAATTCTCAATTTCCATTCTAAAAATGAGAAGATTATATTTTGATCAGTTATTCTTATACAAAATCTGTCATAATAAATTAGATTGTAATCAACTCATAAATCAAATATATCTACGCATACCTAGTCGGTCCCACCGCATTCGTAATACGTAGTCATCGTTTATTTGCTCCTAAGATGTGCCGAACAAACGCGGGAGAGAGAGCTCCACTACGGCGTATCATGAAATCATGTAATGATAACTTTACTGATCTTGACATATTTGCTTTATCATTTGTAATGTTCAAAAAGTGTATTTAAAAAAAATTACTAATAAGTAAAGTATTGTCTTAAGAGGATAGAGTAAGTCAGCTCAAATTCTAATTTCGCCCCCACTTCCCCGCGCGTCGTATGCTATGTACCGATACGTTTGTAATCACTAATACTGTAAGTAGAAAGGTCGTTAGACACTTATTTCATTAGGTTTATCATATTTATGCCTGTTTCTTAACGCCAAGCCAGCCGCTTCTTATTTTTATCACGGTTATTTCCCATTTTAATTTTACGTCGTACTGTTGCGTAATGTATATTCTGATCGTAAGCGACACAACCTCTCCGTTCAAAGGCCGAAGCGTTGTGACCGTGCGGCAGAAATCACGCTCAAAAGGCCGATAGTTTAGGTAATTTCTTTTTACAGTGAAAATAATGGTATTTTAAAAAAAGTAAATAACATAAGCACTGCTTTATAGTTAGTTCAGTTAGTATGCAAAGTTTCATGATCTTATTTAAAGTATTTTATGAATAACAGCGGTTTATTGTTTATTTTGGAGGTAACTTTGGATTTTTTTTCTCTGAGAAAATTTTACGAAATCGTATTTTCGTCTAACATAATCACTAACATTAATCCTCAACTTTACCATATATTTATTTCAAAATTAATGCTGCAATATTTTCGGCATAACGAAGGATCTTGCTAAGCCATTTGACATTATATTTCCCCTTAAGGTTTAAATAGTTTATTAATGGTTCAACTGTTGTTTCTCGAGGCAAGTTTTGGCTAGCATAGCCACTACAGTGGTTGTGTTGGCTGGGATTTGCTCAGGGAACGCTCGAATTTATTCATCTTTTGTGGTATCATGCAACATGTTTGCTGTGCATTATTATATTACTTTTATTGTGATATTACTTTGTGGATAACGGTGCTGGTTGTGTAATTATTTGTATTTCCCTTTTTAGAAGACCTGTATTTTGTATTATATTTTATTACATAATTGTTTGTTGTCCTGAATAGAATAAAATAAAATAAAATATTATGAAAGTATCTCATAAAAATACAAGGTACTTAAGAAATAATTCAATTGTTTTAATTTAACAACCACTATTTACATCACCAAAATTATAAAAACAATAACATTAGCGTTATACAAACAAAATTATTCACATATTAAAACAATTTTCAAAATCTAGTTTTAACACGACCTCCAACTGAAAGAGGTGGCCGAGTATGACCGTGGAAAGACCAAGCAGCTGAAGAAGGATACGATGTATAAACCATATCTTGCAAGCCATTTCTAGCTTTAGGTTTTCTTATTGACATCTGTAATAAAGATTAGTACTAGTAATTGACAATAATGACGACTGCGTTATTTAGTATTCGCAATTTAAGATTAAGCAAACATTTATGCAAAAATACAAAGTTTTGACTGGTTGCATTGTCTAACTGCATGGAAAGGTAAGAAAGAGTGTTCATGTGTTAGCGTATCACTACCATATCTTCTATCTGCATTATCAGTGGCGTAGCTAGGTAACCAAGGGCCCTGGGGCAAATCAAAAAATGGGGCCCCACTGCTGTCTAAACTGGTTAGGTTTTATCAAGTAAAAATATTAAATAAACAAAAACACTAAGCTTACTTTATCATCAGCTCTTTTTCGTGCTGCAGGGCAGTTAATAAAATATTAAACAGTAACAACATAAATTACAGTTAATACTTAGTGTAGGTATTGGGCAATAAAATGTAATAGAAAAGATTCAAAGGCTTATTATATAAAGGTCGGACCTACCAACCGACTAAATAGCAATTATATTTACAATCTTTTCCTAGCCTCTTTTCGCAGAAGTATCAATGACTTCGGTTAAATCCAGGCATGATGCGGTTTCGTTTTCAATTGTTATTAGCGATAAATGTCGGAGTCGAGTTTGGCCCATACTATTTCTTTTTTTTAAATTTGCTAAATAGGAGTTGTAAAGAATAATAACATCTCTGTAAATACTTCCGTTAGGTCGCAATCTCGCACTCCATATTTGCTCATTATTTCCTTACGTAATTGGTGAACAGTCCGTGCTTGACTTAACTGAGGTAAAACTAGGTGGTAAATATTAATAAATTGAAGTGAAAAGCTAGGGCCTATTATATATGAATATTTTCTTTGGAATTCGTCACACTTCTAATAAAGTTGCTTCATCAACATGTAATAAAAATGTCGGTGTAAGAAAATCGAATATTCGACAGACTGCACGCGTACGAGTAGAACGTGTAGGTATTTAATTGAGCTATTAATGGGTCTAGTATACATTATTGAAAATCTCAATTTTAAATATTTCTTTTCTATTTGGAAATCAGTGATCAGCAGCTAATTCGTCAAAAAGCTTTTTAACTTTCCTTTGAATTTTTTTCTTGAAAAAGGGGATCTATACCGTATTTTCTTGCAATTTCACTGGCCTGCACTTGAATAGTTCGAAATCATTTCTATAAATTTGCAAGTTTGCTTTGGTCTCTGCTAAAGCTTTACTTGCCTCGCCCAAATTGATGTCGCATTTTTGTAAAGTTTTGGATGCATTTTTTTAGGGTGACAAACGAGCACACAGTCCACCTGATGGTAAGTGGTTGCTGCGGCCCATAGACATCTACATCTATCCTCGAATACAAATCAAAATACAGATGCGTTGTTATCCGTGAGGACTAAGATGGAATGCCTGGATTCCAGTAAAAAGGGTCTCCAGTTTTCTACACACACCATACGAAACACAGCAGCATTAAGCTACTATTTTATGCTGGTATTCTGTAAGAATGTGGTCCTTCCCCGGTAGAGCCGACCCATTTGTGCTACAACTATACTACTAATATAACTGCAGCATGGCTCTACCACATATAAAATGCATAATTGATGTCATTCAATACAATGTGCATGAATTCGCAAAGCAACACGACCTCGAAATTTAGCTTTTTTTTTTTGATACTCTCTGCTTCATTACGTTCGCCAGTGAATTTTGACAGTAGATCCCAACGTTTGATAATAATTCCTAAAAGTTATACAAATCTTGCAACGTTGCGAAAAAAACTGTATTTCCACACAACTGCTAACGGCATCATTTATCACCAAATTTAAATTATGAGTGGCACAATGTACATACTCCGCGTTAGGCCAAACATTATTCCTTTGTGAAGCAAATTACCAGCAGGGTTGACAATAGGTAGCATCTAGTATTTTGGAATAACACAAGCAAAAGCGATTTCCTGGTCCGTATTTTGAACTTGAAACGTAGTACAACTTTGAAAAACACCTATTGTTCTGGTTGATGTCTGTTTGAAAAGGTCCGGAAGGCTGTAAAAAGGCCCCATATCAAGAATTTGACCTTTTTCGTTATCACTTAATATTTTGTTCGTGAAGTTTCCCAAGTCATAAGAAGACTTATCGTACACATTTTCAGAAAATGTAGAGGTCTGTGGCTCCTCCAAATCCTCCGCTCTTATATGTGCCATGCAAACATCATCAATGTTTACCAACCAACACTGCAGTTACCACATTATTTGAGTCACTATTAATAGAAATATTTTATCCAGAAGTACTTGTAGAAAAAACTTGTCAATTGTGGGAAATTTTTGTTTACTATCTTCTCTTTCTTGTAGTAGTAGTAGTAGTAGTATATACTTTATTGTACACCACACATATACAACGAATAAATACATTACAGAGGAAACTTAATATATACGTATGTACAATAAGGCGGTCTTATCGCTAAAGAGCGATCTCTTCCAGACAACCTTTGGGCTAAGGAGAAACTGGAATTAAGAACAGTAGGAGGTGGTGCGTTTTATGTTACACTTACATTCTATTATCTAAATAAACTAAACTATATTTTGTTAAAATACCACAATAATACATAAAAAATAATAATAATAAAATAAACATACATATTAATAAGTAGGTTTATATATATAAATATATACACATGCATATATATACATGGATAATAAATAAATAAATATAAAACAAAAAAGAAAAACACAGAATAACTATCTGTTGCTAGAATTGGTTATCAATAACCACAAAGTGTTAGGTAATGCTTCTTGACGTCACTTTTGAAACTTTCCAAAGTTTGTGCACGTTGAATTTGGAGTGGAAGTTCATTCCATAACCTTATGGCTTGGCTCGTAAAAGAATATTTCATAAATTTTGTTCGAAATGCACATGGTTCTAGAATTAGTTCGCCGGCTGAGTCAAAAGTAGCTTGGAGTCAAAGGGTTGAACAACACACAGTACAGAAGAGACACAGTTTGCAAATTCCGGCGAAAGCGAATGGGTAACCACTTGAGCTGTAAACGATATTCGGATACATGATCATATTTGCGCAAACCAAATATGAACCTAATTGCAATATTTTGAATTCGCTCAAGTTTGTTCAGTTGGCCTTCAGTTAAATCGAGGTAACTAGCGTCCGCATAATCGAGAATAGAGAGAAGTAAGGATTGTGCTAACATAATCTTGGTGGGAATGGGGAGAAAAGAACGTAAACGACGAAGTGAACCCATAGTAGCAAACACCTTTTTGCTCACTTTTTTTAACTGCTGCGACCACGACAAGGTAGAATCTAGATATATCCCCAGATTTTTTACAGATTTACTGTAGGGTATGACAACGTCATTTAATGTCACCGAGGGTAGGTTGTTCCAGTCAACTCTAGAGACCATTCCTCCATCACCAATAACTATAGCCTGGGACTTGAACGGATTAATTTTTAGACCATAACGCTGACTCCACTGGTTTATCACCGCTAAGTCATTGTTGATGGTGGCAACAGCAGAAGGCAGATTTAACAGAGTTGACTGAGTGTAGATTTGGAGATCGTCTGCATACATGTGATAGCGAGAAGCAATATTTTGAGAGATAGAATTAATGAATATAGCAAAAAGTAAAGGAGACAGCACACCACCTTGAGGCACGTCAGCCCGTAATTCGCACCAAGATGAGAACTCATCTTCGATGCGAATACGCTGCCGTCGGCCATAAAGATAACTATGAAACCAGCCAATCACCGGAGGAGATATGTTAATAGAACGTAACACACTCAATCAGATATCAAAATCAACAGTGTTAAACGCATTGCTAAAATCAAGCAATACCAACACAGTGAGCTGTTTGTTATCCATACCCCATCGAATGTCATCGGTAACTTTAACCAACGCTGTTGTCGTACTATGACCCGATCGGAAACCAGACTGGAGAGGATCCAGGATACAATTTCTATTTAGGTAGAGATTTAACTGAAAGAAAACTAGTTTCTCCAGGAGTTTGGATAAAAACGGGAGAATTGAGATAGGACGAAAGTCGGAAAAATGCAAACATGGGCTTTTTTGGGAGAGGCGTTACAAGTGCACTTTTCCAAACATCAGGAAATTTTGAAGAGGAGATGGATTTATTCAAGATATGGGTGAGGATAGGAGTAACAAATTCTAGGATAGGTAAGATCATGTTACGACTAACATTGTCATCACCCACGGCATTGGACGAGATGGACAAAATGTTCTTTTTAACATCACTATCAGTGAAAGGAGAGACATTAAACGGTGGAAAATCAGGAGTTGGTATTGAAGAAAGAATACTCAGAGTCCGGTCTTTATCTGACCTATTTAATGTGCTAGAACAGGTGAAATATTTGTTAAGGAATTCAACATCAACATTATGATGAGAAGAATTATTGGATGTTTTACCAACTCCAAGAGACTGAAGAAACTTCCAAACTTTGGCTGCGTCGCTGTTTTCGACTGATTTGTGAATATGGCGTCTTTGTGCATCCCTACACAATCTATTGCAGCGATTCCGTACTTTATTATAATATCGTAAATTTTTCTCAGATTTATCAGCTTTTAACTTACTTTTAGCAAATCCTTTTTTTATATTAAGTTTTTTTAAACTATCCGTTAACCAAGGTGCAGGTAAATGTTTCATTTTTATTGGTTTTACTGGGGCATGGATGTCATAAAGTTGGATAAGAAAGGAGTTAAATAACTCGACTTTCAAGTCGACTGTTGAAGCATTTTCAACAGCTGACCAGTCCATGCGACTAGCATCTTTCAGAAGACGTTCTTTGTCCATTCCACCAAAATTACGTTGCAGAAGGATTCTCAATTTTGCTTTAGAAGGACGGACTTTGTATGTAAGAAACAAGAGATCATGATGAGAGAAGAGATCAGCGTCATGCTGGCCATGCTTCAGGACAAAATCTGGAGAGGATACAATAATTAAGTCAAATAGTGATGGAGTACAGTCAGGCATTTTATGCGTAGCAGATAGTGGTAATATATGTAGATTACATGCCTCGGTTAATGATTTTAGCTTTTCACACCGATAGTCACCCTTGAGTAGGCATGTGTTAAAGTCACCCATGATTATAGTGTAAGTATATAATGGGATTAAATTTTCTAATAAATATTCGAAAGAAGAGAAATAGTCAATATGAAGAGAAGGACTGTAACAAACGCCAAGAAGAATTTTCGTATTGGATAGGGTTACTTCAATGAAGAGATGCTCAGCCGCATTAGAAGGAGATGGTTGGGGGGACAGGCTTACTACCGCAAAAGGTAAATAAGAATGGAGATAGATTACCACACCTCCACCTCCCCTTCCAATACGGTTGTTGGCGACGCGCCTATAAGAATATTTCAATTTATTATTTAACCGACTACGAATAGCTTCTAAAAGGCAAATTATCGAGCAACAATATTTTAATAAGAAAATGCTTAGTTGAATCTTAAAGAAATATCGAATTAATGATATGACGGTCTTGGGTTCGACTCCCAGGCCGGAACAGTTTATTGTTTTCTTAGTAATATTTCTTAATAAATTCATATAGGGAATTTTTAAGATATAAATTATGTTACCGGATTTGTTCCCCGGTTGAAATCATCTTTCCAATGATGTTAATTTAAAGAAATATTAAAATAAAGTTAGAGACCGGAATTTGTTCCCCGGTCGAGATGATCGCTGTGCATAAGTAGAATCAATGGAAATTAATTGCATAAGTATTGTCTTATGTAAGTTTGATATGTTTTGTATGAAAACAAATGCCTATTTTCAATGTATTGATTCATGAAATATTTTGTCTATGTTATCTGATAAGAAACATGATAACTGATAAGAATCTGATTAGAAATAGTTTTCAACGTTAGAGAATTGTGTAAAAGCATTTATTCACCTATTATTGTTGATATTAGACTTTCCATTTTTACTGATAGTCGATAGCCGTGCAAAAGTTAGTTGTTCAAATAGTGTGAGATCATAGACGCACGCTAGCCACGTACTTAGGAGGCCAAATATGTAAAATTTAAATATTTGCAATTTCAGCAATTTATGTATGTAATGACTTGTAAAACATTTCAGATTGATTGTACGTGCAAAAGAGGTGAATTCTGTGTTATTTTTATGTGAAAATTCCAGTGAACAAGTGAAATAATGATAGTTTTGTATAAGAAATTTAAAAGTGTTTTAATAGTGAAATGAATAGAGAAAATGTAAATTAAACTATTGTATTAGTTAAGATATGTATAATTTCAAGTGGAAAACATTGTTTTAACTTTCTATGTTAAATATTTAAGAAATTCAACTTGTTCAATGTGAGTAAAATATGCATATTTTGTTAAATAAATAAAAGGTTTTTTGTGATATGAAAATGTAACGTATATCTAAGTAAAGACATTTTTTTGTGCTATCTTTATAAGTAAATTGTATAAATGTATGTCTTATACAAAATAAATAATTGAGAAAACCGTGAGAGAGTGATAGTACAAATTGATGTAATTGAGTTGCGCAGGCGCGCAAATGGCGCGGCTCACTCTCGCGTATAGTTCAGGGGTAGCTCAGTAAACGAGTTTTCTTGCAATTCGTTCGGGAATCCTTCGGGATTAGTTCGTGAATCCTTCAGGATTAGTTCAGGAAAAAGTGCAAAACCAGCAGTCAATAAGAAGAAAAAGTGTAGGGAAGTGATAGGGAAAAGTGATTACTCTCTCACGGAACGGTTTGAAGATAACTGCTGTTTTATTCCCAAGAAATTCATCCCACAAAATTATACAGTCCACATCGAAGAATTAAGGCGTTGGGACCGGGACGACTTCGGAAGACCCGTGATCCCCGCCTGAACCTATTTTCTGAAAAGGAAGAGGTTATCGCCCTTGTGTGTTACTCCGTTGCGGAGATCACATACATTGTTCCCGAACCCAACGTAGGCGTGATAGGAGGCCGGATCGAGAGAAGCCTCGTTTCCTCCCTTCTGTTTCAGAGCCCGAAAGTTTACGTCCTGCCCTGGTTCCTTTTCAATTGGTCCTTCGAGCCGGATCAAGGAACCAGCAGTGGACTGCTGGTCATGGAGAAAGAAGACCTTCGGAGCCAAGTGAAGATCAGCAACCGAAGGAAGCCGGAGGTTTGGGCTGAAGCAACAGGACCAAAGGCCAGAAGACCAGGTCAGCGCAGTAGGACTGGACCTGGAACTACCGGAGGAAAGAAAACCAGGATTGCGGCTTGGGGCGTGTGCTCGCATGGGGCACGTATCGCAGCCAGGCGCAGGTGTCTTGTGAAGGCACTCATCGTGGCCAAGCAAGGCTTGGCATTTTTCCTGTCGGGCAAGCGTGCTCGGCATTTCCTGTCGGACGATCGTGTCTGGCATTTCCTGTCAGACGACCGCGTCCGGCATTTCCTGTCGGGTCATCAGAGGGTGCAAGAAGAAGAAGCATCCACCGCTGCTGCTGCCAGGCGAGGGTGCTCGTGGGCACCTGACTGCATCGCGGCCGGAGGAGGGCGCTTGGACGAGGCGTCACCGGCGACTGGGCGACGAAACGCAGCATACATCCCGACCACCTAACGGTGCCAAACGGTTGGGCTCTGGCACAACACCTTCGGGTGGAGCAGTTCTCTAGAGCGAGACTGCGCTTGCACTACCGCTCGACTTTTTCGTCATATTCCTTGGCGGGACAGTTCCTAAACCTTTCCTCCATTCCATTCCTGCACGACTCCATCCCTGGACGGCTCACCTCGGTAGGCCCCGTTCAGGATTGATAGGGCTGATAGGGCTGTTAGGGTGGTAGTAAGGTTGTAGGGTTGGGAGATAAAGGGGGGGAGGGGTAGTGGGGTTAGGTTCGGGTGTAGAAGGGTTGTAGGTAAGGGGTTGTAGGGACCGTAGGGACAGTTAGGGACTGTAGGACAACAATCACCTTCCTGCAAGATGAAGAAGGCACAAGACCAGACAGGGAGGAGCGAAGGAAGCAGGACAAGAACAGGGCCCTCAGGAAAGGCTTAAGAGGCGGAATTATCTGGAGCGACCACAGCTACTGCTTCGAGTGGGGCAACTCCTTCAAGTGGAGCCACCACCGATACGTCCACATGCACGTGGGACTCAGGGACGTCCATGGCAACGACAAGCAACAGGACGGACACCAGTGGTACGCAGGCCAGCACCGCAAAACAATCCGTTATATCCAGGAGTGAAACGGTAGTCGAAAAAGTAGGTCAAAGGACCGAAGAAGCGGCATCGTCAAGGACAGTAATCGGGCACACTAGTGACAAAGGGTCACAGAGAGGTAGTAGATCATCGCGATCGGCGAGGCTGAAAACCGAATTAGAGGCGCGGATTAAATTCGAACGCTCAGAGCTCGAACGAGCACAGGCAGCTGCTGCCTTAGCCAAGTCTCAATTGGAGTTGGCACGACTCAACCGAGAAGAGGAGATCGACTTGAGTGAGGATGATGAAGAATACTCAGGTGGAACCTTTCGTAAGGAGTTGGGTTTGAGAGACCATAATGAGCGCGCCGGTTAGTGTAGCACAACCCGATATTACTGATAAGGAAGCGTGTAAAGGATCACGCCGCAAAGGGGCGGAGATCGAGCGCAACCAAGGAAATGCACAGAAAACACACGCTAGTGAGGTGTCAGAATTGACCGAAGCGATTGTGAGTGCAATAAAGACAGCGGGAAAAGATAAGTCTTCCCAGCTTCATTTCCTCCAGGAATTACCGGTCTTCGATGGAGACCCGGGTGAATGGATAGTTTTCAAAACGGTGTTTGAATACACAAGAAGCCAATTTTCAGGGGTGCAGAATGTCGCACTTCTTAGGAGGGCATTAAAGGGCACCGCTAAGGAAGCGGTTAAGTCATTGTTGTTTACTTTGTGTGAACCTGAAGAAATAATGAACGCTCTCGAAAGAAGATTCCGTAGGGTTGAGATGCTCATTCTAGCCGAAATCGAGAATGTAAAGCGTATGCCAAGATTGGCAGAAGATTGCCGGAATATAGGATCTTTTGCAAGTCGTATTACGAACGTGGTTGCCACAATACAAGCGTTGAATCAACCACAGTATTTATACTCACCGGAGTTAGTAAACCGCATATGATTAAATTTAAATGGTTTGAATATCGAGCTCAGCATCCTTTGGAGCCAGAGTTACAGAAGATGGCCAAGTTTTTAAATTTATTGAGTGAACAATTTGGAACGTCCTTAAGCAATGAAAATGTGCCTGAAAAACGGAAGCGTCCTGAATTCAGGAAGCAAACTGTACACACTGCAAAGGGGTGTGTACGCAACCGTGTCAAGAGCGAGCGCTATGAGCGCCGAGGTAATACGAGCGAGCGTCTAGAACGCCGAAATAATAAAGGGCACAACCGACAAGTGGTTATGATAACCCAGGACAAGCCTGTAAGTCGGGAAACACATAAGCGTGTTATATGCAACAAGGAACACTCCATAGTGAGTTGTTACATGTTTAAGGACATGAATAATCGCGAGAAATGGGACGCGGTTAAAAAAGCGAAAGTATGTTTTCAATGTTTGTCACCTAACCATAGGAGGTTAGAGTGCAGAGCGAAAAAAATGTGGTGTAGAGGGATGTAGAATGGCACATCATCAAATGCTACTCCGATACCCCAATGAAAATACCTCGCCGCAAGGGGACGAGGGGGGTAAAGATGCTCAAATTACAACTGTTAGTACAGTGAATACACTGGCATGTGCATACTTAAAAATTATACCGGTCGAGTTGTATAGACCTAGAGCAAAGGTCAAGACAACAGCTCTTCTGGATGAGGGATCGACCATGACACTCATAGAGGAGTGGATGGCTCAGAAGTTAACGCCTCGCGGACGTAAAGAAGAATTACGTATTGAAGCCGTGGGAGGTAAGCGAATTAACGACGACAGTTCGTATCGCTTAAACGTTAAGATAAAAGGCAAGGCAAAAGCACTCGAACGACTTGGAGGAGATAAGTGTACAAACAATTAAGTCACTTAACCTTTCTCCGCAGTCAGTAAGCCGAGAATTATTGCAACAGTGTTCTCATTTGACACCGATTAAGGACGAGTTGATGTATGAGAGGTCCAGACCTACCATATTAATTGGCAAGGACAATTGGCATCTCATAGTTACTCGTGAATTAATTTCAGGAGGTAAGAACCTACCTGTAGCATCGCTCACCAAACTTGGATGGGTTTTACATGGTCACATATCGGGTGGCATCAAACCAATCAAGATTGTTAACCATATTTCCACGAAGAAGGAGGAAGACATGGATAAGTTAATCAAGGATTATTTTAGTTTGGAATCTCTGGGAGTGTCTGCGAGAAAGCCCGCGAACGACCCATAAGAACGAGCTTTAAATATTTTGAGCAAAACGGTACGTCGTATACCTAATAATAGGTACGAGACTGCTTTGTTATGGCGCACAGATAATGAGTGCATGCCGTCGAATAGAGCGCAGGTTGAAAGTCGCATGTTTAATATCGAAAAGAAGCTCGACAAAAATAGCGAGTTGAAAAAGGAATATGAGAAGCAAATTGAAAATCTCATCGTTAACGGTTACGCAGAGAAAGCGAACCATATTTCCATTTCCCCACGCACGTGGTATCTTCCTCACTTCGCAGTGACTCACCCACAGAAAAAGAAAATAAGGATAGTTTTCGACGCCGCCGCAAGGACGGGCGGACGTTGTCTAAATGATGCATTGTTAACCGGACCGGACTTATTGAAGTCGTTGTTTGGAGTTCTGCTACGATTCAGAGAAGGAAGCGTGGCAGTAATGGCAGACATTAAAGAAATGTTCCTGCAAGTGAAAATCCGGGAAGAAGACAGGGATAGCCTTCGATTCTTATGGCGGCACAATCGTGACGCGCCACCGGAAGAGTATAGAATGACGTCACAAAACGTGGCAGACGACGCCACTAGAAGTTTTCCTTCCACCTTCGATGTAAATCATCGCTGGTTTCAAGGACCTGAATTCCTCAGGAAAAGTCCTGATTTATGGCCCTAACAAGTGGACACCATAAATAGCTTAGAAACAGGTGAAGAAAAAGCGCCAAAAGGCGTAAATGCGCTGAGAAAGCAAGAACCGTTAAGTCTACCCGACTACGGACGATTTAGCAGCTTTGCTTTAAGAAATTCCTTGGGGCAACTACACGCACCTTACAAGTGGTAGAAAAATTCAAGAGTTTAAGAAAGGACCCGACCACGCATCCGAAAAGTCGGTTATGTGTTCCAACGAAGTTTTAACAAAGTCGGTTAAAGGACCCGATAGCGCGTTGGACATAGTGCTCTTGAAAAAAGCTGAATTATTAATTTGGAAGCTCGTTCAAGACGAGTGTTTTCATTCGGAAATAAAATGCTTGAAAGCAGGCAAAAGCGTTGAAAGAAGTTCACGCTTAAGTAAATTATCTATGGAAATAGGAGAAGATAATTTACTCCGTTTAAATGGGCGTTTACCTTTCAAGTCTAATTTAACTGAGGAAATTAGAAAACCTGTCGTATTAGACGGTAAACACGAAATCGTTAAAATGATGATTAGAGAAGTTCATCATCATTTTGGACATGCCAATCACCAGACGGTGATGAATGAAGTGAACCAGAAATTTTATGTCTTGAACCTGCGTAATGTAGTACGAAGTGTGTCACATCACTGTCAGTGGTGCAGGACATACAGGACAAAACCGCAGAACGTGCCACAAGGAAATATTCCTCTGGAGAGAATAGCTCATCATGAACCACCTTTTACATGCTCAGCCGTGGATTATTTCGGACCTCTGAGTGTGACTATAGGAAGGCGACACGAAAAACGTTGGGGTGTTTTATTCACGTGTCTGACCATCAGAGCAGTACACCTGGAATTAGCAGCCTCATTGACACCAGCGTCAATGATAATGGCATTGAGGCGATTTATCGCCAGACGAGGAAAACCAGCCGTTATATACAGCGATAACGGGACAAATTTCAAAGCTGCGAATAAAGAATTATTGAAAGCATGCGCAGAATGCTATGAGGGCATGAAAAACGAGTCATTTAAAAAATATATTAAATGGAAATTTATACCTCCGGGAGCACCGCACATGGGTGGCGCCTGGGAGAGGTTAGTAAGATCGATTAAAATTGCGTTGACCGCTACGCTCAAAGAAAGGAGCCCGTGAGAGGAGGTTCTGCATACGTTGCTCTTTGAAGCAGAGCACACTGTAAATTCCAGACCTCTGGTAACATTCAGTATGGATAGTCCTGAAGAGGGTTTGACACCCAATCATTTTCTTCTGGGACGCTCATGTGGTGATCGACCACCTGGATTATTTTTAGAGCAACATCTGACGGGTCAACTCAATTGGAAATCTGCACAGAGGTTAGCCGACCATTTTTGGACAAGATGGCTAAAAGAATACATGCCTACTTTAATACCTCGAACAGGTAATAACGGAAAGTTCATAGAACCTAAAGAAGGTGATATTGTCTTGATAATAGATCATTCATTGCCACGAAATACGTGGCCGAAAGGCAAGATTAGTAGGACGTTACCGGGACCAGACGGTCACACCAGAGTGGTTGACGTCATTACTAGCACAGGTATCTTGAGGAGACCTACATCCAGAATAATAGTCCTGGTACCCGCGATGCCTCCCAAATGATGGTGCTGATGCACGGGGGGGAGATTGTTGGCGACGCGCCTATAAGAATATTTCAATTTATTATTTAACCGATTACGAATAGCTTCTAAAAGGCAAATTATCGAGCAACAATATTTTAATAAGAAAATGCTTAGTTGAATCTTAAAGAAATATCGAATTAATGATATGAAGGTCTTGGGTTCGACTCCCAGGCCGGAACAGTTTATTGTTTTCTTAGTAATATTTCTTAATAAATTCATATAGGGAATTTTTAAGATATAAATTATGTTACCGGATTTGTTCCCCGGTTGAAATCATCTTTCCAATGATGTTAATTTAAAGAAATATTAAAATAAAGTTAGAGACCGGAATTTGTTCCCCGGTCGAGATGATCGCTGTGCATAAGTAGAATCAATGGAAATTAATTGCATAAGTATTGTCTTATGTAAGTTTGAGATGTTTTGTATGAAAACAAATGCCTATTTTCAATGTATTAATTCATGAAATATTTTGTCTATGTTATCTGATAAGAAACATGATAACTGATAAGAATCTGATTAGAAATAGTTTTCAACGTCAGAGAATTGTGTAAAAGCATTTATTCACCTATTATTGTTGATATTAGACTTTCCATTTTTACTGATAGTCGATAGCCGTGCAAAAGTTAGTTGTTCAAATAGTGTGAGATCATAGACGCACGCTAGCCACGTACTTAGGAGGCCAAATATGTAAAATTTAAATATTTGCAATTTCAGCAATTTATGTATGTAATGACTTGTAAAACATTTCAGATTGATTGTACGTGCAAAAGAGGTGAATTCTGTGTTATTTTTATGTGAAAATTCCAGTGAACAAGTGAAATAATGATAGTTTTGTATAAGAAATTTAAAAGTGTTTTAATAGTGAAATGAATAGAGAAAATGTAAATTAAACTATTGTATTAGTTAAGATATGTATAATTTCAAGTGGAAAACATTGTTTTAACTTTCTATGTTAAATATTTAAGAAATTCAACTTGTTCAATGTGAGTAAAATATGCATATTTTGTTAAATAGATAAAAGGTTTTTTGTGATATGAAAATGTAACGTATATCTAAGTAAAGATATTTTTTTGTGCTATCTTTATAAGTAAATTGTATAAATGTATGTCTTATACAAAATAAATAATTGAGAAAACCGTGAGAGAGTGATAGTACAAATTGATGTAATTGAGTTGCACAGCCGCGCAAATGGCGCGGCTCACTTTCGCGTATAGCTCAGGGGTAGCTCAGTAAACGAGTTTTCTTGCAATTCGTCTAAGGATCTCCTAGGTGTGTGTTGCTTGCAGTATACAGTGGCTGCAAATAACCGCCGGTACGACAAACTCCGCCCACGTTGAGTCCCGCGATTCCGTGAGGCGTTGAGGTCACCGGCCCCTAGGTGATTCTTGGCACTTTATGCGTTGCGTGCATCTAGTGCCTAGTCGCGTTATAAAGTGCCACATTAGCACTTACCTTAACCCTTTTCATTGTAAAAGGGGTAGGCAGTGCCCCATGTGATTATACCAAAGAAGCTTATACCCATCCATCCGCGTCGCGCATTAGCCGAACGGCTGGAACTTAGACAGGGCCAATTAGACTACTGACTCTTAGGTAGGGTTTCACCATGTCCGACAAGGATAACGACAAGGGGGAGCCGCCGCCTAGGATTAGAAAACCACCGGACCGTACATCCATACTAGATCGACCGATAGCATACCGGGACATCTTTCATCCGGAAAGGACTCGAGTAGTGTCTTCCTACTCGCAGATCCCGACCAGGAAGCCCCTATCTCCAGGGAAAGGACCCGCACCGAGGACCGCGCTCTCACCCATCGTACCTGAAGGTACGACTGGGCTAGAACCGGTACCCTTACAACAGCGGGCTAAGAAGTCGTGGAGAAGGCATACTCCACCCGAGACTGCAGCATCGCTTCAGGAGAAGAGGCAATGCCTTGGATCCTCAAACTCCTCGGATTACTCAAGCTCCGAGGAAGAGCAAGACCACAGACCTATTAGGAGATCTCCACCAAAATCGCCATCACCGAACAAACCCACCTCCCCTAGATCAGAGGAACACCACTCCAGCATAGAAGCTGTGGATCTAGAGCAGGGAGGAGAAGGGTCGTACGGGTGGAGCGCTACGACCTATGCGACCTTAGCCCCCAATACATCGGTTGGACACTCGCTGTCCACGTCACCGAGGAAGACAACCGAAAACCCGTCCGGGCGTCCGCTGGATGATGGCCAACGACCATCTACTAGCTACGCCCATATGGTAGCTGCGCCAGCAGTACCACGACCCCAACCGGCGGCAGCGACTTCTGATAAGCCTGCCGACCAGGAAGAGAAAGCGAGATATCCGCCCATAGTGGCCGAATGCCTCCCGGATTGGACGAGACATTTCAAGGAGCTCAACAGAATGTTGGGCCACCCGTTGAATGCCCGTCCATTCGGGAAGGGGGTTCGATTCACACCGCAAAGCGCCACGGAATTTAGGACTGTTCAACGCTACATGGTTGAACTTTCCAAGGCAACACCCAACATGTCGTGGTACTGCTATACCCCGGATGAGGACAAGCCCACCAAAGTGGGCATCCGGGGCCTACCAATGGGTACCGATACCAGTACCATTGAGGAGGCTATAAAGGCAAAGGGCTTCCCGGTGAAATACGTTAAAGCGATTCCACCGCGAAGGGGCAGACCAGGATGCGTCTACTTTGCCCAGTTCGACCACCTTAGCCTGGAGCAACCTAAGAGACTGTATGAAGTAGACGAACTACTCTATATGAGGGGAGTAGTTATTGAGGCCTGGCAAAGGAAAGCAGGACCGGCCCAATGCCACCGCTGCCAGGCCTTTGGACACGCCTCAGCCAATTGCTTCAGGCCGGTGAAGTGCGTACGCTGCGCCGGGGAGCATATAGCGAGCCTTTGCCCTCGGGGTAGAGAGGAGGAACCCACATGTGCCAACTGTGGCAAGAATCATACAGCTAACGACCGCCGCTGCCCAGTCCTGAGGAGGACTGCAAGGAGGCAGGGGATAACCTTACCGGGACTACTCCCGGAGGACCCGAAAAGGATCCCCCAGAGTCGCCCCAAAGCCATTACCATCCAGAATGATGGGTGGGCTACTGTCACGGGGAAGGGCAGACAACCACCCCCCCCCCCCCACCCGTACCACACAAGGAAACGGTGGAACCCGTACAAGAAAGGGCAACCACCGGGGCGACTCTGCAACCTCCCGCCAACCCTGCCACAGAACGGCAGCCCTCAAAGAAGAGGAGGCGGGAGAGAAGCAGGAAGAAGTCGCAGCCTCCTCGGGCTGTTACCTCTACCCCGACACCTGGACCAATAGCCCCTCAGGCGCAGGTTATTAAGGAGACCACCAAGAAGGGTGTGGGTAGAGTGCAGGAGAGGGCTCCACCCGAAGAGAGAGCCCGAACTGCACACAGAGCGCGCTCTACCCAAAATCAAGAAACCCAACGCCCGAGACCAGCACCAACGCCTTCAGATAGGAGAACGCCGTCGGCCGGCCTCGAAACAGCTGATGCAATCCAGCGCCTAGTTGGAATTGCCATCGAGGTCGGCACACAAGTCCTGGCCGACATCAGAGCCGGGACTGATCCCATAACAGCGATTATGAAGGCGCTGGCAAACCTCCTGGCCAGACACTATGGAGGATAATAACCTGCGCCTAATGTACTGGAACCCGGACGGAATACAGCAGAAGCTGCAGGAACTCCGCACTGTCGCCCAGCAACACGACATACATATTATACTGCTGGGCGAAACAATATTAAATCCCAAAACGCGCATAAAGCTGCCAAACTTCCACATTTATAGAAGGGACGAGGTCACCTCTCGAGGGGCCGCCTATAGAGGCACGGCGGTTCTAGTGAGGAGGGACATCGTCCACCAAGAGCTGGATCTACCACCCTTCCAGACAATGCACTCAATCGGCATAAGAATGGAGGCGGCGGGCGAGGAACTAAGGATCTATGCAGCTTACCGCCCGCCAGGGACTCCATTCTGCTCCTCAGACATCCGGACGGTAATGGAAGGCGATGCACCAGTAATCATCGCCGGGGACCTGAACGCCAAACACCCGGCGTGAGGGTCCAGAGTGATCACCCCACCGGGTCGTGAGCTTTACGAAGATGCTGAAAAGAACCAGTACGACGTTCTAGGTCCCGAGGAACCAACACACGTTCCTACCGACCCAAGGAGGCACCCGGATGTATTAGACATCGTGCTCACTAGGAACGTCAACTATCCGATAGTGGTAGAAGTGCTGTACGACCTCCCTTCACAGCACCTCCCGTTACTGATAACCCTTGGCCTAAAGGCAGTGACTACGCCACCCAGAGCTTTCAAAACCCGTGTCGACTGGAGGCTCTACTGCCAACACCTTCAGCAGAGACCTCCAGCACACCAACCTATATGCACAGCGGACGACGTAGAGGCCGCTGCGACTAGAATCACTAATAACATCAAGGAAGCCCTCCACGCGGCTTCTACGGTCGTCCCGATTACAGCAAGGCGAGACGATCTGCCGCGTGAGATATGCGTGCAGATCAAGCGCAAAAGAGCGCTGAGAAAGCTCTGGGCGCGTACTCGCTGTCCCAGGATCAAAACGCAGTTAAACACCCTAACGGAGGAACTGTCGGTTTCAGTCCAGGCCTTCAGAGGCGAAGCCTGGGATCGGCGCATCGAGAAGGCGGAAGAGCAAGATGCGTCACTTTACAGACTAAACCGACAGCTGACTAAATCTAAACCTCCCGTTTGCCCGCTAACTGATAATACGGGCAAACGATGCTACGATGCCAAGGGCAGAGCGGATATCCTAGTCGAGCACTTCGAGGAGCAATTTATGCCGAACACAGCAAGTGCGGAGTTCATGGGGCTTCATGCCCGGAAGGAAAGTCGCGTACGGGAGTTCCTGTCGTCGCCCGCGCCACCTCTTGCAGGAGATTGGTTCATCTCCCCCGCAGAATTGCGGAGGACAGTAACCTGCCTGCAACCGAGGAAGGCGCCGGGGCACGACGGGATTACCAACGCTGCACTCCGACAGTTGCCCAATAGAGTCATAGTAGAGCTTGGTCGACTCTACAATGGGATATTGCGGACATCCCACTTCCCGGAGGACTGGAAAAAAGGCAAAATTATCGTCTTGCCGAAACCCGGGAAGGACAGGCGTAGAGCTGCCAACTACAGGCCGATCACGCTATTACCACATATAGCTAAACTGTTCGAAAGATTGCTGCTAAGACGTCTCCGTCCGTGCATCCAACTTCGGGCGGAGCAGCACGGATTCAGGAGGGGTCACTCCACAGTTACACAACTGACAAGAGTGCTGCACCTGCTTGCGGCAGAGTACAATCGTGGCCGCATATCGTTGGGCGTCTTTCTCGATATTGAGAAGGCGTTCGACCGGGTGTGGCACGTAGGACTATTATTTAAGCTGGAACAACAGACCAGTGTCCCTCCTGCTATATTGCGGCTAATAGCGTCATTCCTGGAAGACAGGAAGTTCTACGTCTGCGTAGAGGACGCCGAATCCGCAACAAGATCCATCAAAGCCGGCGTCCCACAGGGCAGCTGTCTGTCTCCAGTCCTGTACGCGGCTTACACCAACGACATACCTACACTGGCAGGCAGGCTTCAAGAGTGGGAGGACGACGTTGAGCTGGCGCTATTCGCGGACGATAGCGCCTATTTCACCTCGTCCAGAAGAGCCCACATAGCCACTGCCAAGATGCAGCGTCTGCTGGACCTGCTGCCACCATGGCTGGATGAGTGGAGGATGGTCGTCAACGTTGGTAAGACGACCGCTCTGCTCACTCGCCGTCTCAGGAATTTTCCACCTCCGCTGACCCTCAACGGCCAGGAGATTGCGTACCAGAAGGCTGTAACTTACCTTGGGTGCAGGATCGACAGGACGCTGCGCATGACCGCGCACGTCGACTTCGTCGTCCGCCGGGCGCGATGTGCGCGGGCGACGCTCTTGCCGGTCCTGGCATCCAAGCTGCCAACAAGAACCAAGCTCCGGATATACAAGATGTATATCCGGACCATCATCACCTACGCTGCACCGGCCTGGTACGCACTCCTCAGTGACCCTCTGAGGCGGCGACTACAGGCCCAGCAGAATCTGACTCTAAGAACGATCGTCGGAGCAGGTCGCTACGTCCGGAATGACGTGATAGCGGCCGACTTGAAGGTCGAGAGTATCCACGACTTTGTGGCCCGATTAGCGCGCGGCATGTTTGACCGTGCAGATAACGGGCCACACGAACACCTCAACGGCTTTGCGCCGTTGCATACCCGGCCACCGGACGGGCGACCTCTTCCAAGAGAACTCCTCTCTATATGTGATTAGAGAGTTGAGTAACAACCCACAATGCCGCTGAAAGGCCAACTTTGACTCAACCAGATAACCTCTTTTTCCGCAGTTGGATAACTGCGGAAATTATAACCATAATACCACGGAAAAACCCGTGTATGCTATCAAGCCTAAAATAGGCCTAATGACTGTCCCATAATAATGGGATATGAGGACACCCGGGCAATGGGGGACACCCCGAGGCCCGATACCTCCACGTACATTAGTGCGTGAAAACGACATCGTATGGTATGCAATTCGTTCGGGAATCCTTCGGGATTAGTTCGGGAATCCTTCAGGATTAGTTCAGGAAAAAGTGCAAAACCAGCAGTCAATAAGAAGAAAAAGTGTAGGGAAGTGATAGGGAAAAGTGATTACTCTCTCACGGAACGGTTTGAAGATAACTGCTGTTTTATTCCCAAGAAATTCATCCCTCAAAATTATACAGTCCACATCGAAGAATTAAGGCGTTGGGACCGTGACGACTTCGGAAGACCCGTAATCCCCGCCTGAACCTATTTTCTGAAAAGGAAGAGGTTATCGCCCTTGTGTGTTACTCCGTTGCGGAGATCACATACGTTGTTCCCGAACCCAACGTAGGCGTGATAGGAGGCGGATCGAGAGAAGCCTCGTTTCCTCCCTTCTGTTTCAGAGTCCGAAAGTTTACGTCCTGCCCTGGTTCCTTTTCAACGGTCGTTGCGAATAAGATGGAATCCTGGTAATGAATAAGAAGTGGATGGCAAACATGGTTTCAACCAAGATTCAGAGACTAGAATGGCGTGAATGTTATGGGATTCAAAGGACGTAAGCATGTCGGGATAATGAGAGGAATGCTTTGGGCGTTTATATGAATTACATTAAAGTTTTTCAGGGAATCCGAGAAATATGAATTAAGTGCTACATTTATCGGCATTGAAGATGTTGTACTGTGGAAGCTGAGTTCACCAGATGCATTATCATTTGACGACAAAGACAGGAAATCGTCAGAATCATTACCTACATCATAATTATCTAACAACATAGTAAAATGAAATAAAATATATGATATATAAATACAAAACTAAATAGTTAAATTAAATATATAAGTAAGTACCTAAACAGATCATCATCAATCTTGTCGTTTTCTGCGTTTAAATGCACCACTGGATTTTTTCTTTTTGTCCATAATATTAGTTTTCTAATTTATTTATGCAATATTTATATTAGATTGTGCTCGAGTAGGTACTCACTATTCAACGACGACGTGAAAAGTAAAAGAAAGGAGAAACGTAATGATACGCTACAAGACGTCGTTGGGGAATCCCCGGCGAACATTTTACCGCCGTTAGTGTTCCACATTTAAAGGTGGAGACCAAGAACGATCTCCTCGCGCGCGGGCCTGAATTAATGCACCTACTGCAGGTGACCTGCATTTTTTTCACGATATTTCGCGCTATACAGTGAGTAGCCGAAATCTATAGATTTAATATGATTTATTGACGTAACGGACATCAATATGAGTGGTACTAAAATCGAATAAAATTGAACTATTATATTGACCAGTACTAAAAAGTTTATTGACATTAGCTTACTTACTCCTGATACAGCATTAATTTTTAACCGTTCTCGAAAAAAAATCTAGACTCGAATTCACAATAAAACGCACATCGATCAATAATAAAACGTAGATATCGCTATCCATCAAATTGACAACACTGCCAACCCACAGAAAGAATTTAGGGGAATTCCCTAGGTACAACTTTCGAATTTCTCTAAACTGAGTTGCCATGATTAAAGTCGGGTTGCAACCTGTCATATTTATTTTGAAAATGGGAGAAATTTTTAACAGTTCGTTTCGATGGAGATTTTCTGCTAAGGATTCGGGGGTCCCTGAGCTTGAGGGCCCCGGGGCACTGCCCTGCCTAGCCCCTAGGTAGCTACGCCACTGTGCATAATCAGAAGCTTCCAAAACCATTCAAAGACTGGCACCATGGTCAAAAACCTTGTTGCATGTAAATGATAGGCACCAACGAATATTGATCATCATTACAGTCCTTCATAAGTCCACTGCTGAACTTAAGCCTCCCATAAGTCCATCCATCGACTTCCTGCATGGATTAACAGATCGACACTGAATCTATTAGGGGCCGCCCTACACTTCCTACATTCAAATATTATTCGAACCTATTTTACTACCGCCATTTCCATTATCCATGCACCGATTACAGCCTATAAAAGTTATGTGTATGAGCTCTGAGGGACCAAGCCGGGAATTCGCGAAATAAATTGCTAAGAATTTAGTATTGGGCATAAAACGATTGTAGAACGAATCCTGGAATTTGTAAAAGAATATATAAGCTACAGCGCTTAAAGTGTGGTCCCTCAGTCGACACACTATCAGCCAGATCTCCGAAAGTATCTTAAAAATGAAGTTAATGTGATTACAATATTTATTAGTAAAGAATTTGTAAAGCTTATTATACTAAGTAACAAGACACAAAGTATTAAATATAAAAGAAACAAATATCTAAACTGTGGTACCTCAATCCACACCAAAATTTTAATACATAAGTGAAAATTAATTAATTTATTTATCTCGAACTTTTTCCAGTTAACGTTTCAGTACATCATCATCATTACAGCCCTTCACAAGTCCCCTGCTGAACATAGGCCTCCCCCAAGTAATGCCACAAAGCACGGTCCTGAGCCACCTGCATCCATTGACTTCCTGCATGTCTTACCAGGTCGTCACTCCATCTAGTGTGGGGTCGCCCTACACTACGCATACCGGTACGAGGCTGCCACTCGAGAACCTTTCTTCCCCATCGGTTATCGGTTCTTCGAGCTATATGGCCGGCCCATTGCCACTTCAGCTTACTAATCCGTTGGGCTATGTCGGTCACTCTGGTTTTAATGCGGATATCCTCATTTCTGAGTCTATCACGCAGAGAAACTTCGAGCATAGCCCTCTCCATAGCTCCCTGAGCGACCTTGAGCGTTATCATACGGCCAGCAGTGAAGGACCAGTATTTCAGTACAAGTATTAAACAGTTTTGTAAAAAAAGGAAATACGGCTAAACATTACAAGTCTCCAGGCCGTTTATTGTATACTAACTGTGTTACGAAAAGAATATAAGAAAGTGTAAGTGTTCTTTCCTTTTAGTAAAAATTTTCTACTAAAGAATAGAAAAATTTGAATGTATATTGAAAACAATTTCTATCGTAATACACCGGTTATTGTGACCACACAACGAAAAAAATTAAATTTTTCTCATAACACTTTTTTATTTTTTTACTTAATTGGGAACGGAAACGATAATTTCCCGTATCACATCCAATCCCATAAAACACTGACATCGGTAATAGCACTACCGGGAATCAGTGCTGAAATGATCTCGATTGCGCCTATGAATTTGTAGATTATGTTTTCACTGAAATTGTACGAAGGACATTAGCAAGAGAACTTGTGCGGTTAGTGAATAAAATAATTTTTAACAACTCGTACGTACTTATAATAAAGTTGGTCACTACAAGTAACACAGTTCCAATTTCCTTCATCAATACTTATTGCTTCTTCTAAAATACTGATACCAACAATATTCAAGGGCAAAAATGCAACGTATCTTTTGATTTCGTATCATTGGCAGAACGAAGTTTAGATGTTGTTTAGTGAAAATTTGCACTGAATGCAACGGGGGTCGTGTTTCTTACTTTGATTATTCAAGTTTGAGATACGATACGGCTTGCCATGTTTATGTACGTGTTCCGAACACTGAGAAACCACGCTACTAGTTCTCTGAATCCGATAGAAATTTTCATTTCCGTTCCCTACTAAGTAAAAAATAATAAAGATGATTTACACAACTAACAGGTGTATTTCCATAGAATTTATATAATGTGTTTATCTTAGTTCACAGTTTTCTATTAATTAGTAGATAATTATTACTGTAAGGTAAGAACACTTACATCTTCTTATATTTCCTTTCGTCACACAGCTAGCAAACGTAATATTATGTCTGGAGAATCTCTGGAGACATATAGAATGAGAGACCAGTTTTAACAGTAGCTATCTTAAAACTGCGCCAATATTTGGCCATATTTCTCTTTTTACAAAATCCTTCAAAACTTCTGCCATAACTGGAAAAACGCACGCGATAAATAATTTATTTAAGAAATTTTCTATATGTAATATATAAAATACATTATGTGGACCGAGGGACCACAGTTTAGATATTTGTATCTTTTATCTTTAACACTTTGTGTCTTATTGCTTATTAAAATAAGCTTTACAAATTCTTTACTGAATATCTATAATCAAATTAACTTCATTTTGGAGATACTTTCCGAGATCTGGGTGATAGACTGTGTCAACTGAGGGACCACACTTTAATGGCTGTAACTTTTTATGTATTCTTTATAAATTCCAGGATTCGTTCTACTATTGTTTAAGGTCTATTACTTAATCCATATCAATTCATTTCGCGAATTCCCCACTTGGTCCCTTAGTGCTCACATACATTAAAATTACACTCCTGTACATAAGCCTCCACATAGAACGCCTCATAGGAGGAATTTTGCCATAGCTGCCATGCTTGGCAGGCGGGACGACAATCGCAGTTCTTTTACTATTGAGTTGTTATCAGGAAGATGCTGCTGCTCATCTGCTGCGTCCTACGGCACACTCGGGATGATATGGTGCAGTGGATATTCTTACACCGCCACTACACGGTAAAATCGCCATTTATTTGTGAGTGTTTGGACTTGAAGTTAGATACCGTAATGTAAATTAATTTTTTTTATAATATAAGGGTGGCAAATGAGCGCACAGTCCACAGTTTCGAAGATAATATAATCTGATATTTATTTCGAAATATTTTAAACCATCTTTGGATAAGGTACTTAACATTTTTTTATAGAATACGGTGACAAACGAGCACACAGTGCACCTGATGATAAGTGGATGCTGTGGCCCATAGACATCTATATCTTCAATTAAAAATCAAAACGCAGGTGCGTTGTTACCCTTGAGGAATAACATGGAATGCCTCGTTTCCAGTAAAAAGGGTCACTGGTTCTCTACACTAACCATACGAAACACAGCAGCATTAAGCTACTATTTTACGCTGGTATTCTGTGAGAGCGTGGTCCTACCCCGGCCGAGCCGATCCTGTCGTGCTGCAACCACAATATAGCTGTAACATGACTCTGACACGTAACACGTCTCAACATACATAAATTGATCCGATAGTATAGAAAAGTATTAAGTCACTTACCGATTCTAGCATTCCATTATCCTGGATTTGATTACTGTGAGGAACATCGCCAATTAAATCTGGTAATTTTTCTGTTTTTCTATGTGAATTTTGATTACTTTCAGTATCCAGTAATGTATCACCTCCAATTTTTTCTACTATTTGAGGATTAAGCGCAACTCTTTCTGTTCTTTGTTGAGGGATTTTAAATTGATCTTCTGAGTAAGAAGCTTCTTCATTATAACCTGAGATATTGTGATGTGTAAGAGACTGAGAGCCTTTATACTGCCTATAGGTATTTTGTAATTGACTTCTGCTTGGATATTTTCCAATGGAGCAATTTCCCATTATAGAAGTCTTGCTCACAGTTGATTTAACGTTGCTAAATATTTTAGGATCCTTGGGTTTTGAGGGGATGTCATGGGGTGATAACGTTTGAGGGCCGCCTGGATCTTTAGTGTGATAAATCTCTGCTGGTAGCATTTCAATTGGTTGGCCTAAAGTATTGTACGTATAGCTTACTGGCTGCTTGAGATGCGATACAGGTTGATTTTGAGTAGTAGAAGCTGGAAAAATCGGTTCTTTTACTATTTTCTGCGGTGTGTTAGGCATTGGAACAGACTGTGATAAAGGTCGTGAATTTAAAATCGATTGTTGCATCTGGATTGTAGGCATATTTTTCATTTCTTTATTATTTGATAAAAGATTATTCGGTGCATCAGCATTTGGATCAACCAAATTATTTGTTAGTTGTTGTTGTTGCATATATTGTTGATCAAGCCCTTGTGATTGTAGTTGCTGTTGCCCTGGTTGTTGATGATTTCCTGAAGCTGATGTCAGCGTCTTATAAGCTTGTGGATATAATTTGATTCCTTCATTATACGAATAATTTGACTGGTCATCGTTTTGTATGATCTGCTTATTTGTAACCATATGATCATCTAAGGGCTTGGAAATGTTATTTTGGTATACATGATTTGGATTTACATTTGATTGCGCTAAATTAGTAGCAAACATATGTGTTACTTCTGACCCCGTCTCTACAACAGGTTGTTGTTCTGTTTGTGTTGGATTAAAATTACTATTTACTCCTGAATTATTATTATTCATTATCCTATGCATTGTATCAAAGGCTGCTCGTTTTTGATTGGCAGGATTCATTTGTACAGCTATTGCCATAGGATCAAAACCTAAATCCCCGCCTAAATTTTGCGTTACACCAGGGAACATCTCATTAAATTTAGCAATACCTTGGGTATGTTGTCCAAAATGCTTCGGATGTGGTGCTATTGGTTGAACCCTATAATTGGAATTCACATTTCGCATTGATAATTTATTTTGATTTGCACCTTGCATTTGGTTACCTAAATTCCCTTGATTATTGTCATGATTTTGATTAAACGTGTGCACTTGTCTGTCAACACCTTGATACATGTTCGTTTGGACAGGTAACGGCATAACTCCCACTTTTCCATGAGGGGATTGAGGCGCATCAATAACCATGGGCTGCGTTAAGGAACCTGTTTCCCCTTGTATGTTGTTTGCTTTCATTTTGTTTCCACTCATCATCATATTTACTAGGTGAGGGCCCATCCCGTTCATATGACCTTCCATTCTTGGATTTAAATTAAAACTTTGATTGCTGTTAGGGGTATTTTCAAGATTTCTGCTGTCTTTATTTTGCGTGAGCTGCGTATTGGTTTGTCCTTGCGATGCAGTCATCGCATTAACACTCTGGTTATTCATTATCGTGTTAGCTGGTGTGATCGTTTTTAAATCATTATACACTTCATTTACAACAGGCTGCATAAGGTTTTCGCTTAAGTACTGGTATGTATCGCCGTACATTTTTGCTGGGTTACAGTGACCCATACATGATTGGTTCATATGCTGTGAATTTGAGTACCCACAGGGCCCTCTCCCGCATGGTGTACTAAAATTATTATAACCGTGGCTATGGCAACATCCATGCTTGCAACCACTAGACGCTTGAGGTTGAGGTTGAGGACTTGAAGGTTGAGGATTTGTATTACCGAATAATTTCCCTATACATCCGCTGAAAATGTTACTTATTTGTAGTTAATAGAATTAAAATTACAAAAAATCAAGTTCAACCTATAATTGTACAATAACTACTGTTTCAGAACATTGCAGTCCGCTCCTTAAATTATTCATAGAAATCCAAAAGTTAATACCAAATTCCAAAGCCCATGATACGAATACATAATATACAAAAACTGTTCCATGTGAAATACATATTCGTTTTATTAATCTCTCTCTTTCTATCTCTCCCTTTCTCTCTCTCTCTCTCTCTCTCTCTCTTTCTATCTCTCTCTCTCTCTATAGTCTGAATCTAATAGTTCAGTAGCCTAGCCCAGCCTACTTGCTTTCATAAGCTGTAGCTTATGAAAGTTTACTGCTGGCCATAGGCCTCTTCCATAGATTGCCTGATAGGAGGAATTTTGCCATAGTTGAAACGCTTGGCAGACGGGTTGGCAACCGCAGCTATCCATAACTTTGAAATACTTTAAGTTGTAATCAAGAAGATGCTACTGCCCATCTTCGGTTTGAGTATCCCTCTGTCACCTCGTACGATATCCACTGGACGATATTGTGTGGTGGTGGATATTATTACATTGCGAACACACTTTATATTATAGTTCAATACAAATACAATTTAATGATGTATGCTACCACTATTCGCCTTAAAGCACATCATTTTTAAGTTCATTTGGACATCACACTAGTTTAGGACTTAATAAAATAAATGCTTAATTCTAAATTATCATGTCAAATAATTTCAAGAAACTGTACGAGACACCAGACTAATATACACAAACCGTCGCATTACAAAAAGTAATTTATGGTAAGAAAGACTAGTCTTAAAACTTAGTTTGAGCTCGAGACTATTAATAAACCATCATCAGACCGACACACACGACTGAAACGTCTCACACGTACTCAGATGAAGTAAATAAAGGTCTTTTTACTTCATTTCAGCACATACATGCACAACAGTCATTGATTATGCCATCTTTGCCATATAAATTTTACGGAAATGAAGTTCTTACATTTAAGGCGGTACCCTGACCAAAACCCGCCAAAAGTGCGTTTTTGAGAGAATATTATCTCATTAGTTATGAGAAATAAGCTACATCTAAAAGCACATTATTAATGTTCGATATCCTATCATCACATTCCACGTTCTAATTTGTTTTTTATGTGTTATGAATACATTTCAAATCTACTTTTAAAAAATGACTAAAATTATTGATTACATGCATCTGTTGTTAAAGGAAATGCTCTAATCATTTGAGAATTACTCTAATGGATAGATAATTTAAAAATCTATATTCTACACGTTTTATTTAATTTCTTAAGTTCGCTTATCTCTTTTAATTGAAATAATTCCAAATATTCGGGCGTATTTTTCCGTGATATATTGTAGCTAGAGCGCGTGGATTGTATGGGACCGAACGCTCAAGGTCTCTCGCTGGAAGAACCGTCTTAAAAACCTATACTAATGCTAAACACTAGCTGCCCGCGATTCATTAAAATGTGGAATCAGAACGCCGCCTGTTGCGCTCTCTGTCGCACTTACGGGCCTTATAATACCATTTCTCCATTTTATTGCATCTTGGTCAGTATGTTTGACATTAGTATAAAAGTCATGATGAAAATATTTTGCTACACACAGGTCTACCTATTTCTATAAGTAGGTACATGAACCTAATAGTACCAAATGGAAAACCTTTATGCAACCATATCCTTAGGCGTCACGTAATAGACAAAATTATTGTTTTAAAAAATCTGATATATGTAGTCTTTAGGAATAATAAACCGTTGTGCAATTAAAATCATAAGGAGAAGGAACTTTAAAGCAATCAATCACTTGAATAAGTCTGAACGAGGAAAAAACCCCCATAAAAAATAAACTCACCAATCAGCACTTTTAAGTTGATTCATAACACTGCCTAATTCACTCAAAATTTTTTGTTTGTCTAGGGCCATTTTAGCTTACGACCATAAAATCAGTAAGGTACACCTAATGTAATTTTAAATAACATTTTATTTTGCTATAAATTTTGTAAGTTCATAGATCTTGTGCCAAATGTATAGTGTTTTGTTTTCAATAATTGTCAAAAGTGCTATATTTCTTAATATTATATTTAAAACGGCCAGTGCTTTTACGAATAAAATACGGATACTTTCAAAATATATTTACTTAGATTTAAAATACATAGATACTGGCGTAATTTACCAGCGACCAGCCTGCCGGCTTCCCCCAGATGGGATCTATTTTTCAATATGTATGACGTCTTGTAAAATGAAGAAATTCTTGGCAAATGATTTCCGTAGCCCTTTTCTAAAAAACTTTATGATTTAATTTAACAGTTTCAAATGAAACGTGCTCAAATCCAGTTTTTAATAATTGATTTAAAGGTTTGGCTTTGCGCTTCATTTATTAGTCATAGAAAAACCAAATTATAGGGGGTGCTGTAAGCCTATTAATATTATTGGTATCCGTGTAATCAAAACGACTCCTCCAGTTCTACATCCGGTCAGAAAAATGCACTGAATTAAGATGGGTTCTTAATTATTTTACTTATATACTATTTAATAACTTTGCGTTTACTGATTAAAGGTTCAGTGAGTTAGTCTTTTAGTTGTTGCTTCAGTACTTTGGGATTGTGGTTATGGGCTAAGGTTCAAGCTTTGACCTTTGAGATGCATAAGTGACCAAAGGTCCAAAGGTATTCAAACCACCTTAGAGTTAGAGTGGGAATGGACATTTTTATAAAAATTACAATGTAATATTATCGCATGATGACATCGATGTAAGAATGTTTTATTAGTTGTTAGATATTCGCATTACTCGATAGAATCTCCCAAAGGCTTCGTAATTTTCGTATCAGCATATTGTAAAGAAAAAATCTATAAAAAGTGAATGAAATGAAGACCGCCAGGTTTGTTCTCGTAATTTTTCCGTATATATCGTAGATATAAATCTATGTTTTTTATATTTATATATTATCCTTTAGGCCACCACATACATACGGAATTCCGTTTCAGGATTCCGATTCAGAATCCGAACGTAGCAAGTCCATATAAATTCAAGGACCCGCCATACACGTACGGCAATTTTCCGTACGGAATTACGGATTCCGTATGACCGCCTGTGCGTTCGGAATCCTGAATGGAAAAAAGCCACTCCGAACGCTTCCATAGATTTTCTATGAGTCGCAACACACATTCGTTAATTACGTACGGTACGCACCCAGTGTGGGTCGCACAACCGAAGCAAATGCAAGATAAAGCATATAAAAAACTTCAAAAGTAATCTAAAATAAACACTTGAATAAATAAAATAAAGCAGTTTCATTTATTTATTTTTGCACCATAAATTTAGTGTTTAATATCAGGTGGAAGTAAATAGGTATTATCATTGGCCTACTAAGCCTTAAGCCTAAGGAATGAAAAAGTAGGTAAAGAAAACTAAGCTATCGTTTGCATAATGGTTCTTCTAAGATTCCTGTCTGATGTGTATAGTATCCAAAGATTTTTCGCCTTTAAGGCGAATAATGTCCATTAAGGGTGATTTCGTTTGTTTTATAGATTGGACAACAAGACGCAGTTTCCAACACAAATTGTTTTCTTGGGTGTCGAAAATGTGTTACAACAATCTCACATCTACAGAAGATAGGTTAAACTGCACAATGAGGGCTAATAATTTACCGCTCACCAGATGTATCATTTAATTGAGAAGATAGTTTTAAATAAAAGTTTATCACAAAACAATGGCTCAGTAGTTGGATTTATTTATTTTTAATCTAATTAATATAAAATATAACTAAAAGACTATTCTTAAGTCTCTACTAAAAATCTGTAAAATATTACACTTCATTTTAAAATGGCGCCGCCCTGGAGGTAGAAAAAGTCGTGGATTCGTCATTTCCATGATACGGAATCCCGAATCAGAATACTGAAACGGAATATCGAAACGGAATTCCGTATGTATGTGTCCGGCTTTAACCCTGTATTGTATATACTTAATATACTCTTTACTTATACCGCTCTACTCTATGTTGTTATTCTTGTATTTCTTGTTTCTTGCTTGTCATTGCTCATTGCATTGTCATTTTCATTTCCGTATATATTACTATACTCTTTGATTTTGCGTTTTTACCGCTGGGACGTGAGCACTGAGCAGTGAATATTCTTACATTGTATTGTTAAAACAACAAAAGCAATAATTAGTACTTCTTATTAATATATGAGCTACAATTATTGTTTGTTTTAACTTCAAAGTGCACCAATATAATAGAGATAGCACTATCTGTTTTTTTAGATGAAAGATATTTTATAGATCAAAGTCCAATCAGAATTATTATCAGTGCCTTCACTTCGTGGCTGCCGTTGGAGATCAAGAGGTAATTATTTGAAATATCACAAAATGGGTAGGAAAGTATACGTTGTTGGTGTTGGCATGACGAAGTTCGTCAAACCAAATTCAGGTAACGATTACCCAGAGATGGGTAAAGAAGCAGTAGAAGCGGCGCTAGCTGATGCACGTATTCCATACGAAGTAGTTCAGCAGGCGGTGTGTGGCTATGTTATGGGTGATTCCACCTGTGGCCAACGTGTGCTTTACCAGGTTGGCATGACTGGCATCCCTATTTATAATGTCAATAACAATTGTTCAACTGGTTCCAATGCTCTGTTTATTGCCAAACAATTCATAGAAGGAGGTATAGCTGACGTTGTATTGGCAGTGGGTTTTGAAAAAATGGCTCCTGGTGCTCTGGGTGGTAGTGGATTTACAGACAGAACAAATCCATTGGATAGACATACATTAAAAATGGCGGATATGGTTGATCTAGCTGCTGCGCCTATGACTGCTCAGTATTTTGGCAATGCAGCTATTGAGCACATGAAGAAATATGGCACAACGGAATTACACCTCGCTAAGATAGCTGCAAAAAATCACCGTCACGGGGCTAAAAATCCTAGAGCTCAGAATGGGAGAGAGTATACTGTGGAAGAAGTGCTAAAATCCAGAAAAATCTATGGTCCTCTTACAAAACTAGAATGTTGTCCTACAAGCGATGGGGCTGGAGCAGCAGTCCTCATGTCTGAGGAAGCGGTAATCAGATATGGTTTACAGCAGAAAGCTGTTGAGATCATTGGCATGGAAATGGCGACTGACACTGCTGCTGTTTTCACAGAAAACAGTTTGATGAAAGTGGCCGGATATGATATGACTGCTTTAGCAGCAAAGAGATTGTATGAAAAGACTGGTATATCACCAAAGCAAGTTGATGTAGTTGAACTGCATGACTGCTTTGCTGCTAATGAACTTATTACTTACGAAGGCTTGCAATTGTGTGGAGAGGGTGAAGCAGGCAAATTTATTGATGCTGGAGATAACACTTATGGTGGCAGAGTTGTAGTAAATCCTAGTGGAGGATTGATTGCAAAGGGTCATCCTCTTGGCGCTACTGGATTGGCACAGTGTGCAGAGTTAGTTTGGCAGCTTCGTGGAGAGGCTGGAGATAGACAGGTTTGTTAAATGTGTTGATGAATTGCTAAAGAATGGTTTCCTTTGTTGAAAGGGCTGAAATATATCATGGTATCAAAATTCAAACCTTGCTTGTGATTATATCTTTGCTCTTTGTTTCCTGAGCCTACATTTTGTATCAAGAAATGATTGTCTACGTAAATGTGAATTTATTTATAGCGGACATGGTTTAATGTTTCATGAATCAACATCAATCTGGACTGCTAATGTCTATTCTTTCGTGCTAAGAAAATTAACATTTAATACAAATTAAAAACTGATTTAGAACTAAAAATAATATAAAAGAATTTAGGTCCCAACTTTAGAATGTTAAATTATTTTACGTTATTTTTAGTTGTAAGTCATTGGCTGCATTTGGCAGAAAAAAGCGCTAGGAAGCGCTAGTAAGCAAAATGGCGAAACTATACAGTTTTCGGCCAGGACACATTTGCTAACTTCAGTAGCGTTGACACAATCTGCCATTTTGCTTATTTATTTTGTTTGTTTTGAAGTAGAGCTTATAAGTTGTTTTGTGTAATTAGTGTCAAGTAATATAATGATATCAATAAACATATTAAACATGTTATTAAAAATTCATGGTTGGTAAGTTTTTAATATGAATACTTTTACAAACATATATTTAAATTAGGTTAGGTTCCCCGGTTAAAGCTAACTTAGTGTCCTAGAGGAAAATAGCTATTTACTATTTGACAGTGTTTACCACTTACAATCGCCTTTTTGCTTACAAGCGCTTCCTAGCGCTTTTTTCTGCCAAACACAGCCAGTTTTTACTTTTTACTCATAGTTAATTTTCATCTCTTTTGCGTAAAGTATGGAACATCACAATCTCAGTGTCATCAAAATAGTTCTGATAAAAATTTTGGGTTCCTATAAAGTAAAATTTTTTACAAATTGATCTAGGACCATCCTTTATGTATAATCTATTTATTAAAAAAAGAGTCGTCAAAATTGGTTCACATTGAAAGAGGTATCGACAAAAACTAAACATACAGTCAAATCTTAACTGTTCTGGGTCTGGATGTTTGTCCTTGTGCAATCTACATACTGCCTCCATTTTACAGTAGAAGTTTTACATTTTTATTTAACATATTAAAAAAGCAAAAAAAGAGAACATATTCATTGGAAAGGACATATCTCAATGGATATAGAGTAATACATTATGTCGAAATATCATTTCTAAGTTATTTGAAGTTTGCTTTTATTTTATTTTTAAGTTTTTTATTTCACCACACTAGAGTTAAATATACTCAAAACTCAAAACATTTTATTGCAATCATGTGGTTACATAAATAGTCCTTATGTTGAATACATCCAACCAAACATGAGCCCTGATAGAGTGTAGCAATATTATATTATATTATGTTATATATCAATTTCATTTAAAGTATGTAATTTGTGTTATGTGCCTAGCACCTGGCACAGTGATGGCATTTATACAGTAATGAGAAGCAACAGAGTGACTTCATTTCAGTAAGGTGCCTAGTTATTTCACAGTAATATTATTAGAAGATTAAATGTGATTAATGCTGTGAAACAAATCAAACATTGAAGCATGCATTATATTATATTATATGCATTATATTATCCGGTATATTAGGAAAAGTAGAACATACTAAATAAAACAGATTGTGTATGAAGTAGTGCTATGTTGCAGCTATATTATGATTGTAGTGCAAATAGGTTGGCTAGAACAGGGAGAAACTCCTCTCTCACAGAATACCAGCGTAAAACAGCAGCTTAATGCTACTTTGGTTTTGTAAGGTAAGTTTAAAGAACCGGAGGCCCTTTTTACTGGATATGAGATATTCCATCTTACTTATCAGGAGTTACAGCACAACTGCATTTCAATTCTTCATTGAGGATAGATGTCATGAGCCACATATACTTATATACTTTAATTGCATAAAAAATAAATATCCATTAGTGTAGAGAACCGGCGACCCTTTTTACTGGAAATGAGGCAGTCCATGTTGGATTGGACCTCATGGGTAACAATGCATCTACATTTTTAATCGTAATCGAGGATAGATATAGATGTCTATGGGCCACAGCAACCACTTACCATCAGGTGGACTGTGTGCTCGTTTGTCACCCTATCTTATAAAAAAAAATCTGTCAGTCTGTATGTAACAACCATTTTCTCAAACAATTTCAAAATAGAGGAAGTTTCCAATTCAACTGTATTTTTTTTGTGTATGTTGAGCAATATTTTTGTAATTTGTGAACAGATGATTAGATAACTGTAAAAATAGTAGAAACTGACATTAGATAACTAGAAAGAAGATAATTTCACACACACAATTCAGTAGCTACTGAACTTGGTACTAAGGCATGTTGATGAATTAATGCCCTGATTTTTTATATAAAGAGAGGGCAAACGAGTATGTGGCTCACCTGATGGAAAGTGACTATCGCTGCCTATGAACAACTGCGAAACCAGGAAAATTGCAGGTATACTTCAGAAACAATTAAATTATACAGAAAATATTTTATTCTTTTTATTGGTTTTTGGTTGTTGTTTGTTGGTTAGACTTGTTAGAAATTGTTAGACTATTAGGATTATATGGCTAAAATTCAGTATCTACAAACAAAAGGGAATGTGTAAGTATATTTTTACTGTAGTATATTATATAAATTTGTATAATAACTGCATGTCCTACTGAAGCTTTGATTTTAGTCACCTTCGGCTTAGACCAAAATGGGCCGAATTTTTGGCAGAAGCCGAAGGTTTCTAGCAATCGCCAAAATTGAACGAACTGTCGATATAACTTAGCTAGAGTGCATTGGACGTGTCTCTCTCCGGTCATGTCGATTTACCGTCCCATCGGATTATGAGAGTGAGGGAGTAGAGAGTGCACCTGTGCTTGCGTATACACTTGGGCACTATAATCCTGTCCTGCGCCGATGGCTAGCCTCTGTTGAGGCAGGCCGCCGTGGCCGAAATTCGGTCTGGAGGACATTATGATTATTATCATGTTATGTTATTTTCGTCAAAACGATAGAAAATAATTTTATACTTACATATAAATAATATAAAGTTTTTTATCTATCAGAAATTACGAGCAAATTAATTTTAACTTTTTTATTGGAATAACAAAAGAGCAAACAGTCAATCTGATGGTTAGTGGATGCTGTAACCCATAGACATATTCATCTATCCTCCGTTAAGAATCAAAATGCAGTTGTACTGTCAACCTGAGGACTAAAATGGAATGTCTCGTTTACAGTGAAAGGGCTCTCCAGTTCTCTAACTTACCATATCAAACACAGCTGTATTAAGCTGCTATTTTACGTTCGTATTCTGTGAGAGAGCTCCCTCTCATAAATGAGGGGAGACCTGTTCCCAGCAGTGGGACATATACAGGCTGTAACTTTAACTTTTATTCTGTGAGAGCGTATTCCACCGACTGGCTCATTCTGATCCAATAGCTGCAGTTCTACCACGTAAAACGATGCGAATTTTTGGCATAAAAATGAAATTGAAAATAATTGTGTCCTTAACATTGATTAGTAACAGTATTATGCCGTGGCCAGAACCATCCAGGAAACATGTGAAAATGCTTTCTTGGGTGGTTCTATTTTAAATAAATACAACCTTAAATGTTTGACTGAAGCTCAGATTATTGTGTAATCAGTATTGTTTCTTGTACTATTATTTATTCTGTGTGTTATTGTTTTAACTTTTGTTTAATCATTTACAAATAACTTCTTTATCAATACAAACCTCTGAGCTTTTACCGATAAGGTAGGGGGCAATGAAATTTAAAGTAATCTATCAAATTTATCACACAATAAATAGCAACTGAATTACGTCTTTAATATTATAGTGTTACTTTTATTAATGATACGGCGATACGGCTCAGATTTCTTTGCGTAAACAAATAAATACTTATAAGTCTGTTTTTAGTTTTAACGTCGATTTTAGTGCTAAGGCAAAACCAAAGATTTAAATAGTGGGAAAACAGGTGACGTAACAAAGTTTTTGTATGATAACTAGTTTGTGTATTTCGCAGGTGCCGCGTGCACGTATTGCCTTACAACACAATTTGGGACTCGGTGGCGCCGTAGTTATAGCGATGTACCGCAAGGGCTTCGAAAATGCCTCTCCCAACCAGGTCGCTGCTATCGCGGACAATCCCGAAGGCTTCAAAGTGTACAAATACATGAAGATTTTGGAAGACGCGATGCAGACCGACGAGGAAAACCTTATTGAAAAAGTCAGAGGCATCTACGGATTTAAAGTTAGGAATGGTCCCAACGGCGTCGAGGGATACTGGGTCATAAATGCGAAGGAGGGCAAAGGAAAGGTCACGTACAACGGCAAGGAGAAACCGGATGTGACATTCACAATTAACGATGAAGACGTCGTCGAACTGATATCGGGCAAACTAAACCCTCAAAAGGCGTTTTTCCAAGGCAAGATTAAGATTCAGGGTAACATGGGCCTCGCGATGAAGTTGACCGACTTGCAGCGAACGGCGGCGGGCAGGATTGACGCCATCCGTTCGAAGCTATAAAAAATCTGCCAAAACCGGTTACAAACCGGTAGAAACTGTTGTACTTCGGGTTATGGGAATGCATTGGGAATGAGTTTCTTTTTTAATTTTGTACGTTTCCTCACGCGATATAAAATATATTTTACAATGAAAACACATTATATTTTAGAAGTTTAATGTTAAGTGCAATGTCTATGTGCTGTTATGTTTTATTTAATCATTCCAGATGGTTTTATATGAAATAATAATGTTGTTAAATACTTTTATATACAAATATCAAAAACGATTTTTATTTCAATCATAACTTACAACTAATTTATTTTGTACCGTTACAGCCTATTTAATGTCCACTGCTGAACATAGACCACATAGATCGCCTCATGATGAGGATATTTGCCATAGTTGCCACGCGTGGCATGCAGGTTGGCAACCGCAGTTTCCTTTTAGTTATTACGAAGATTCAGCTGCTCATCTTCTAGTTTGTTTCCCCTCTGGCACCTGTTACGACACCCACGGGACGATGTAAGGTAGCGGATATGCCTACCGCGCCACTATATGACGAGATATTTTATAATGGGGTATTCAGTTTATCCACCCTAGGGTGGATACTCGGGATCGCGTGTTCGTTGATCCACCTCAGACGAGGTGTTATTAATTCGCATTCGCTATTTTTCTTCCGTTTTTCCCACTCGGCTGTATACAGTAGTTTAAAATAAAAACATGGCATCTGGCCCAAGATAACATAATAGACATTAGCGTACTTTTATAAAAATACATACTTCTTGTTTAAAGGTCGAAACGAATACTTTTAATTGTTCAATTATATATCATTCTATGTGACATCATTTACGTCATTTTGGCTAGTAGGTAATATATAAGTCAATGCATTTTGGAGATATGAAGAAAGAAATGTTATATTGCCATCTTTGAGTAAAGATTGCCATAGACTTATACTACTGTTTATTTCAATTATATTTTATTGAGGTAGATATTTAAATTAAATAAATATGTTGTTTATTGTATAAACAACAGTATTCGAATAATACGGTACTTAACAATTTTTAAAATGTCTTTTAAAAATTGTTAAGTGCGTATTCAGAGACTAATTTAAACAAGATATATAATTACGCCACTGACCTTTATAAACTCATCGGCACGGAAACTTGGCCACTCGTGAATTTGCTGATTATTTGCACTGAAACGTTTTTTTAACAGTAAATTAAGGGTAGATGCATTCAATAAGTGTCTCTAATGGTTTTAGAACATAGAAATTTAATGTTTACTTCACCGAAATTTTTCTTTTCAAGATAACATGTTTTCACTAAAATTAACATCTTTCCATTGTCACTTTAAAAACACTACAAAGTTAAAAATTAAGTCTGTTTCTTTATTGTCTATCAGTTTTAATATCGGGTGTTTCCTCCTCTAGCCCTGATAACCGCTTGCATTCGATCTGGCATGCTTTGAAGGATGTTTCTGACATCAACTTGCGGTATGCTGTCCCAAGCGGCCAGCGCTGCATTTCGGAGCTCATTTAGAGTTTGTGGCGGTTTGGAGCTGGACTTTATCTTTCTTTTGAGCATACCCCATACATGCTCAATTGGATTTAAGTCCGGGCTACGAGCTGGCCACTGTAATTTTTGTATTCCAACCTCTTCCAGATATTCCTCTACACAATGTGCGACGTGCGGGCGTGCATTATCGTGCATGAGGAGGAATTGGTCGTGTCCAATGAATCCCGAATAAGGCATTACGTGCTCCTGAAGAACTTCCTCGATGTATCGAGTAGCTGTAAGCCGATTATCGACGATGACCAACTCTGTACGTGCGTCGGAACTTACACCTCCCCATACCATTATTGAGTCTCCATGAAAACTCACAGTTTGGGTGGTGGTAATGGGTAGAAACCTCTCTCCTCTTTTTCTCCACACTCGTTCTCGACCGTCTGGAGCACGTAAAGCTATTCGACACTCATCTGTGAACAACACTCTAGCCCATTGCTCGTGGGTCCAATTGACATGTTCTCTTGCGAACTGAAGTCGGGCTACTCGGTGATGTCTGAGAAGTTCTGGACCTCGTGCTGGTCTACGAGCTTTTAAATTCACTTCCTCCATTCGTCTTCTCACCGTACGCTCACTAACATTAACGCCTCTTGCGATTTGGAGCCGCTGGCGTATCTCAACAGCGGTCAGGTAGCGGTTTCTCAAAATCTCCATAACAATAAAACGATCGTCCCGGGCCGATGTGCACCTTACGCCCCCACTGCCTGGCCTGCGGGTGTAGCGGCCTGTCTCCTGGTATCGTTTCAGTGAATACTGCATTGAGGACCGTGGTACGTTAAGCACAATAGCAACTTCACGCTGTGTCAGCCCTTGGTCAATTAATGCTACTGCTTGTGCAACTTGTGCTGGTGTTAATGGCATTTTTATTGGCTTTAAAGCACCTTTAGTTATTTAATTAAGACACATGATCACAATAATTGAATAACCTTACAGTAAACTTTTCACAACACACAAATTTAAAGTGTGAACTTAGTCGCTCAAATGACCTGATTCAACTAAAAATTAAAGAATTCGTCATGGTGCACTTAAACATAATGAATTACCCTCTTGAACTTGAGGGTAAACATTTTTTGACATACTTGCATAACAAACATTCATCAGAAACACTTAAAGCTTTTGCTATCGCGAGATAACTGCTTGGCCAAGTTTCCGTGCCGGTGAGTGTATATACAAGTACGCTGTATATATAGAGGTCAGTGAATTACGTCTACTCAATAATGAAAATAGTGTTGGTAATTTCCTGGACATATTGCAGAAATTATAAATTACTTATCATTATTTAAAACAAGGAAATTTAATTCGGTTTTAAATGCAATACGTAGGTAATATGAATTTTGTTTAAGTTAGATATTAATCAATAATAATATTTTAAGGTATGAATATACTTTCTGTTCAACTATACTTGGGGTGGAAAAGCGGAACAACTACCAAAAAGTGAATTCCGATTATCCACCCCGTCTAGGGTGGATAAACGAACACGCGTTTCCTAGTATCCACCCTAAGGTGGATTTCTTAGGGCGGATAAACGGAGTAAACCATTTCCTCACTTAAATTTAAAGCTTCAAGGTCAAATGGCTTGACATTAAAGATGGTACCTAAATACAAGGCAAAATAAATTACCCACACCTATGCTAATACCTACATACGTCATAAACGCATATCTATGTTTTGTTACATACCACGTGACTGGTAACATATGTACTTAATAATTTTGTAATACTTTTAGTTAGATATAATAGCATAAATCATTAATAACGTAGACAAAGCTTTTTGTCAAAGCATCGAGCCCGAATTGTTCTAGTTTGTCACCTAGGGTCTTTAGGGTATATTCTATAAAAAAGGACTTGCGCGATCATGTCGCCGTGACTCGGAATAAAATTAAGGATGTTTTACTGTTGCAAGTCTGTGAACGCAAATATTAATTATGCCAATAATGTAATGTAATTAACGTGTCTCTATAATTAAACAAAACAGTTATAACTAATTAGGTTAGTACCTCAACTGATAACCGTAAATAGAATATTTTGATGAATACCTACACAATAATGTGTTTTAGACTATAATTTCGGATTCTAGAGAGTCTTTCAATAACTTCTTAATAATTTAAAGTCTAAATTATACAGGGTGATTTTTTACCGTCTGGAAAAAAATAAGGTGTAACAGGCAGTTGAACGGAAAGGAAGCCTATGGCACTGATATTTTACAATTTCTTTTTATTTTACATTAACACATTATTAAGTTGATCTATCAATAAATACTACTAATTTGAAATAAACTTTCGGCATTGAAAATAACAACAAAATGTTTAAAATAAATAAATAAATCAATTAAAAATATCGAATATATGACTTACACATATTAGGGCAACGGTCTGGATAAGGGCAGTGGGTCCATATGGAATTTATGTATGTAAACAAATTAAAAAGAAGAAAGCAAATGTATTAAACGTATTAAAAAGAAAAAAAAAGAAAATATGGATTCGATTGCTGGAGATCTTGGATGAATATAATTTATCAAGTCAGACTTAAAATAAGCACAATAATTGCATTATCTATAGTCTATACTATTAAAGCCAAATACAAACCCACTGCAGAACATAAACCGCTCTCAAAGGCTGCCATTAAACACGCGGTCTTTTTTTGGACATAGGTTAATGGTTTTGAACATGGGGACAAGGACGGGTATGTCAGACTCGTGCTGACTAAAACTCTATGGTGTTCCAACTTCGCCGCATATTAGTAGGTCTGCGGGAGCGCCCTCGCACACATCCACGTCCCCACCAACATCAACCGCCCCGTAGCAGCCCCTCCTCCAGGAGAAGTTTTCCTCCCCCTCCTTATCCTCAGGCGAGGTGCGCCCTGCTTCACGGACCTCATCTGATATGCATAGGCCATGGGGCCAAGAAACCCAAGCACTTGGAACCACTAGCTTTCCCGACCCCAGCGGCAGAAAACACGCGGTCTTAAGCCAACTATAATAACGTTCTCCTTTGGATGATGTTTACTATAGTTGCCACTAGCCACGCTTGGCTAGCTGGTTCTTTGGGTTGGTAACTGCAGTCTTTTTTTGATATTTCAGGAAAATGTTAATTAATAAACTGATAGGAATTATTCTTCAATATTTATTTTACAAAATTGTAAAATTTTTTTTATAAATAATACCATGGTCCTTAGCCCTAATATACTTGTGAATAAAAATATAAATATTTAGGGTCACAGTTAGATTATACATATTATGCAAACTTTAAAAATTTTCAAAAATATTTGGAAGTTGTCGCGATGTCAGTCGACGGATCAATCGACGGATTTAACTCGGCTGGGCACCGTTCGGGAAATTACGTCACATCTTCTCGTCAGGAATACCTCAAAACCTGAAAACTAAGTTGTACAACCAGTGCGTGTTACCAGTGATGACCTACGGAACCGAGACGTGGTCCTTCACTGCTGGCCGTATGAGGACGCTCAAAGTCGCTCAGCGAGCTATGGAGAGGGCTAGGCTCGGAGTTTCTCTGCGTGATAAATTTAGAAATGAGGATATCCGCAGTAGAACCAGAGTGACCGACATAGCCCAACCGATTAGTAAGCTGAAGTGGCAATGGGCCGGCCATATAGCTCGAAGAACCGACAACTGTTGGGGAGAAAAGGTTCTCGAGTGGTAGCCTCGTACCGGTAGGCGAAGTGTAGGACGACCCCCCACTAGATGGAGTGACGACCTGGTAAGACATGCAGGAAGTCGATGGATGCAGGTGGCTCAGGACCGTGCTTTGGCATACCTTGGGGGAGGCCTATGTTCAGTAGTGGACTTGTGAAGGGCTGTAAGGATGATTATGATGATGTCGCGATATCCTAAATGGTCCATGGTATCGATCATATGTATGTTGGCATATTAGATTAATATTAGGTATCACTTACCAGGCGGTCCCATAATGAACTGGCCTGATATAGTTCAACGCGACATGTCGCTACATGTTGTGTTGCATTAAATAGTACGTTTATCGTGCACTTAATATAAGAAACATGCATCGACATGAAATGCTTAGTCTTAGTTTAACAGGCATTTGAATAACGAGAGTCGCGTATTTTTTCAAAATGTCGAAAACTGAGTATCGAAGTGTCAAAGTTTCTGTTTAAAGAAGGTTTATCCCCTGCCCAAATAAAAGAACGATTGGATGGCGTGTATAAGGAGTCTGCCCCCTCCTATAGCACAGTGAAAAATTGGGTGAAAGAGTTTCGCCTCGGGAGAGAAACCGTCGAAGACTTTGGCCACGACGGTCGACCTGTGGAAGTGCTCATTCCCGAAACGATTGCTCTTATCGAAGAGGAGGTTCTGAGTGACCGCCGTTTGAAGATTAGAGAAATTGCAGCAAGGCTTGGGCTCTCTAAGAGTACCGTTCATCGCGCGATCCATGAACATCTTCACATGAAAAAAGTGAGTGCAAGATGGGTACCGAAACTTCTTTCAGCGGTACAGAGACAGGAAAGAGTGCGCTGCGCTTCGGAGTTTTTGGATCTTTGTGGCGGAAATCCAAAGACTGTGATCGAGCGGCTAGTGACTAGTGATGAAACTATGATCTTGTATTATGATCCACAAAGCAAGCGCGAGTCAATGGAATGGCGTTATAAGGGTGAAAAGCCCCCTAGAAAGGCAAAGGTGCAACAATCGACTAAAAAACTGATGTGCACAATATTTTGGGATTTTCAAGGCATTTTGATGGTGGATTTTAAAGAACCTAATACAGTCGTGAACGGCGAATATTATGCTTCTTTAATATATAAATTACGAGACAAGATAAAGGAAAAACGAAGAGGCAAGCTGTCTAAAGGTGTCCTGTTGCTCCATGACAACGCCCCTGTTCATACCGCTGGTGTTTCGAAGGATGCAGTTCGTCAATGCGGGTTCACAGAAGTTCAACATCCACCTTACAGTCCAGACATGGCCCCGTCCGACTATTATTTATTTCCAAATTTAAAGCGGGACTTAAGAGAAAGAAAATTTTCAAGCGATGAAGAGTTGCAGGCGGCCGTCTTCAGTCATTTTGAGGATAAAAAATGTGATTATTTTTATAAAGGTTTAGAGATGTTGATTCACAGATGTCAGAAGTGTGTTAGTATTCATGGTGATTATATTGAAAAATAAAATTGGTTTCGTTTCATTTCCTTCATTGGTTCATAGTTAGGCCAATTCATTATGGGACCGCCTACGTAGGTATATGATTTAATATAACACTCATTTATCAGAATCTACGAAAATAGATATTGTACTAAATGTCAAAGACTTGGAAACAATACGTATACAACATTTTTCGCCTTATTACAAAAAGTTTTCCTAGGCGTCGACATGTCGAGTGATGTACAGTTTCGTGGTCACTTGGAAGAGAAAACCAAATTGGCATCTGAAAAGCTTGTCGTGCTCAACAGAGCGGGACAGTATTTCGTGCCGGCACACCGCCTGCAACTTTACAAGGCGCAGGTTAGGCCTAACAAGAAATACTGAACTGCAAAGTGGTTCGAATCGTCGACGACCGAGTTCTTTCTGATCGGCTCGATTCAATGGCGCTGCGAAGAGATATTGCATCCTGTTGCAATTTCTACCGGGAGTACTTAGACAAATTGTTCCGATAAATTCAAGTCGCCAAATTACACCAATACACAACGAGAAAAAACTCACGGCACCGTCCACATCATCTGAATGCTTGAACACCTTAACTCTGCGATTTACTTTTTTTTTAGTCTTTCTTCGCAAGACTTCTTTGTGGAATCATCTACCATCGGAGATTTCTCCGGACCGAAAAGACTTGGAGACCTTCAAAAAACGAGCTTAATCCTTTTAAAAAGGACGACAACTCCTGCAATTTCCCTAGTGCTGCCAACTTTATGGGCGATGGTCGACACTTACTATCAGGAATATTTGATTTGATGTGGATGAAACGGCGAAGTGAAAAGCTAGTAAAATATAAAAAAGTAGTAAATATATTCGTGGGCTGCTCACGCACAGACAGAACAGGCCGTTGGAGGGGGGGGGGGGGGCAAATTCAAAAGTTACTCTAAAGCAGGCACTGGCTACAGCCCAAAAAAGGCCATATATAGATTCGCCCCTGGTTAGAGTCATGCCACTTACATGCTGGTTGTAGCACAAAGAGCGTGGTCCTTGCAGCGTAGGAAGGACCACGCTCTCATAGAACACCAGCGTAGAATAGCAGCTTATTGCTGTTGTGTTTCGTATGGTGAGTGAAGAGAACTGAAGACGCTTTTTGCTAAATTTTGATATTTAACAGAGGATAAATCTTTGATGGCGAGATATCCATGCGAACAATTTAGTGTAATTTTTTGTTCCTAATATTATGGCTATAATGTTGGGATTTTGTGAGTTAATCAAAGTAAATAGAAAAAAAATTATAATCAAAGAAATTTTCATTTATTGCAAATAGCGTCAGTATGTGAAATGTCTTTTTAACAATTAAGTGATGGTCCAAGCATAGAATAAAAAAGTGAAAGTGTTCGCAACACAACTGGGTCAACACTGTCTACCGATTCCTTTATGTAAGAACGGTACTTATATTGCTAACATTTTCTAAACATTTCGAAAAAATATTTTTGCTAATAAAGCCATGGGAACTTTTACCTATTTTGGTTTAGTAACGTACACACCATATGTTATGTACCCACGTGTATATAATTCTTGTAAGTATGCAGTTTGCTTTAGATTATAATTTTATATCCGTAGGGTACGTTTATTGCGTACACGCATACTTTTCCAAACAAATTTCCATTGAGTTTGAGTAGTTAGTTAGTACCAGTTCTGGCTCACTGAGTCAGAAGTGGTACAGGTACAACAATCGTCGACTCACGATCCTAAAAAAAAAAAGGTTTTGACATGCTCTGTTCACAAATCTGCGGTCCATTTTTGCGTAGGATGCACGGTTCCGGAGATGTGCAGATCAATTAACTCTTACCTAATTGATATCCGGTGATAGCCTCCACCGTCATTAGCGCTCCATTGTTCTTATCTATTGTTCATTGAATACCGTCATTATCTATTATTCGTCAGCGTGTGCGTCGGCTTATCAGTGCTATTGTATTATACTCCTTTGGTCCTATCTACAACACTAACCTGAATCAACAATAAAACACATTACCTAATTTTGTTACAATTTTTATTTATAAAATACAAAATCTTATTACTTATTATCTATAAAATAGGAGCGAAACATCTCATCCACTAAAATATCCTTGTACAATGTGTTCCCTGTAAATATACTCGTAAAACTATGCATTGAACATCCCTGAAACTTATATAGCAAATACATTAAGCAATATTCGCCACAAACTGAAGTCCACTCATTCTGAATCCTATCAACATTCCAGTTCCATCTTTTACAATTCCTTTTTTAAACTCTAGATGATATCGTACAGGTGCTCGTCCGTATGAATCAAAATATTGACCGACGTCATTCGTATCGATATATAAAGCTACCCAATGTGACCCTGGTTTATCATCTGTATCCAAATTGCATATTATATACGTTGGCAAGTGGGTATACATGGGCAGTCTATTAGCAGCATAAACATTATTTTCTAGACTGGGGTGAATCTTTTTCAGATGTTGCTGTACATCTAGTGTATCCGTGATAATACTGCTATTAGTAGCATTATTTCGTGTTATACAAAACGTATTTGAGTCATCAATATACTGAACAAGACGCGACACGAAGTAATGTTGACATAAACAACAAAATGTAAGCTTGTTGACGCATAAAGTTACTATCAATTCCACTGCAGAAATTCTTTAGATTAGAATTATTACTTACCGGTACTATATAAGACCAAGCAAATGCAGTCATGGAGTTAGGTCGTTTGACCGCAGTGGATCTATCAATACTACATTTGTATTACTTCAACGCATCAAAGGCCATGGATGTAAGTGTTTATTCTATTGACAAACTTACTTTTCTTTCTGTTATTTTCCTACGTGTGTATGATTTAGTGTTAACAAATTATATTTAAATATTGTGTATGTGTATATGATTAAGCCTTGGTAGCTCAGATGGTTAGCGTAAGCTGTAAATTTCACAGTACGCGACCCGGGTTCGATCCCCGCCGGCACCAATTAAATTGTTAATTGCAATTTTAAGTGTTTATTCTATTGACAAACTTACTTTTCTTTCTGTTATTTTCTTACGTGTGTATGATTTAGTGTTAACAAATTATATTTAAATATTGTGTGTGTGTGTGTATATATGATTAAGCCGTGGTAGCTCAGATGGTTAGCGCAAGCTGTAAATTTCACAGTACCCGGGTTCGATCCCCGCCGGAGTTAATTGCAGTTTTAAGTGTTTATTCTATTGACAAACATTGTGTGTGTACCGCATCTACGAATACTAGAGTAGTTAAAAAATACTTTTTTAACAATGACAGTCATTAGTTGATCATTAGTGAATGTGATTCTGTTTACTTAAATTACAGGAAGACAAGAGCAGAAGGAAGAAGTGGGATGATAGGAAGTAATGAAGCATTGTTATGTGAAGTTTGTTGGAACAAACATATTTTTAGTCTCGTTTAAATTCTTTTAACATTTTGGTTCAAAATGACACAAAATCTAAAAAATATTAGATACATCATCGACATGGACGGATTTTACATTACATATTGTAACGATCCCCCCCCCCCCCCTCTCTACCTTATAAAAATATTATAATATTAAAAATATCCCCTTTTCAATAACATTATATATATTATATGTGACCAGGATTAATAAATTATGTTTTGATCTTTCTAAATGATCTTTCTAAAGGTTTAGTAATAGGCCGTTTGTAATAATTTGGCGTGATCGTCTTAGTTAGGACCCTTATTTACGTTGTTTTTGTTTAGTAACTTAGTTCTTTTAGGTGTCCTTTGGAAGAATGAATATTCACTGGAGCAATAGAAAGCTGTTGGTAGTGCCTTATAAGCTAAGTGAACCCCGTTCACGAAGACAGGGCTCGAGAAAGGTTAAGAACATGAAACGTCTTTATTCCACTTGTATCAGGTTGACATTATTAATTTATTATTATTTATCCCTTCCCGCTTGGAAAAGGCTCACAATATATTTATACAAAAATACCCGATACAAGGGCTTCGCTCTACTACATTTATTTAAAAAAATGTAGAGGAGGTACACGGCCCCACACACGCCGTGCACGGTGAGCGCCAACCATTTTGATGCACTCCCCCCGAAGGGAACGCTAATTCGGGAACTGGACCGTAGTCCACAGCAAAATAACTGGCGAACCAGTAAAAGAGGCTTGGCCCCTTGTTAGTGCGTAAGCACAAACATCGACCGAAGTCGCGCATGTCAATGCGTGTAAACGCCATACAGAATACGAACAAATCCAGCCACAGTGAATGTACGTCACACGGTTTAGGCAAATAGGCACACTGGCCGTAAACCCTCCGTGAGCGCCACCACCTGCCAGACCGCCGCTCCTGCAGACGTGATGTAAGTGTATGGCATCACCACCAATTGCATGATCAGCACGGCTACTAGCCGCAGAGCGTGTCATGAGTCTACCGCTCACCTCAAGGGAATGGGGTCCCACGTTGTGCGGCTTTCGGCCGCAGCCTTGAGAGTCTCCTCAGATCCTCCCGCCAGCTACCACCCGCATGAGGTCGACACATATGCTCCACCAACCAATACAACGGCAGATATAGCCAAAAGGCAGTTATAAGATAAGAGTAATAATTCGCCATCAGAAAGGGTTTGTGTCACTGACGTTGAGTAAATGCATTTTCGATCATGTTTGTCTCACCCACCAACAAGTTGCCTTCAATCAATCAAAGGTGGGAAAGTTACAGAGATATAATATTATGTTGTAATATAAAACATCGTGGAGGGCAGACAGTCTGCAGCCCCGGAATGAAGGGACCCGACTTGGGCAAAGCTACTTAGGTGTGAGTCAAACCAAGACGCAGAGAGCGCCATTGAGAATAGCGTCCCACCAAACAACCATCGCAGAGACGCAATGCTGCAGAACGCAACAAGCATCAATACGACTATCGTCGGGCTTACACCATTTAAAGGTCCCCCATACATCCCAGCAGACATCACCACCCGTATACATCCATCGACCAGAACCACAGAGAGCGTCGAATCAGGCGCAGCACACCCGCAGATCCATCACAAGACGCAATACCGCAAGTAGCAGTAAGCATCAATGCAACTATCATACGGATGGCGCCCCCTCACAACACATCCACATGATCCCTATCGACTTTGGTAACAAAGTTGGTATTGTTGTTATATAAAAAATATCACCAACGTATCATAGTAGCACGCTACTAAGACGCCAATGAACAAAACTCCACGTATCATAGCGCTAATGCACTAAGACATGAAGCTGAGTATGCCTGTTACACTTAAAAATGCTACCAAACACACTCATCATCCCCATCCGAAAGATAGACGACGCATCGCTATGCGCTACGACGCCGCCCACAAACGGTATGGGTGTGCGATGTCCACGGGAAAGCCGTATTGCTACAACAAACCCGCTTACCACCGGCACTAAGATTGTTGTTATATAAAACTGCACCAACGTATCATAGTAGCACGCTACTAAGACGCCAGTGGACAAAACTCCACGTATCATAGCGCTAATGCACTAAGACATGAAGCTGAGTATGCCTGTTACACTTAAAAGTGCTACCAAACACACTCATCATCCCCATCCGAAAGATAGACGACACATCGCTATGCGCAACGACGTCGCCCACAAACGGTATGGGTTTGCGATGTCCACGGGAAAGTCGTATTGCTACAACAAACCCGCTTACCACCGGCACTAAGATTGTTGTTATATAAAACTGCACCAACGTATCATAGTAGCACGCTACTAAGACGCCAGTGGACAAAACTTCACGTATCATAGCGTTAATGCACTAAGACATGAAGTTGAGTATGCCTGTTACACTTAAAAGTGCTACCAAACACACTCATCATCCCAATCCGAAATATAGACGACGCATCGCTATGCGCTACTACGCCGCCCACAACCGGTATGGGTGTGCGATGTCCACGGGAAAGCCGTATTGCTACAACAAACCCGCTTACCACCGGCACTAAGATTGTTGTTATATAATACTGCACCAACGTATCATAGTAGCATGCTACTAAGACGCCAGTGGACAAAACTCCACGTATCATAGCGCTAATGCACTAAGACATGAAGTTGAGTATGCCCGTTACACTTAAAAGTGCTACCAAACACACTCATCATCCCAATCCGAAATATAGACGACGCTTCGCTATGCGCTACTACGCCGCCCACAAACGGTATGGGTGTGCGATGTCCACGGGAAAGCCGTATTGCTACAACAAACCCGCTTACCACCGGCACTAAGATGATATGTCTAGGACACATCGATTAGCGAGTCCAAGTTTACCTCGGACCAATTGCTCGTGAAGCAGCACACACGCCACCATAATATTCCTTTTCAAGTCCCTAATAAGGACTAGTCATTTTGCTACAGTACTAGGAGCAGTCAGTCACCCGACCACCCCATACAATGCTTATGCATCAAGGAGACCTCCTATAATATTGCTTTTGTATCATAGACCTTACTTTCATAAGTCATGTATATATAGGATTCGAACCCACGACCCTACTATTGTAATGCATATTAATCATAGAGACCTTCTATAGTATTGCTTTTGAATCACAGACCTTACTTTCATAAATCATTCATATATAGGATTCGAACCCACGACCCTACTATTGTAATGCATATTAATCACAGAGACCTTCTATAGTATTGCTTTTGAATCATAGACCCTACTTTCATAAATCATTCATATATAGGGTTCGAACCCACGACCCTACTATTGTAATGCATATTAATCACAGAGACCTTCTATAGTATTGCTTTTGTATCATTGAGTTTAATATCATAAGTCCCTAATATAGGACTAGTCATTGTGCTACAGTACTTCAGGCAGTCAGGCTCCCGACCACCCCATATATATGTAGAACTGCAGGAATGTATCTCCGGCAGCTCATCCATACAAGACATCTATACGTGAACACCTTCCATAACTTAGGAAAATTTTCCTAAATACATGAACTCCTTCAACAACTTAGGAAATTTCATCTATACGTGAACTCCTTCCACAACTTAGGAAAATTTTCTTTTATACACGAACACCTCCCATGACTTAGACAATTTTTAACAGATTTTCTAATTATCTTATAAACGTTATTTAACTTAATTTTATAATATTTTTTGACTTGTATTTCTATTATTTATCTTATTTTAAATATTTTTACAAGTTTTTATAATAAATTTACTTATTACGAGAAACAATAATTTTGCCCTTAATTTGCTATGTTATTGGGATAATGTCTGAAATATATTAACTTTATGTTTATTAATTTGACTTAATTGCTTAATATATATCTTTTAAGACTATTTTTGACGCCCCTTTATATTGAATTTAATTATTAATAATAATATTGGGCCGTCACAATATCCTCATAAACATTTTCAATGTAGAGAAATGGCTATTCTAGACGTAAAACTATCTAATAAAAATGATGCGTTTATCGATCATTGTTTGTTTCGGCCAAGTTATCCTTTCAATTATTTGTCACCAAAAGACAAAAAAAACTGTTCGTTATTGTGAAACACACGTGCACGGCATTCCATATTTTGATGTGACCGAAGAATTAAAATGTGCTTACAAACAAGAGAACATCATCCCCATATTAAATTGGTATATTAGAAATTTGTACAAAGACGAAGTGATCGCATACAAAGGTGGTTCAACAGAAAAACAATTTTTAAAAATGTTGACGACGAATGATAGAATTTTTAGTATTGAAGAATACAAATGTCCAAAATACAATGATTTGGTCATGTCATAAATTTAAACAAACGTTATAGTGTAATAATCATATATTTGCAAAAAATAATCACAAAATTTTACATTGTTCTTGTGACATATTTACATTATTCTTGGTTTTTTACAAGTGGTTATTGCTTGAAAATAAAATTTTCAATTAATCATACATTTTGTTTGATTTCCCAAAAACATTAGTTATAGTACACAATATATATTAATTGTTTACACCAACACTATCATTTTTTATTTCACCCCTTAGGACTTTAGACGTGTGTAATGTTTCACTTTGTACACCCGTTTACTGCTATTGTGGCAGGACCAAGTGGATGTGGGAAGTCAAATTTTGTAATAAATTTCATAAAATCAGTTACAGAAATATGTAATTGTGACTTTAATCAGATCACATGGTGCTTTGATGAAATGCAACCTTTATATAATTTACCAAATGTTAACTATCATCAAGAAATTCCAAATCTTAATATGTTTGATGGTGAAAACCCACATCTCGTTATTATTGATGATCTAATGAGAGAGTCCTATGTAACTTTAAACTCGAACAGTGTTTTGTATTAGAATAAATAGATTTATAAAGAAATAAAAAATAATATATCGCATACAATTTGTTTTATTTAATTTTATAACGATTTACATTGTTACATACACACAAAATGCATGCACACATAACTCATAAAATCTAACACATAACTCATATTATAACTTTAACTACTATAGTCTACAGTAACATTTCTGTTTTTATCTATCTCAATAATATTATCAAACTCAGCATAAACTATACAGTTAATTGTTTGTATTAGTGAGGATTCAAATCGTACTTCTAATCTTACACTACCACGCTTTATGAGATTCCAATGAGTTGGCTGATAAATCAGGAGTTAAGTCAAATGCTAATAGACAGTAACCTTTGGCATACTCATTTGGCATCACAAGAGATTCCATTTCCTTCATTAAGAAAGTGAATACCAGTTCCCGAGAATACGCTGATGTAAATATACTATTATTAAAAGATGGTTGCAAAGCTTTTGAAGGTATTTGTTGACTATCAATATATAAGCTGAAAGAATTAATACCATAGTTTTCAAAGTTAAATGGATTTTTTAGTAAGGGAACCATTAAATGCAGAATTGTTCACAAATCCAATTATACATCTTTTGGGTACCTGTCCTAAAAATATATTATCAAGAGGTTTTCCTTGAACAACCGATGGAATTGTTAAAGCTTTTACTTCAGCTCGAGTAATAGGATATTTAGCAGTGGTAGAAGCTAAAACTTTTTGATGTGCGAGTAATACACTTGCATTAATTCGTGCTCGTCGAACAATAAGAGTTGCGCCCGTAATGCAAACTTTAAACTTTACATCGTTTGACCCAGCAATTAAATTAAAACTCTCTCTTGATCGAACCAATTTAACACTCATTTCAACACCATTAATTAAAAATTTATCTTGGTTGAAAATGTCCCCGTGAAGATGACCAATCATTTCTATTTATTTACTTTCACTAATCAATTCCTGTATTTTAACAAATCCTATGTTTTTACCATCCGTAGAATCCATTTTTCCTGCTGTATCATCATACCAAAGACTACAAGTAAGATGAGATTGTTTAGCAGCAGGAGCATAGTTTAAAAGGGTTTCCATGTATGCTCGATATGCATAGGTATTATTAGGTGGTGATACAGGTTTTTGGTTTAAATAAACATCAAGTTGACTAAAAAGTGAATGCAGCCAATTATTTACAGGTGCTACTATTGTAGTAGATATCAAGTTAAATGAATCTTGATTTAATACTTTTGCTTTTATGTGGAGTAATGTATGAGACAAATCTATGTAGTCATCGCCTGTCCCAGGAACTTGAAACTCGATAGGTCCATCATCACCAAGAGATGAAATTGGTTTATAATGAATCCACAATCCATTTTCAATGCTAGTTTGTGTAGGCGGTAGTGCAAACAAATCCAATTCTGACTTAACGCACTCGCTAGAATGATTATGAAGGAAAGACATATTTAATTCGAAAATATATCTTTGATATTTTTTGGTTTGTGGCCAAGTTTTTTCACAGCTTGCACTTTAGCAGTTAATGGAGGAATGAACGAGGTCAATTGTTTTCATTTAGTTTTATACCCAGATCCTGTCATGTTAAATTGATCAATTTTCTTATCAGCCTTTCGTTTTAAATTTATACTAACTTGCTTTAGACGATCTTTTATTGAGGCTTCCTTAGGACGCGCTTGAACCATATCCGATAAAAGTCCTACTCCAGCGCTTAATGCCTCCTTACCAATCACTCGAGCACCACTTGAAAGTAAAGGTAAAACTGATCTAAATAACCCCCCTAAGAAGCTCCCAATACCATGACCGCGTTGGTATGGTGCACCCTTATAAATTACTCCAAATCCTGACCCAGCTTGATGTGTATAATAATTTTCATATGGACATTTATGATGATCACGAAGAGAATTCATTATTGTAATTTTCGGAAATGTAGTTTAATACACACGGTTCCAAACTGGAATGGTATTTTTTGTCCTGTGCTCGATCTTATAACTATTTCCAGCGTATCGAACTCTCTTCGCATAACAGGTAAGTAGTGAGGTTGAGAGAAAACGTGCATTTTATTTGCAACATAAATGTATTTTGTAGGTTCCAATGAAATGACTCTTAGTAAAGGAGTCATAACATCACCCACAATCTGAGGATCGATAATGTCGCAATATAGAAATAGTTGACATGGTAACCCTAAGTGTAAATTAGCAGGACACTTTCCAAAATTTCTTTCTAGGAGATTTTTATTTGGTTCATAACCTAGTTGTAAACTTAATTTGGGTGATAATGTTACGGATGTTATATTTTTATCCAAAAGAGAAATAGACACAAATTTTGTTATTTCATCATAGCGAAATTTCAAGTTCTCTCCGATACCATTTAACACTCTTGAAATATGCTCAACGTTATCATAGTTGGTACCTGGAATATGTTTTTTGTAGTACACTATGGATGGTTTATCTTCATTAGGCATTAACATAGATTTTGTAATGTATATAATATTTTTACGATCTTGAACAGTAAACATATTTGTGAATCAACTCTCTGAAGTTAAAAGCCAAAACTGCAGTGATCACTTTATAATAGCGGGTGACTTTAACCTTCCTATCATTGACTGGCAATATGGGAAACCAATAATTCTGAGGAAGGGCTCTATCGAGCTTCAGAATGCTGCATCGAGTTTTGTCACTCAGTCTTCCTTTCTTGGTTTGTTACAGTTTAATAATTACACTAATAACTGTAATAATACATTGGATCTAATTTACTCTGATTCGTTCGTCACCATAAAGAAATTTACGAGACCTTTAGTAAAGGAAGATCCTTTACATCCGAGTCTTTATATTGTAGCTTCCGATATTCTAGTCCCTCCAATTAAACCTCAATCCCGCACTAAATATCAATATAAACAAGCTGACTTTGATAGCATCAACGAATCTCTTAGAAATCAGGACTGGAGTTTATTTTACTTGAAAATAGTAACATAGAGCACATGTTGACGAAATTTTACTCGATTTTAAATAATTTAATACAAACATTCGTACCACAAGTTCGGTGCCCAAGTACCTACATTTACCCAGCTTGGTATAATAAAGCATTAATAAAACTAATTAAAGAAAAAGATAGGACTCATGTAAATTGGAAGCGTCATAGAAACCCGATTGATTATGCACATTTTAGCTATCTCAGACGGAATATTAAGAAACTGCAGACCGAATGCTATCAATCATTCATTGTTTTCTCAGAACAAAGAATTAAGACTAATCCAAAATATTTTTGGTCTTATGTAAAGTCCAAGAGAAAAGTAGGATCCTCTTATCCCCAACAAATGACCTTTGATCAAAATGCGTTAAATGCACCATCGGATATCTGTTTCGCATTCAGCAACTTTTTTGAGAGAAACTTTAGTGAATCAGCGAATCAATACCCAGCTAACTCAACAAATGAAACTCCCAGATCTGATACTATACATGACATTAATGTTACTGAAGAGTGTACTCATGAACTGCTTAAAAATCTTGACGTCAAAAAGGGAGCTGGTTGCGATGGTATTCCACCGGTATTTTTCGTTCACTGTGCTAAATCTCTATCGAGTCCTGTATCATTGATCTTCAACAGGTGCCTTCAAGATGGATACTTTCCTAATATCTGGAAAAAGGCCCATATAGTGCCAATTCACAAAAAAAGATCGAGGACTGCAGTTGAAAATTACCGATCGATATCTATCCTCAACTTGTTGAGCAAAGTGTTCGAGAGGGTCGTACATAAATTTATCTATCCTGTAATATCGGTCTCAATACCAATAGAGCAGCATGGTTTCATGAAGGGTCGGTCCACAGCTACCAATCTGGCAGTATTTATTGATTACGTATTAAGTAACGTAGATGGTGGGTCTCAGGTTGATGTGATTTACACGGATTTTGAGAAGGCGTTTGGCCGTGTGGATCACATTATTCTATTACGTAAACTTTATGAACTTGGTATCCGGGGTAGCTTGCTTATATGGATGGTATCTTATTTACGCAATCAATCTCAAGCTGTCGACATAGGAGGATTTTGCTCAGATTTTATTGCAATACCTTCCGGCGTCCCACAGGGATCCATTCTGGGACCACTTCTGTATGCAACATATTTGTACGACGTAGGTGCTTGCTTCGAACATGCTCAATTCCTTATGTATGCTGATGATACCAAAGTATTTATGAAAATTAAAAACCATATGGATTGTACTGGCCTACAAAACTGATCTTAACCATCTAGAACAATATTATACTGATAATCGAAATGGTATAAATATAAATAAATGTTCTTTTATTTCGTTTACTCGCAAGAAACATCCGATCAATTTTGAATACTATATTAATAATGTTAAAATTGCAAAATCGGCTTGTGTTAGGGATCTTGGTGTTCACATTGACAGCAAGTTGACATTATCTGATCATACAGAAGTGATTAAAAACCAAGCGTACAGAAGCCTGGGTTTCGTATTGCGTGTTAGTCGTCCCTTCTCAGACATAGGTTGCCTAAAAGTACTGTATTACACTTATGTTAGGAGCATCCTAGAATACTGTAGCATAATTTGGAACCCTCAGTATATCATTTGTATTCAAGATTTAGAAAAAATGCAAGAAAAATTCATAAAACATTTAAATTATCGGTCGCATTGCCATTTCAAAAATTATGATGAATCCTGTCATTATCATAATCTTACGACTCTCAAAAATAGGCATGTACTTGCTGACATGTCCTTTTTACACGGAATATGCAACGGATATATAAATAGCCCTGAACTATCAACCAAAATACTGAGTTTCTGCGCCCCGAAAGTTAGAACAAGACACAAAATTATTTGCTGTAACACGATCAAAAACAAATTACGCACAAAAAGCATTGGTCAGTCGATTGCATAGAACTTTTAACAACCAATTTAATGCTACTGATATTTTTCATAGCAGTAGGTATCTGTTTAAGAGGGAAGTTCTTGAAGTACTTGAAGGAAATGGTTAATATGTATATTGCACACACACACACACACACACACACACACACACACACACACACACACACACACACACACACACACACACACACACACACACACACACACACACACACACACACACACACACACACACACACACACACACACACATTTACACACACACACACATACACACACACACACACACACACACACACACACACACACACACACACACACACACACACACACATACACACACACACACACAAACAAACATACACACACGCGCGCGCGCGTACACGGATACACAGATCAGAGAGAGAGAGACGCACCATTTTTAATTTTTAATACTAAAATAGTATGTTTTGTGGCTCAAACTAATTGATTGTCGGTCGATTAATGTAAGTCAAAAAATTTATAAAGTAGATCCGTTATTGGCTGTTAGTTTATTTCTTAAGTTTTATATACGTTGTAATTAGAGCTGTGGATCTTGTAATAAATAAATAAATAAATAAATAAATAAACATGGTAAATGGATATTGAAACTCGACAACTCCAACCGACCATTCGCCTTCTAATTTAATGGCTTTTGGTAATTTCGTTGAAAAATTTGTGGTCTTTTTATCAGGAAAGTATTCCATTGAATTATTGCTGAGCAAAGTTAAATAAAAACTTTCTTTATTCATATTTCCTTTAAATTTATCTGGATAACCTTTCCACTTCACTAATACTTCATTTCTGTTACCTGAATAACGAGTGTCAATTATTTAATCTATTTTATATTGTGAGGTGGGGTTGTAAGTGATTTTCTGTAATTCTCTTTTATAAAAAGTACCAACTATTGGTTAATTTTGTAAATCTGTTATTGTATAAGCAACCCATGGAGATCTATCAATTTTCGAAGATATAATAAATATTTCATCACTCCAATTTGATTCATATCCTTTTTGGAAAACATGTTTATATTTAGTTATTCGAACATAATCACCCACATTGAAATTTGGTTTAGGATTTTCTAAAGAAAGTTTGTTTGACCGTCTATCATAAAGATTAGTCCAAACTGTCATAATATTGTTGGAATTTACATCACATAGGCACATCTTAATACTAGAGTGAAAGCTGTGATTATAAGAGTATATTAAATCTTGTGAAACATCTATATATCTATAAGTACTATTATGAGTGAAATAACGCCACATTTTCATTTTTAGTGTTCTTTGAAATCGTTCAACAATACTGGCCTTAATGTCAGGACCGTTAGTGGTATAGTAATTAATCTTTTTGGATTTAAAGTATTTTTGTACATCTTTTGAAACAATTTCTGTACCTTTATCAGATTGTATGTGAGTAGGTGTACTTACTTTCAGTGCATATACTTTCAAAACATTCTTTAGTTGTTTCTGAGTTTTTCTTTTTCATTGGTCTTGCAAAAGCATATTTACTAAATACATCAATAACATAAAGTATATACCTGAAACCATCATTATATTGAGAATAAGTTCGCATATCACTTAAATCAGCTTATATACATTATCAAATATTAATGAACCACAGTTCATTAATATTTGATAGAATGTACCTATTACGCGGGAATTTTTTTCGAATGGGTTTATGTAATGTGTACGTTTCTTGTGATTTAAACCATTCCTTTACTTGCTTTTTATTAATTTTATCCTTCATAGCTTTTGATAATTTATCAATACTACCAAAACCAGCGGGATGAGATCATAATAAATCAAAATAAATCCTGTTAATTTCTTCTAGTACGGGGTCCATTTTTCCCACTCAAGCCTTTTACGTATTTTAGTTGTAGACATTTTATCTCTACTGCTCGGTGTAGAAAACTCTATTTTAGTTATAGATTTTGCATCTCCTCTACTCGGTGTAAAACATTCTTGAACTTCAATCTCAGAGGGTTTGTTTAGATCTTTTGCTTGAAGTTGGTTAATAAACTCACATCTCTTTGGATTTCCAATATAAGTAAGTGGTACTTTAATATCTTTTAATGCTTCAGCAAATCTATCCCACCCTACTGGATCACTTCTTTTTGAGGGTCTTAGTGAATCATTGATTAAATCAACAATATTACTTCCAGGAATTTTTTCATTATCAATTATGACTGTACCTTCATTATCCCAATGTATTTTACTTTTACTTGTTTCAACTGAGTTTAATAATAACTGTCCCTTTTTATTATAAGTTTTTGGTATTAAACTGAGTATTTGATCTGGTGTGTAAAGTGGATTTTCATCATTTTTTTTTACTTTTAATGGATCGATTCTTCTCCAACAAAGATTCAGCATCAACTGAGGTTTAGATCTCTATCTTTATTTTTAAAACCAATTTTAGACTTATTTGAATCTTCATTAGATGTATCAGAATAAATTGGTAATCCGAGTGGTTGACGATCCTCTTCAATAAAATGAAGGTGTCTTTGCAGTGTTTGTAAATAAAACATCCATTTCTTTCGGTCTTCCATCTTACTATTCATAATATTTTGCATTTCAATATCTAATCGAGATAAATTACTATTAACCTTATTTTCTTCTTTTATTTTTTCAATCAATCCAGGTTCGATAAGTATCATTTTCTTTGCATTTTCCACGTTAACTGGCTAGTCCACTCACTAATCCGCTCAATATTGCACCTAATATTATTGGTAAGAAAGCCCCTCCTTTTTGTATAATTATATTTCTTCTTAGTTTATGTTTACACTTACGCACTAGTTTACGGAGTATGTTTTTGTGTTTATTCAATTTTTGTTTATCTTGATCTTTAAGAGGTACTTTTCCTTGTAAAACGTTATGAATACACTCACAAATACAGTTAATTTCTTCTTCATCACATGTTTTAAGTAATGCTCTTTGACATTTTGGTTTAAGCGTAGGCAAAGCGTTTAGCAAATGTTTATGCGTTGTGAGTCGACGATGCATCATTTAGCAATGATTTGAATTATTTGATTCTTGGTGTATTTAAACTCTTTTGTAGGGACGTAGACTGTACAGAAACCATTAAATGGGAAGACATTTGTCTTGATACGACAAAAATCGTTGGTATTCTGTTTTAAATCTAACATTAAATATCCATGTGCTTCTAGAGTTGCATCCCTGTAGGCATCTTCAATGAATTTTGGGTTATCTGGTGACACTTGTCGTGCTAAATATCTTATTTGAGTTTTATCTCGAGGGTTTTAAAATATATTATATAACTTGAGTTTAAAGATATGTCTCTTTGCCCTTTACCCTGATGAAATAAATTTTGTGTTAAATAAAATACACTGAGATTCCTGTGATGACTACATTTTGTAAATATATCCACAATTCTTCCATCATACTCTCTCATTAGATCATCAATAATAACGAGATGTGGGTTTTCACCATCAAACATATTAAGATTTGGAATTCCTTGATGATAGTTAACATTTGGTAAATTATATAAAGGTTGCATTTCATCAAAGCACCATGTGATCTGATTAAAATCACAATTACATATTTCTGTAACTGATTTTATGAAATTTGTTACAAAATTTGACTTCCCACATCCACTTGGTCCTTTTTTTTTTTTTATAGAATGGGGTGACAAACGAGCACACAGTCCACCTGATGGTAAGTGGTTGCTGCGGCCCATAGACATCTACATCTATCTTCCATTACAAATCAAAATGCAGATGCGTTGTCACCCGTGAGGACTGAGATGGAATGCCTCATTTCCAGTAAAAAGGGTCTCCGGTTCTCTACACTCACCATACGAAATACAGCAGCATTAAGCTACTATTTCACGCTGGTATTCTGTGAGAGCGTGGTCCTTCCCCGGTCGAGCCGACCCATTCGTGCTACAACTATACTACTAATATAATTGCAGCATGGCTCTACCACGTCAAAAATATAATATTGTGGTCCTGCCACAATAGCAGTAAACGGATGTATAAAGTGAAACATTACACACGTTTAAAGTTCTAAGGGGTGAAATAAAAAATGAAAGTGTTGGTGTAAACAATTAATATATATTGTGTACTATAACTAATGTTTTTGGGAAATCAAACAAACTGTATGATTAATTGAAAATTTTATTTTCAAGCAATAACCACTTGTAAAAAACCCACACTTCGTCACAAGAACAATGTAAAATTTTGTGATTATTTTTTGCAAATATACACATAACGTTTAAATTTATGACATTTACCAAATCATTGTATTTTGGACATTTGTATTATTCAATCGTCATCAACATTTTTATTTTTTTATTCAATAGTCATTCGTCGTCAACATTTTTAAAAATTGTTTTTCTGTTGAACCACCTTTGTATGCGATCACTTCGTCTTTGTACAAATTTCTAATATACCAATTTAATATGGGGATGATGTTCTCTTGTTTGTAAGCACATTTTAATTCTTCGGTCACATCAAAATATGGAATGCCGTGCACGTGTGTTTCACAATAACGAACAGTTTTTTTGTCTTTTGGTGACAAATAATTGAAAGGATAACTTGGCCGAAACAAATAATGATCGATAAACGCATCATTTTTATTAGATAGTTTTACGTCTAAAATAGCCATTTCTCTGCATTGAAAATGTTTATGAGGATATGTAATGTAAAATCCGTCCATGTCGATGATGTATCTAGTATTTTTTTAGATTTTGTGTCATTTTGAACCAAAATGTTAAAAGTATTTAAACGTGACTAAAAATATGTTTGTTCCAACAAACTTCACATAACAATGCTTCATTACTTCCTATCATCCCATTTGTTCCTTCTGCTCTTGTCTTCCTGTAATTTAAGTAAACAGAATCACATTCACTAATGATCAACTAATGACTGTCATGTTAAAAAAATATTTTTAACTACTCTATTATTCGTAGATGCGGTACACACACAAAGTTTGTCAATAGAATAAACACTTAACACTGCAATTAACGCCGGCGGGGATCGAACTCGGGTACTGTGAAATTTACAGCTTGCGCTAACCATCTGACCTACCACGGCTTAATCATATACACACACACACAATATTTAAATATAATTTGTTAACACTAAATCATACACACGTAAGAAAATAACAGAAAGAAAAGTAAGTTTGTCAATAGAATAAACACTTACATCCATAGCCTTTGATGCGTTGAAGTAATACAAATGTAGTATTGATAGATCCACTGCGGTCAAACGACCCAACTCCATGACTGCATTTGCTTGGTCTTATATAGTACCAGTAAGTAATAATTCTAATCTAAAGAATTTCTGCAGTGGAATTGATAGTAACTTTATGCGTCAACAAGCTTATCTCACATTTTGTTGCTTATGTCAACATTACTTCGTGTCGCGTCTTGTTCAATGTATTGATGACTCAAATACGTTTTGTATAACACGTAATAATGCAATTTAATATTTAGAAATCACTATAATTGATCATTCCTATGTTAGTCATTGAGTAGATTGTACTGTAATAATCTACTAATAGCAGTAATATCATGGATACACTAGATGTACAGCAATATCTGAAAAAGATTCACCCCAGTCTAGAAAATAATGTTTATGCTGCCAATAGACTGCCCATGTACACCCACGTGCTAACGTATATAATATGCAATTTGGATACAGATGATAAACCAGGGTCACATTGAGTAGCTTTATATATCGATCGAACGACGTCGGTCAATATTTTGATTCATACGGACGAGCACCTGTACGATATCATCTAAAAGGAATTGTAAAAGATGGAACTGGAATGTTGATAGGATTCAGAATGAGTGGACTTCAGTTTGTGGCGAATATTGCTTAATCTATTTGCTATATAAGTTTCAGGGATGTTCAATGCATAGTTTTACGAGTATATTTACAGGGAACACATTGTACAACGATATTTTAGTGGATGAGATGTTTCGCTCCTATTTTATAGATAATAAGTAATAAGATTTTGTATTTTATAAATAAAAATTTTAACAAAATTAGGTAATGTGTTTTATTGTTGATTCAGATTGGTGTTGTAGATAGGAACAAAGGAGTATAATACAATAGCACTGATAAGCCGACGCACACGCTGACGAATAATAGATAATGACGGTAGTCAATGAACAATAGATAAGAACAATGGAGCGCTAATGACGGTGGAGGCCATCACCGGATATCAATTAGATAAGAGTTAATTAATCTGCACATTCGTGATCAGAGCATGCCAAAACCTTTTTTTAGGATCGTGAGTCGACGATCGTTGTACTTGTACCACATCTGACTCAGTGAGCCAGAACTGGTACTAACTAACTACTAGTTTGAGTTTGAATTGCGTACACGCATATTTTTCCAAACAAATTTCCATCGAGTTTGAGTTTGAAACATTCTCTGTTTGTGACAATATTAATTTAAAGTAAAAAGTAAGTATTAAGCACTTACTTTCTACGTACTACTTTTTACTTTTTACTAACGATTTAGTAATCATAAGAAAGTTAATATAAGATGGATGACAATATTTGTATTTATTATCAAAACTGCATAGGTTTACGTACAAAATTACACACGTATATGAATATTCTTAGTTAACATTACGATACCTTACCTCTGACATATGTGATAATGAATTTATAGACCAAAGTTATGTTGTATTTCGTTGTGATCGTGATCGCATCTCCAGTAATAAATCTGATGGTGGTGGTGCACTGATAGCTGTCCTGCAAAGTCTTAAGCCAACATTATGCTCATTGTCCAATGAAGCAGGTTTGTCCAAGTATCTAGAACATGTTTTAATTTTTTTCTACAGCTCTGATAGTAGAACTGAACAATCATTAGTGCTGCTTATTCTTGTTAAAGTCATATTTGAATTGCATCTGAATACGATTCAAAATATATATGCAGATTCTCAATTTGATAATTTCTATGTACTGGGTGATTACAACTTACCTGATGTTGATTGGATCCATAGTGGCTTACTTTGTACTGGTAAATCATCTACTTGCTTATAAATTAATTGTCTTCTATCTTTTTAAACGCTTTACAATTCAACACTTTTTGAAACTCTAACACAAAATTTTAGACTTGTTTATCTCGAATAAGCAGTGTTCTGTGCTACTACCTCAAGATACTTCAATACGGGTAGACGATTATCATCCACCATTTTGCGCTTTTATTCCCCTTGAAAGTAAAATTTCCTCTATGAAACGTTGCCGAAACCGCAAATATAATTATCATAAGGCAAATTATGAATTAATTAACTCTAGATTGAAGGATATTAATTGGGAACAATTACTTTGTCCACTCTCGCTAGAACAAGCTGCAAATACTTTTTACGAAATTATAAATGGAATTGTTAAAGAGCTTATACCACTCTCCGTATCAAGACCACCAAAATATCCTAAGTGGTTTTCACCATCTTTAATTAATATCTTTAAAAGTAAAAAGAAAGCATGGGCTAAATGGAAAAAGTACAATAACATTTCAGACTATGAAACATTTTCTATGTTTAGATCAAGATTTCGTGACCAGTGCAAAAAAGCATATGTTAAATATATGGAATTACTTGAGGATGCTGTTCCTCAAAATATAAAATATTTTTGGACTTTTGTATCTCATAATAGAGGTAGGACAGGTTTTCCTTCAAATATGATTTTTAAAGGCAAGTCTTCGTGCGATCCTGATAAAATTTGTAACATGTTCCCCTCCTTTTTTCAATCTGTTTACGAAGCTTCAACTTTATGTCTAGATACGTGGACACCACTAACTAACTTTGCTGATAATGGTGTTCTTATAAATGAACTTAATTTTAACATTTATATGGTTAAAAATGCTATAAAATCTTTAGACACCTCCAAAGGAGCTGGGCCTGATGGCCTTCTCCCGATATTTTTTCTCGAACCAAAGATAATATATGTGTGCCTCTGCATATTTTGTTTAATAAATGCATACGAGAGGGAACTTTTCCTAATATCCGGAAGCGTCCTAATGTCGTTCCCGTACATAAAAATGGGTCAAAGCAAAACATTCAAAACTATCGTCCAATTTCAATCTTATGTACTGCATCAAAACTTTGTGAAAGATTAGTACATAATGAAATCTGTCTAATTTTTCATAACACTATCATACCAGAGCAACATGGCTTCGTAAAACAAAGATCAACTATAACTAACTTGGCTCCTTTCTTTGGTGAGCTATTTTTTATCATCGATAATCGAATACAAACAGATACTGTATACACAGATTTCCAGAAAACGTTTGACAAATTTGGCAATGAACCACTTCTTTAAAAAAATAGCATTTAATGGAATAAGAGGCAATCTATTAAGGTGGTTTTCTTCATATATTCTAAATAGGACTCAGACAGTTGTTATAAATGGCCACTGTTCCAAATTCCAATACAATAACAGTAACATCTGGTGTGCCACAGGGATCTATCCTTGGTTCGTTGCTCTTCATCCTCTTTATAAATGACATAAACGAATATTTAAGCACTCAAATTTTTTATTATATGCTGATGATCTGAAGGCTTATTAAATTATAAAAAATGTAAATGTTTACATTTTCAAGAAGATCTTAAGAATTTGAGTTTGAGTCTAAAAAATAAACTTTATCTTATTATCCCAAAGTGTCTAACAATATCTTTTACTAAAAACAAAAAAAGTGGTTAAATTCAACTATACTCTCTTTGACAAACTGTTGCATAGAGCGTCTTTTGTTCGAGATCTTGGTGTAATTTTGGACCAAAAATTCCACTTCAATTTACATTTAGAAAAATTATTAGCAAAGCATATCAACTTTATGGTCTTGTCATGAGATCATCAAACAAATTCAAAAAGCCTTCAACATATTTGTATTTGCTTAAGTCCTTGATTCAGCCGCAATTAGAATATGCTTGTGTTATATGGGACCCCTACTATACAAAATATAGTGAAGCCATAGAAAGAGTTTAAAGCAAGTTTTTACGCACCATGCATTATCGTCTTAAATATTTTACCCTTTCATATGATAAACTTCGTGTTTAATATAACTTAGCCACAATGAGATCGAGACGTTTATTATTGCAGGCTATGTTTTCGTTTAATATTTGTCATAATGATTTTGATTGCTCAGCGCTTTTAAACCAGATAGGAATAATAGTACCTCACCATAATAACTTACGCAGTGTACGCCGACGATGTCTGTTCGCCGTTAGAGCTTGCCATACTAATGCTGGTAAACGCATACCACTGCGACGGTTGATGTCGGTATATAATGATAAATTTTTAGATATAGATATTTTTGCAACATTGAATAAAACTAAATTTACGGATTCTATCGCGTTTATTTAACTGATTTTACTTATTTTTAATTCCCGACGTTTCGGATGCTTTACAGCAACCATGGTCACGGGGGGGACTGAGATTTTTGACGTCTCAATGTCATTGTTAGCCCGGCTACCTTCAGTTTTTGAATATTAATTTTTAGTCAGATTTACGCAAAACGAACTTACAGTATCTTGAAGTCTTGCAGTGGTATGCTTGGGTTTGGGTTTAATTTTGTTAATTATAGGATCCCAAGCAGATGGCAGCACCCAACCATCTTCTCTATTGAAATTAGGATGTTTTTTAATTTCAATAGCCTCGCGTATCATCCTTGGTAGGAATCGGTGTTCTTTTGCGAGGACTTGTGGTTTATCAAATCTGATGTAATGGTGGGGACTATCTTGAACATGTTCACAGATTTAGTTTTATTCAATGTGTAGTGTTCGCGTAAATTTAAGAAATCATTTTTGCAACATCTTTACCCAAGGCCAAAAAACAACTACTGTTATGTATGTACACTTAAAATAACATATATGTTATGATTTTTTTTCTTTATTAACATGTTACTTTTACTATGCATAAATATATTGTATTAGTTTAATTTTGTTTGTACTAAGCAAAACTAAGTAAGACGTGGATAACATAGTTGATTGTACAATTAACCATTCAAATTCTAATTTAAACTTCTATTCTTTGTAATACCTATTGTATTATTTTTTGTTGTCTCAAATAAATTAAAAAAGCTGAGCTGTGCCCATCAGAGTCTATAGAGATACCATAAAACTATGTAACTCCTTTTGTAACCTATGGAATGCAATAAAGTTATTGAGTATTGAGTATAATTTTTTTTTAATTTTTATCAAACTTTCAAAAATCCACAGAATCATCAACAATTACGAACAATTTGTCGTCAATCATGTCATGTTGAAGTTAACGGCATGGGCAATATGGCAGTAGTGCCATATCTTTTTTTAGAATGTTTAAATGAGTACTTTTATTTTTTCCTATTTCTGCAATTACTTCTTCTGGGAGTTCGTAGGTGTAGCATTGTTCATTTATAACTTTCAGCCTGTTTATAATAAAAGAATGCTGCTCAAAGTGCTCATATTCATCTTGATTCTTAACTAGCTATTTATGATATTCATAGTACTGAAAATTCTTTCTACAGTGGTATTGGAGTGGTATTGGAGATATCACTGAGATAGAATGTGTAGCTACCATCGAGCGTAAACAGTATTTATTCCAGCTGCGTATTTATATTCTAGAACTTCAGCCCAGAAACTAGTTACATTTTTTTGTATTCTGCCATTTAACTAAGTTGAAGGTCTGCCATTGCCACAGAAGTTTATCAATTGTTCTGTAATTCGGTTGTCTTTTACTTGTCGAAGTGTGTTTTCAACACTAAACTGAGACATTTTCTCTAATACTTATAGTAAAGTTACTTGGTAGCTTCTGCTGAATTTCTTTTACCAGTTCAACGTTAAAATCAATGCACCGTTTTCTAACAGCATTTGTAATTTCAACAGGCAATGCCGATTTGCTCACCTTCGTTTCAAATAAATACCCTAAATATGGAGCAGGGTTGAAATGCTCTTCAATTTGAATACGTTAAAATCATTATTGGTAGTTGCAGCTGATGGCATCATTATTCTTGCGCAAACGGAGCGTAGAAGCATCATTAAAGTGCTAAGCAATGCTACAGCGTTACAATCTTCGCTTTAAAAACTTTTTACTCCTATTTGGACGACGTTCAAAACGCTTCTCAAATAACAGAAGTACAGGTGATTACTCATCCAAAAGCATTGCGTGAAGTATGTCAGAGGTGTGACATTTATCTCTAGTAAGTGGAAAATGTAGTTTTAAGCCCACTTCGACAAAATTCTCGTTACTGCCTGCTCCACTGACAGCCAGCGGGTTGGACAACACCTCAAAATTTAAAATAAAATTCTCGCTACAATTTATTAACAGGTACAGTTCTTTGTACTCTTCTCTGTATTTAGATGAATATGAAAAACAATTGTGAATTTTCCTGATAAAAATTCAGTATTTTTGCGCAATGTGGCAATGTTTTCTGGCGAACTTCGTCATCACTCTAACGCGATGGCAGGATCTGAGCTCTCTCCGAAAAGATAGGCTGCGCAAATGATTACTCTGGCCCCTGTGCATCCCTTGATATTTATGAAGGCTGTAACCAGGTCGTCGTTGCAATTAACTTTGCCAGACGTCCGGATAAAGCCGGACACAGGCAGGCTTTTTGATTGCGTGTCCGGCTTAGACGGTGTCTGGCCTGTCCGACTTTTGTTAGGCTTTTTAAACTTGACAATTTCTTTACATTTTTTTATGTACGTATAGTAATTATTGAAATTAATATTGTAATGAATATTGAATTATTAATAATATAGAAGACTGATTTATTCAAATGTTGTTATTTCATTAAAATTTAAGAAGATTTTATGGTAAATGATAAAAAGCATTGTTTTACTTTTAAAAAAATGTCGTTTTACTAAGACTAAAAATTAAGGGTGTCCGGCCTTTTTACCGAAATGTCCGGCTAAGTTTGCTGGTCTGTCCGGCTTTTCAGTTTTAACACCTGGCAACCCTAGTTGCAGTACTTTCAAACAGCTGAAACTTCAATTTTTTAAATTTTATTGTAAATTATACAAGCTCTGGGTCTATTGCCTTTAGTATTGACTAAAATCTTATCAACCGCCGGACAGGAGAGCAGAAGAGGTGTTAATCTAGTCCTACTATTAATGAAAAACTTTAGAGAAGTAGATTAACCCCTGCCCATCCAGAAGATATGGATAATTTCATGAATTTTGTCGTGATGGTTTCATTTAGCGGCTGGCATTAGATCAAACAATTCCTCTTAGCACTCCCAACGGTACAATAGAATACGCAAAGGGATGCAAGGTCTTATTTTCCGTTGACAAGAACAAGGAACAGTTACAGAAGAACGTCGAGCTGTTTTGAGGCCGATAAGATTTTTTTAGTTAAATCGTGATCAACCCACCCTACTTCAGCCCGTGCATTTCAAAGCAGTATAAATGCCGACTTACGTATACTATATAATTACGAATTTCTGTATTGTTTTCTTATTTTGAGTTAGTTCTGTAGTAGCATTACTAATGTTTATACGGCTATGTAATGCTTATTTGGGTCACAGTAGTTGTTTGATTGCATTAGAGGCGCATTATATTAGCATTATTGTGAAAGATGAGATATCAAGCATTATTATGATCGAGGAAGTTGAAGCGTTAGACTAGCAATTACTCACAGAATACCGTCCTAAAATAGCAGTTTTAAGCTGCTGTGCTTCTTATAGTGAGTGTAGAGATGCGGAGACTCTTTTTACTGGAAACAAGGCGTTCCATATTAGTCTCTTAAGTATCCTCAGGGGTGACAACGCATCTGCATTTTTATTCTTAATCGAAGATGGATGTAGATGTCTAAAGGTCAGCATTAACCTGACATGAGGTGGATTGTGTGCTCGTTTGACACCCTTTTTTTTAAAAAATGGCGAATTATAGAAAAAATAAATATAGCCTCTCTTAGATAGCGGTATCTGCTACGTTCAATTATCCGCCTGTCAAGCTGGGTTAGGAGAAAACCCTCCCTACAACGAAAGAGGATTATGTAGACCGTGACAGATTAATAAAACATAAAACGTAAGCCTTTCCTGTGTTATGTAATTTTAAATATTATGTGTATATGTTTAATAATACCTTAATTTTTCCCTCTCCTTTCCATCATCCGGCAACCAGGCGTCTGGCCGGCTTTCACATCTTTGTACGTACGAGTATTCGACGCGTGCGAATCACACGATTTATTTCGTCTTTCCGTAATATTTACAATTTGTCGGCGTCTGTCTTGCGGTCCGATTACAATCTGGGTGTCTTCAAATCTTTAAAGTAAGAGTGAATAAACTTTTGTTACGGTAATAATGCGGTATACCTCAACTGCCTCATTGGTCTAGTGGTTGTAGAAGTGCGACTACTGATCATGAGGTCCTGGGTTCGAATCCCGGGTCAGGCCAAAAAATCAACTATTGAGGTTTTTCTGTCAAAAAATTCTCAGTAGCTGCCCGGAGTCAGGAAGTTGGCGATGTCTCACCCGCGTGCCTCGGAAAGCACGTAAAGCCGTTGGTCCTGCGCCTGATCTCTCTCTGGTCGTGTCGGTTTAGCGTCTCGTCGGGTATGAGAGTGAGGGAATAGAGAGTGCACCTGTGCTTGCGCATACACTTGGGCACTTTAAACCTGTCCTGCGCTGATGGCTAGCCTCCGTTGAGGCAGGCCGCCATGGCCGAAATTCGCTCTGGAGGACATTATTATTGTTGTTATTGTTTGGGGTATCTATATAGTTTTCTCGTCTGGGTGGGTTCTATAAATATATAATTATAAATTAAAATGAAACGATAAATATACATAAATATCAATAAAATAAAATAAATACAAAAATATATAAATAAATAAAAGCCCAACCAGATGGAAGCCCTCGGCAGGGGAGACCAAACGGCCGAGGGTTAGGAGGAAAGGGAAAGAAACCGGCGGACGATGCGGGCGGTATCGAGGAGCACCGCCTTTTGTATTTGAGCCCGGAGCGGTCCGTCACGGAGTCCCAGTCGCCTCAGATGACCCGAGAGGCTGACTGGGATTAGTCCATTCGCAGAGACGACTACAGGAATAATTTCAGCCGGCAGACCACCCCACATATCGGTCACCTCGTGAGCCAGGTCCAGATATTTTGTTCGTTTATCTGTTTCGGCTTTCACGAGGTTCTCGTCATACGGAATGGTAATGTCGACCAAAAATATCCTTGACTGTGCCCGGTCCATCAGCACAATATCAGGCTTATTCGCAAGAATAGTCCTGTCTGTGATGATGGCCCGGTCCTAGTAGAGCCTGGCGCGGTCATTTTCGAGCACGGCTTCCGGCAAGTAATTGTAATACGGCACTTTCCGGTCCACGAGACCGTATTTCAGAGCGAGCTCCTGGTGTAGAATTCTGGCTACAAGGTTGTGCCTGTGCAAGTACTCAGAGTTAGAAAGCGCCGAACAACTGGAGATGACGTGCCTAAGTGACTCCCCGGGATGGCAACAAGCTCGACAGATATCGACAGTGCCATCCTTTAGGATGTATCTCCGATAGTTGTTGGTCTTAATAACCTGATCCTGTATTGCACAGACAAAACCCTCGGTTTTCCCGAAGAGGTCACCGAAACGTAGCCAGTTGAGGGAGGCGACTGTATCTACGAAGAGCTCTTGTAGAACCCTGTAGTACCTCCCGTGGAGCTCCTTCTCCTTCCATACGGTCTCCCGGTCGGAAATGCTCTGTATTGCTGGGTCTTTGCTCGTTGCTCGTTGGCTAAGGATAGAGGGGTAAGTCCTTTATCACTAGAAATGACGTCATTATAGAATGGATCATCCGATCTCACCAGGAAGTAATTACGGAGGCTGCACACTTCACGATTATGCATGGTGAGCGCGCTCAGGAAGCCACGCCCACCATGCTTTCGCGGCAAGTACAGCCTCATTACCGACGATCTCGGATGATGCATCCTATGGGACGTCATGGTAGTGCGGACTTTCCTATCCAGGGCGTTAAGTTCGGTCTGAGTCCACCTGAGTATGCCAAAGGTATACATGAGGATAGGCATGACCCAGCCGTTATATGCATGTGCCTTATTCACACCGGACAAAAGGCTGTTAAGCACTTTGGTCAAGCGTGTCAAGAATCAAGAATCAAGAATCATTTATTTGCATAAAACACGGTAAATAAGTTGTTACATCAAATAAATGATCAACATGTTTTGTCCTGTTAGGACGTGCAAATATTTTAGTATATTATGATCAATTGAATTTAAATTAGTTATTACTTAAACAGTACAATTATTATTATTATTATTATAGTATTCATATTTAAAATCGTAATTCATTACAAACAGATTGAATTGAATTAAATTGTATTAAAATTAGTTATTATTTAAACAGTACAATTATTTTTATTATTATAGTAGTCATATTTAAAATCAAAATACATTACAAACATTATATTCATTGTCAAGTGAATTTATTTGTATTGAAATAATACTCGTTTTTACGGAATTTATCGCGTATATTTAACTTTTTAATACCCGACGTTTCGAGAGCTTTACAGCACCCATGGTCACGGGAAGGACTGAGATGTTTAACGTCCAGATGTCATAGTTAACCGCGGTTACCATAGATTAAAATTTAACTTTTGTTCCGATCTACACAGTATGAACTTATGGTATCATGAAGCCTTGCATTTGTATGCTTGGGTTGGGATTTAATTTTATTTATTATAGGATCCCAAGCAGATGGTAGCACCCAGCCGTCTTCTCTATTGAAATTAGAGTGTTTATTGATTTCAATAGCCTCGCGAATCATCCTTGGAAGGAATCGGTGTTCTTTAACGAGGATTTGTGGTCTATCAAATCTGATGTAGTGACGGGGGCGATCCTGTACATGTTCACAGACTGCAGACTTCCCGACTTCCTTCTGTGAACATGTACAGGATCGCCCCCGTCACTACATCAGATTTGATAGACCACAAATCCTCGCTAAAGAACACCGATTCCTTCCAAGGATGATTCGCGAGGCTATTGAAATCAAAAAAAACCCTAATTTCAATAGAGAAGATGGCTGGGTGCTACCATCTGCTTGGGATCCTATAATAAATAAAATTAAATCCCAACCCAAGCATACAACTGCAAGGCTTCATGATACCATAAGTTCATACTGTGTAGATCGGAACAAAAGTTAAATTTTAATCTATGGTAACCGCGGTTAACTATGACATCTGGACGTTAAACATCTCAGTCCTTCCCGTGACCATGGGTGCTGTAAAGCTCTCGAAACGTCGGGTATTAAAAAGTTAAATATACGCGATAAATTCCGTAAAAACGAGTATTATTTCAATGTGTAGTGTTCGCGTAAATATAAGAAATCATTATGAATTAATTTGTAATTAAAAAACTCCTTAATATTATAGAAAGCCCTGTCCACCAACCACATAAAAAGTTTGCCTTTAAATTTACTAAGAGGCAATGACTTTATGTCGCTAGGCAGTTTGTTAAACACCTTTATTGCCATCGAGTAACAGCTCTTATGAGAGGTGGCCTTCTTTCTAAATGGAAGAACTAGTTTATCCTAATACCTTGTATTAAAACTAACAACATCACTATTTTTCGTAAAAAACTGTTTATGTTTTTTGACCAAGACACCCAATTCAAAAATATAAATGCTAGGAAGTGTTAGAATTTTTAGGGTTGGAAAAAGTTCTCTACAAGAATATAATGGACCAACCCTGCAGATTGCCCTTACACACTTTTTTTGAGCAATAAAAGCTTTGTTCACTGTAGATCCATTTCCCCAGAGTATTACGCCGTATCTCAAAACGGAATCTATATAGCCATGATAGGCGAGTAAAGCAATTTTTTGAGATGAGGTCCTTGACAATCATATGTCTATGTCTAATATAATATGTCTTTGCCAAGTACAACCATCATCAATATGTATCCCAAAGAATTTTGTATTTTGAACCTCCTCTAATTTTTGTCCATTTATATTAATGTCAATAGTTTCTTTATATTTCCTTAGGTTAAATTGTATTATTTTTGTTTTGCCTAAATTTACTTTGTCTATTCTTGTATAGCCAATCTGTGACACTTATAACAGCTGTCATTATTTTATCATTGTAATTGGATTTAGTGTCAGTACTTATTATGATTGAAATGTCGTCAGCAAAAAGTACAGACTTGCAATTGATAAAGTCAGGTAGGTCATTAACGTAAAGCAAAAAGAGAAGAGGCCCCAGGACACTCCCTTGTGGGACTCCACTACGGTTGTGTTTATATTTGGATCTGTACGATATCATTACATTATTAACGTCTATATCATTTATTTCAACACACTGTTCTCTACCGCTTAGATAAGATTTTATATTAGCAGTACAGCTTATCAATTAAGATATCATGACACACTACATCGAAAGCTTTACTCATATCAAAAAATACTGCAGATACTAGGTGATCTTTGTCTCACAGTTAATTATTTCGGTAACCAATGAACAGGCTGCTAATGTGGTCGATTTATTTCTTTGAAATCCATTTTGCTCTACTTCTAGAATGTAAAATTTTGTTAGATAATCGTATATTCTAGAATACATAGTTTTTTCAAAGATTTTAGACAGTATAGGTACTAAAGTAATTGGTCGATAATTATTTATGTCGCATTTATCATCCTTTTTATGTAGCGGTTTTACTATTAAAAACTTGAGAGCTGTTGGAAAGGATCCTTCTATAAACGATATGTTAACCAAATGTGACAGAATTGGCGATAATTCTTCAGCACACATCTTAAGGATTCCAGTTGCTATGTTGTCGTAACCAACTGATAGTGTGTTTTTCAACGAAAGTATTACTTTTTTTATCTCATATTTATTTGAAGGATGCAAAAAAATACTTTTCATATTATGTTTGGTTAATGTTTTATCAATTTGCTTCATTTTACTCGGTGAATGAATAAAATGTTTGTTTAAATTCTCGGCTATTAGTATTTTGTCACTAGTAACTTTATTATTTATTTTTAATTCTTTAATACTTTTTGGGATATTATTAGCTACAGTTTTGTTTTGGATAATGTTCCATGCTGCCTTGCATTTGTTTTTACTATTTGAGATATGCTTGTAATTGCTAATTTTTTGGGATTTACTTATAACTTTTTTTAGAATGTTAGTACTCGTATAAAGGTAATCTTTTGACTTGTTTGATATTTTTTTTTGTTTTACAAGACTTTCTAAGTCCTGCTGTTATCCATTTAGGGCCACAAGTTTTTATCTGACGTTTAATTTTAATCACGGGAAAGCATAAGTCATAGAATAATCTAATTATGTCATGAAAATTACTAAAAGCTAGGTCAAAGTTAGATTCGTCATATATGTCATTAAATGTCAGTTGCTTCACAATTTCTTTAAATTTTCTACTATTGTCAGTGCTATGGTCTCTTCTAAGTATCCAATATGTATTTATGTAAGTTTTATATTTATAAGGAAGTTTTACACTAAGCGTTTGACCCGTGTTATGGTCAGATAACCCCAATTCATATATTTTACCTTCGGCTTCTCGGTCATTGCTTATAATATGATCTATACAAGTTTTCTGTCTGGTAGGCTTTTGTATGTGATGAGTGAGGTTATTGTTTAGTAAAATGTCTTTGTAGAATTCAGAAGCTTGTGTGCACTTAAGTGTGTCTATATTAAAATCTCCGGCTATAATTATTTTAAAGTCATTATATCTGTCACAAATATTATAAAGCATGTCTTGAAATTTATTTAAAAAGTCTGTTACATTGGACTTAGGTATTCTATAGATGCAGATAACACAACAGCGATGGTCTGGCAAAATAATACCACATACCTCAAAAGTGTTTTCTGCTTGATATTTATTAATTATTGTAAGATCTACAAAGTTAAAATTATTTTTACAAAGTATGCATACACCACCCCGTTTTACGTCAAGCCTTGAATAACTATTTGCAATAGTGTAGCCATTCAAATGCACACACACTTCTTCACCTTCTTTCAGAAATGTTTCACTAAGGCATATAACATCTAATTCACATCCTATTTCACGAGGAAAATCAGTTATGTATATCTGCAATAAATCAGTTTTATTAAGAAGTCCAGCTATGTTTTGGTGAAAAATTGTAAGGATTTGGTTTTTACAGACGAAAAAAATTGTCACGTTTTGACCCTTCAGCTGTTACTTCGATATTAGCATTTACATTTTCGTTCCGGTGCCTCGCATAATTGTTTACATAGCAAAAATAATCTAAGATAGTTTTCTGTGTGATTTTTCTACTTTTCTGTTTATTGACATTTTTATGGGGTAAACGGATTAAATCATGACGTTTGTTAAAGCTAACGAATTTTTCGTTGTAGTCGAGGCTATCTATTAAAAAATTTAATTTAAATGTCAAAGCGTTTTTTTATCGTCAATGGGAATGAAATGACAATTATTGAAATTGTTACATAGAAGGCGAATGTTCCTATTCAACAGGTTTTCATTCAAAAAAACATTTTTAGTACGCTTATTAACGCGTGCATAAAACGTGTCGCAAAATGACTGTTTCATACCAGCCTCATCGATACCGTTGTTCTGTGACATACCCGGGTATCGGTATGTTTCAGCCTCGGAAAGGGTCCTTAAGTTGACGGGCATAGATAAGTCTATGCCCTCAAAGTTAGCAACCCTACCCCTCTCAACATGGAGGACCGCACACTTATCCGTCCCCAGCTCCATTCCAATAGAATTGCTAAATTCACAAGTGATGTTTAGCAATTCCATAAGATGGGAGCGACGGGAGGCGAATAATTTGAGGTCATCCATATAGAAGAGGTGGGTCACTTTTGTACCTCCTTTCCGAAGCTGAACTCCCCTCCCGGAACCCTCCAGTAAAGTACTGAGAGGGTTCAAAGAGAGGCAGAACCAGATTGGACTCAGACAGTCGCCCTGGAATATATCCCTTCTTATCCTTATGCGGCTTTCCGCAGCCGTCATCCGCTCGCCTAGATGACAGAGGATCGTACTCCACTGCCCCATACACCGCTCGAGGAAGTCTCGAACTGTACAGTCAATCTTGTACAGCTCGAGGATCCTCTTTAGCCATGTATGGGGCACCGAGTCAAATGCCTTTCTGTAGTCTATCCAGGCGGCGGAGAAGTTCCGATGGTTGCGTATCACCACTTTGCCAATGACCGCGTCAATGAGGAGTGGTTCCTTGGTTCCATGACCGCCGCCCCGACATCCATTTTGAGCGCGCGAAATCACCTGATTTGATTCCAGGTGACGAGTGATTCTCGCGCTCAAAATGGATGTTAGTGTCTTGTATATGGTCGGCAGACACGTGATGGGGCGGTATTTGCTCGGGTCTGTGGTAACCTGGTCTTTAGGAACCAAATGAGTGATCCCAGTAGTGAAGAGGCTCGGGAGCGACTTCTGGTTGAGAGCCTCTTGGAACTGTCGGGCGAGCACAGTGTGACACACCACAAACCCCTTCAGCCAGTAGTGATGCAGCCCGTCGAGTCCCGGACTTTTCCAGTTCGGGGCCCTACGGACCGCCTCAGCTACGTCATCCGGCGTTATAATAACGAGGTCCATGGGCGTTATACTCGCACACTGACTCGCCACAACTTCCGTCCAAGGGCCCTCGCTGTGGTTTATGAGCTCTGACCACAGGCCGCACCAGAATGCTACAGTGTCGGCCTGATTCGGTGCTGGGCCCGTTCCACTTACCATTGGTCGCTCCAACAATTTATAGAGCCTCTTCTGATCACTCTGGAAGAGACGATTCTGGTTAAACCGTGTCGACCTCTCGTTATATCGCCGAATCCGCTTTCTCCAAGCAGCGATTCTCTGCTTCAGGTCATCTATGCGCTCCGTCAGTTTTTATTATTGTTATTATTATTATGCGGTATAACAGTGCGGTGGGCTCAGCAGCTTTTAAATTAACTAAAAAAATCCCAACCGGACTCTTACTATAAATAATAAATAATAATTTACAATCATGTCGATATTATAGTGTACATTTAATAATACAATACTTTCTCGTTTAATATTTTATAAATTACACTCCTTTATGTAAATAAGTTTTTACACCTTGGCTCGGGAAAACACCTTTGTCCTGGAAAGAAGCAGCATGAAATCGGCCAAATTGCCGGCGACTGTGTTTTCGCCCGATTATCTGGGTGTCACGACAAGAGTGAATAGATTTTTGTTACGCAAACAGTGCGACAGGGATTGTCATTAAGTACTAGCAAATAATAAGTAAAAAAACAAGTTTTAAAAAGTAACTGATAGATAGATACCCATATGCATCGAGTTACATAATGATACCATCACATTATAAAATCCTATACTTTACGCAATACTACTACCAACTACTTAACTGTTCTCTTGAAATTACGTAATATTATGTAATTGGTTTCTCGGAACCGTCTAATGATTTGAATGAAATTTTGTGTACATAGTTATTTAGATATTTTTTTACTTTCCAAGTTTATCTAAATAGGTGTAATCCCTAAAAAAATGTTTATTTTCTAACGCCAATATAAACCCGGTCGCCGAAAACCTATCTTTGGGGGGTAGGCGTAGTGTAGGGCGACCCCCCACTAGATGGAGTGATGACCTGATAAGACATGCAGGAAGTCGATGGATGCAGGTGGCTCAGGACCGTGCTTTGTGGCATACCTTGGGGGAGGCCTATGTCCAGCAGTGGACTTGTGAACGGCTGTAATGATGATGAATGATGATACGTATGGAATAAATAATCATTTTGAACAGAAATGAAACAAAGAAGTATAACAAACAAACATATTTATGTTGTTTTAGGAAACTTTACACTATTTGAAATGTAATTTTGTAACTTTAAATAGAAATACTTAATACATAAGTGTAACCTGTTAATTGAGAGTCAAATAAATTATTATTATTATTATTATTTACGGTAAGTGTTTTCACTTCTCAGCTCTAGGCTGGATTTCAACTACATTTACGGGCCGAAGCCAAAGCAAATGCAGCGTGTGGTGTGTAGTGTAGTTCATGCGATTTGATGAGGTCCTATTTCGTTTTCTTCTATCTGCATGAATTTCTGAACTATTCTGCATGTATTTAATATAGCTGCTTTTTCAAGTGTAATATATAGAGTTTCTTTTAGTTGTAATAATTTTAAGCTACGGAGGAGATGATTTGGGATGACACCTGTTGTGGAGAGGACTATAGGGACCACATATACTTTTTCTTGTTGCCAGATTCTAGTCACTTCATCTTTAAGTTCTGCGTACTTACTAATTTTTTCAGTTATCGTCTTCTGCAAGTTGTGTGTGTGTTGGGGACTGCAATGTCTATCAGGTAAGTAATATTATTTATTTTATCTTGTAGAATTATATCTGGTCGGTTATAGTGGATTGTCCTATCGGTGAGAATGCCGCGGTCGTAAAAAAGTTTATGTGTGGTGTTTTCTAGAGTAGGTTTTGGTGTATAATTGTAGTACGGAGTGTTGGCATCTGGAATGAGTGCGTGTTTGAGTGCTAGTTTTTGATGAATGACATTGGCCACCTGGTTGTGTCTGTGAGTGTAGTCAGTCTGTGTGAGAGTTGTGCATGCGCCTGTGATGTGTTGAATGGTTTCTGGATGTGTGTGGCATTTGCGACATTTGTCATTATTTACTGTAGGATTTTTGATTATATATTTTCTGTAATTTTTTGTGTTTATGATCTGGTCTTGAATAGCTATTATAAATCCTTCTGTTTCTGGAAATAAGTTGCCTATTTTCAGCCACTTATTTGAAGCTAACTTATTTATGTGGGATTGCTCTAAGTCATGAGGGTGCCGACCGTGGAGAACTTTCTTTTTCCATTCGTCAATTTTGTGTGTCTGTGGTATCACTAGTAGTGTTTTGGGATTCAATCTGATTGCTTAAGTTAAGTGGAGTGTAGTTAATATCATTCGTTGCGATGGCTTTATGAATATTGCTAGTATGGGATTTTGTATAGAAGAATGATTTTAATCGACTAACTTGTTTCCGCCATAGGTGCTGGATATCCATTAGGCCTCTCCCTCCATGTTCTCGTTTTATTGTTAGTCTCTCTATGGCGGATTTAGGGTGTAGGTTGTTGTGTTTCGTGAGTGTTGTACGTGTAGCTCGCTCTAATTGTTCTGCGTCAGTTTTGGACCATTTTATAACTCCGAATGAGTACGTTAATATGGGGATGGCATAGGTGTTAATGGCTTTGATAAGATGTTTACTTGAAAGTTGAGTTTTACAAACGGCGTTAAGTCTTCTCTTGTATTCCGTAGTGAGAGAATTTTTAATTCGTACGTGGTCAAGACTTTTAAGTTGGACATACCCTAAATATTTGTATAAGTCAGTCGATTCCATTGCTGTAATAGCCTCTGTTTCATTTACTACATAGTCTCCGGGCCTTACTTTGGCTCTTACAATGTGAAGTGTTTTACATTTATCTAAACCAAAATGCATATTAATATCGCTACTGAATTCTGTTGTTATATCTATTAATTTCTTCATATCCTTGTCTGTTTTTGCATATAATTTGATGTCGTCCATGTATATAAGATGCGATATTGTTGTTTCGTCTGTATTAAGTTTGAGGCAATATCCGGCCCCGCAGCTCTGCAGCAAATGAGTGAGACAGAGGGTTTAGGGCGAGACAGAACCACAGTGGGCTCAGGGAGTCACCTTGGTAGATATTATAATTATTATTATTATTTATTTTTATACATTTAATTTCATTAAATAATTATCAGAAAACAAGAATTAATTAAATATTTTTTAGTTTTACGTTTATTTATTTCGAATACAATTTTAAAATAACAATTTTGACAACCTGACGACCAGTAAGCGGTTTCTCTCCTGGGTGATTGTAGATCCAGCCTCTGAAAATAATCGCTCACGGGATACCGACGTTGCCACGACATGCAAATAACCCATTCATCCCACATGTAATATATGAAATTCGTCTTCTGCTTTAGTTTTATTTCCTATGTTATGGTGCTTTATTTTTTTATAATAGTTACATATTATGTCACCTTCAGTATTATCGCATTTTCTGAATACATCTACGAAACCGAACCGAAGTTCCGTAAGCCAATAAAATAATTTCCATTACAAAATAACCAGTACCTTATACTTAAGACTTTACTTAAGCTATTGATTAATTAACTTAATCAACTCAAACAATATAATTATTAACAAGAAAATGAATCAAACAATTTCAATCCATTTTCAATATTTGTGAACTTATCTTAATTAATTATCACAATATTAAAAACAATTTTACATCGAAAATGGAATGACCGTTTGAAAACAATTGCACTTCTGTAGTTCAAGTATATTAATTATTTTTGGCTGAAAGACCATTCGCCTATTTGTTGATTCGTAAATAGAATTTTCGGGATTGAGTTGTTTCTGATAAATACTCGTAAACCTTTAGAACCTTTAAAAATTTAGACGTTATCTAACTTTGACATATTTTGTTTCGAATACTTATTAATTTTTCGGCAACATAAAATTCGTGATAATCATTGTTCGAAACTTCGCAACAACAACATACGGAATTTTATACCTTCGAATAGTTGGTTATTTCGTACCTTCGACGGCAAGCCAAAAACATCGTTCATAAAACATCGCTCATGAATAACCATGTTTATGAACGATATATTGATGTTTGAAAGAATTGATGTATCGTTTCCATTCTCTATGTTTCCATCCCTAGTCGCACATCGAATCAGTGCCCCAACTCCCTTAGTGTTATTACACAGCACGGTGGCAAGGGCACTGCAGACCGGATCCTCTTTGACGCCTTATTTACCCCTAGCTACTAAGGGTTAGTAGCTACTAGCTACTAACCCTTATACCCTTTCTCTTATTAGATACACTATCCTGAGTCGGGGCGTAGGGACTCTGAGTAGTGTAATAGGGGTATAAGAGAACGGCTTGTGTTGGATAAAATAGGATATGAAATGTGTTATAATTTAGAGTGCATTACTCGCATGTATAACGATGAGGGTTAAATCTATAGATATTAAGGCTAAGATCCTATCATTCCACTTTGTAATTTACAATTTAGAGCGGATATCTTCACTGCCCCCGTTTGTAGCTACGTCAGGAATATCGTTAGAAAACGAAAGTCGAAACCACCAGTTTTAGTGGAAAATCCAATAAGTTGGCAACATTAGACAACACTGAGGCATTCGTCCTTCAATATTCGGGATACATAGTACCTATCACATTATACGAATTCTAAAATGCGACATGTACGGCGCATGCGGTGCTGACAAATGTGCGTTCAACTGCTTCACCTTTAGGAAAAAGTACACTGCGTACCACAATACGTGTTGGTGGACTTCATGTGTCTTCGAATTATTTTTTTTTAAATTTCTCGGAAATTCAGGTTTCCCAGAGATTTTTTCTTCACCGCCGAGCAAGTGGTTATTATGCACTTAAAATTATTATAACAATTTCTTTGGTGCGAGGATCGACCCGGATTGCTCGCGTACTTGGAAATTTAGTGCGACCGCTTAGCCCCAGAGCTACCCAGTACAGTCCAGTTTTGTAATATTAATGACGCCAAATTTAATATTAAAATGTTAATAAGTTCGTTTTTACCGAATTGAGATAATTCAATTAAAACTCTATGAAAATAACGTTCAAAACCGACGATTTTTTCATATCCCGGTAAGTCCTTTGACAAGTGTATATCAATCTCAAGCATGTTCGCACCGGCCAATCAGAGTACAGTATAGTGCAAAGATGGCTGCAATTCGCATGAATCGGAAGCGAAACACTTTGCGCTCGTAGTTTTATTTAATTATTTTGATCACAATGAGTGAACACAGTTTTGGTATAAATGTGATGGAACCAGATAAAGCAAGGAAAAAGACTGTCAATATCTAGATTCTAGACGGAAACGGGCCGCGGAAAAAGCAAAAAGGTAAATGAAACACCAACACAGTACCTAGATAAGTTTAGTTGTATTGTAACTGACTTTGTATTACAGGGTCGTCCTCAGCTTGAAAATTGATATTATCGTTTTACTGAGTAATGATAATTTAAAATTTTATAAATAATATAAAATAACGTTTATTTTGGCGTAACGGCGGTAAGGATTATGCAGTAAAAACGTAAGTTCAAGGTAAAAACAGGGTGTGAATAATAATTGCTTAACCCATCTAATTAATTATTAATCAGAAATCTGCTTCGTGTGGTTTTCGTATTTACACATACCTATACCGAAATAAAACTTCATTGAAAATGTTAATTTTTCTTCTACTTTTTATCTGGCGTTAACCTAAAAATAACACTATTTTGGACGAAATGCACTTACACTTTTAACACAAGATTTACATGTTTACTTGTATCCGTAGTAATGCCATTTCTGTGATTTTCAACAAGTTATGTTGTTGTATGTTTTTAGATATCAATGGACAGGTTTTTTGATATTAAAAATAATACTTAACAGTAACGTTGGTCCCTACCGCACTCAGTTTATATATTTTATATTTTTTTTTTGTAAAGGAATATTAATAATGCTATAAACATTACTAATGTTCCCCTTAACCACTCGTGCTAAGCTTAAACTGCTTGTGTTATGAGTGGTTCACGCCAGTAGTCGAATACGGATTCGAACCCACGATCTTTTTCGTTCGCGGTCCGCGCCCCGCCATTAGGCTACTGTCGCTATGTCAGTTTATAAATATAGTGCATTGGACTTAAGGCTGTTCAGACCGCACTAGCGCCTACACTACAAATTTATAATTTTTAGTCCACTTTAGGACATCAAACGACTTGTCGGTGCAAGTGTGCGGTCTGATCAGCCTTAAAAGGTGTTTGTTTTAAACTTCTCCATTGTTTTATTGGGCTTGAAATATAAGGACCGGCGGCACAGAATAAATAATAGTACTACGTCCGGCGGCATGTATATTTAGGTACTTCAAAAAGTTTTAGGGATCTTTTTGGGGAACAAATAATATTAATACTTAGGTGCTGACTTTTGCACGTGTTTGTCTTTTATTGTTTTGCCTATGACTACTTAACGGGGTTTTGTTTTTATTTTTACTTTACAGCAATAACTAACAACTACTTGCGCTTGTCACTGCTCACCTGGCTTATTTAGATAATTATGTTTTATTTTGAGCTGACTGTTTGTATGTATGTTTTTTCAGCGCCCGGATTACCGAAAAGACCAGCCTATGGCCATAATAACAAAACTTTGAAGTGGGCTACGCTAACCTCAAATGATATGTTTCACTTACATCGCAATTATTACTCTAAATTAAATAAGATTGACCAGGACAATTTTATTATAAAGCACGTGACAGACACTCCGATAAAGCGCCTGCGTCCGCGGAATAACATTAAGGAAAACCAGAGAAAATTTACTCTGATTTATAAAATTTTTAGTAAAAAACAGAAGAAATACGCTCAAGTGTGTAAAATGGCGTTCATCAGTATTTTAAGAATAAATAAATCATGCGTAGAGGGTGTTATGAAAAGACAAGCTGAAACCGGAACGATGGCTAAAGAAAATAGAGGCGGGGACCAAAATGCTTTTCAATTTACGTCACAAAAAGAAGCGATTGGAAATTTTATAAAAAAAAATTTAAGCCACTAGAAACACATCATTGTAGAGGTAAAATTAAAATACGTATGTATTTGTCTCCAGATGTAAATGTAGATAAAATGTGGCAAATGTATAATGATGAAGCCTTGCCCGGTTATGACATTAAAATTGGATATTTTAGGAAAGTATTTAATACTTGCAAATTTTAATATCGGATTTCGGTCTCCTAGATAAGACGTCTGCTCGGATTGTCTTCAATTACTTGAGCGAATTAAATTATCCCGTAACGAACAAGAAACACAAGGACTACGAGCACAGTACAGAATTCAAAAATTTGGAGCGAAATGGTACGTTGATCATGTAAGAAACGATTCCCCAAATTTAATACTCAGTTTTGATTGTCAAAAAACCTACCGTTACCAAAAATTCCTGATCAATCCGTATATTATTCGCGTCAGTTGTACCTTTATAATTTAACAGTAGTTGTTGGAACATCAAAGGCATCCTTAACACCTGAAAATGTTCATGCTTGTATATGGACTGAGGAACAAACGGCAAAAGGCTCGAATGAAATACGTCCATGCGTGTATGCTTGGTTAAATTCTTTGAACTTTGACGGAAAAGAAAAAGTAAGGTTGATCACTGACGGTTGTGGTAGCCAAAATAAAAATTCAATATTGATAACAAGTGCCATGAAATGGCTGTATGATGTCAGAATTCGTTACCCTAATATAACAGAAATTCAAATAACATTTCCTGTCACAGGACACTCTTTTATACCACCAGACAGGATGTTCGCATGGACTGAAAAACAAATAAGACGCAGAGAAAACATAATTAAGTCTCAGGAATACATCGATTTGATTGCTAACCACGCAATTCACAAGGTTGGAATTGATGCCCCAATTCTAGATTGGAAGACAGAAAGACAAAATAATTTGAAGTCTAACTTTCATTTCCAAGTCAACAAATGCAAGCGTATTATTGTCACCCGTTCGAGAGACAAAATACAGGTAACTGGAGAAGTAGCATACCGGAACAACATTGCTGCAAGTACTTCATTACTAAAGAAAGGTAAAAAAATTGTCAATATCAATCCAAGCGTTATTGAAATTGCTCCTTCAATAAAGCCTGATAAATTACTGGACGTAAAAAAGTTATTACAAAAACATTTTGTAATAACTTTTTTACTTCAATGATACCCGAACTTCTATTTTATAAAAATATTTTACAAAACAATGTTGACCTAACTGAAAAAAGGAAATAATAAATAATTCGCAAGATTATGAAATGGAAGAGGTTTAAGACTTTGTTTAAAGAAATAACATATTTTGATTCACTTAAAGCCATTGTTTCATTTATAACCTCTATATATACAAGTACTTGTATAAATAGAGGTCACTGACCACAAGTCAGCTGTTCTGAATACGTCCTATTACAAGTATGTTAATCAAACTTAGGTAAGTCCAGTAATTTGTTTTCAAAACCCGGTAAGTCCACTATGAATTTTTTCAAACACCGATATAATTAGCTCATACACATCAAAATTCGGTATGTCCAAACTTTAACCCGCTTTTTTTAGCTTATTCTATCATTAATTTATTAATTTTTTAAGTTACATTATATGGAAATTCCTAAGAAAATAGTGTGATTATACAAAACAGCAGAAATTATAAAATCTTTCACCAAAACACATATAACATCAATTTAGATTTTGATATTTGACGACACATTCTATCCTCGATTGCGTATCAAAATTCAAAATAGAGATGCGTTATCACCCATGACGACTAAGATGGAATGCTTTGTTTCAAGTAAAAGGGGTCGCCGGTTCTCTACACTCACCATACGAAACACAGCAGCGCTAAGCTGCTATTTTACGCTGGTATTCTGTGAGAGCGTGGTTCTTCCCCGGTCGGGCTGACGCATTCGTTCTATAACTATACTACGAAATCAATATATATATAATCAATAATATATACAAAATATATATAGTCAATATATATCATCGGAATCTCGGAAACGGCAATTTTCATAAAATTTAGTGTCCAGGGGGTTTCGGGGGCAATAAGTCGATCCAGTCGGGATTCATTTTTAGAAGTAGTCGTTTTATCCGTGTTTTCAGGCAATGAAAAACTACTACAATATCATTAAAATAAGAAGGTAAATTTACCTGCCTACCAAACCCTGGTTCGAGTCTGTCTTCGGTCCGACTTTTTTTTCAGGTTCCCTTCTTTTGTGAGAAAATCTATTATTTCGAGCCCTTTTTTTAATATTTAAAAAAAACGAAAATTTAAATTAAACTAATTGCACTCATGATTTTTTATTCAAATAATCAGTTCAGTTTTTTTTATTATGTCGGTAAGATCAAAAAATATTATTCATATTTGATCAGTATGTAATTTGTATCTAAATATGATTTCGAAAAAAAATATCGATCAAAGCTCGGTCATCCAGGTTTATTACCTTAAGTTTTTACCTTTTTACTATTACCCCGCCAAAGTAATGCACTGTTTTTTTGTAAAATAAGAGTAAGCAATGGGCACAAAATCCACCTGTTCGTAAGTGGATGCTGTGTCTCAGAGACATCTACATCTAATCTCGATTAAGAATCAAAATGCAGATACGTTGATATCCCCGAGAATTCAGCATTTTAAATGAAATAATCAATGGCGATCTATTGATCGTCTTTATTTATCATGTACCGTAATTAACCTTGGCGGGACGCAAAGCAGGAGGAACCATGTGTAATGGTCCGGCCACACTAAGGAGAAATGCCGTTAATTATCGCGTTGATGGACGTTGAATGTAGGTGTGGCCACGAATTAACGCGATAATTTTCAACGGCATTAACAATGCCGTTTCCCGTTTGCCGATAACTCGAGTGGCGGTACATCAAAGGATTAACGCGCGAATTATCGCGTTGAAGCGGCCATACTACGTTTGTCCCATTGTGCACGGTGAGTGCCACGGGGTTGCACGTATGGCTGCGATGGAGTGGAGTAATGAAAAAGCTTTTCGAGATTGAATCAAATAAAATTACTTCAAAAATACTTTAATTTACGGTATGAAACTAAGAAAAATAAGCAGGAGAAAAAAACCAATTTTTGCAGGTCAAAATTCATAGTGTACAGTGGTACAAAACCCTGAGTAGGTACGTGTATCTAATTCGCACTTGACCAGTATTTATGATTGGCTTATTAGTTATTACTTCATTAAAATATATTTACGTTTGTTTTATTATTTAGCTTAAACCATTGAACGTCTTTCTAGTGCATTTTGGGTGCGGGAAAACAAAATAAAACATAAATAGATTTACAGTGTACGTTTCCTGTGCATTTGTAGCATCCACCATCTTCTTTTTCTTTGTATTCATTTTTTCTTTGTTTATTTTTTTATTTTATAGGATAGGGTGACAAACAAGCACACAGTCTACCCGATGGTATGTGGATACTGTAGCCCACAGACATCTACATCTATCCTTGATTACGAATCAAAATGCAGATGCGTTATCACCCGTGAGGACTAAGATAAAATGCCTCGTTTGCAGTAAAAAGAGTCTCCGGTTCTCTACACTCACCATACGAAACACAGCAGCATTAAGCTACTATTTTACGCTGGTATTCTGTGAGAGCGTGGTCCTTCCTCGGTCGAAACATTTAACAACGGCAAATTTAACGCCGTTCAACGGCAAATTTATTGCCGTTCAACGGGAAACGACGTTGACCGTTCAAGTGTAGCCACTCATTTTAACGTGTTAAAGGAGACAATCAATTTTTCTATGGAGAATGGGCCCACTACAAATTTTAAAGATTATCAATGAAATGCAAGTCGATTTATTCCTTATAATCCATAGATTACGATAAAATTATTAGTTTTACTGCATCTAAACGGAGTCCTAAGAAATTAACAAATAAAATATGAATCTAACAATAACCTAAAAACAAACTGAAAGCGATTTTCTAGTAGTATTCATCGGTATTATAAGTTAAAATAGTGCACACTTGAATAATAGTACATATAAAACTAATCGATTCTAACTTTGACATGTATTGATTGGTTGTGAGTGTAATTCTAAATACCAAGATGGCTAAGGGATAATGTCTTGAATAATAGTACATATAAAACTAAGCTGTAGGTGTATATTCAGCATTTATAAATATTTTATAATCGATGTAAAACCTTTCACTAGTTCGGGCAAAACATAGTGCCTGTCTATGCACAAATGTCGTATGGATTCTAACTTTGACATGTATTGATTGGTTGTGAGTGTAATTCTAAATACCAAGATGGCTAAGGGATAATGTCTATTTATATTTATGATATTACCAACACACAGTAAGATATGTTTTAAACTGATTGTATTACAAAAAAGAAAATATAATGTAGGTAATTCTATTTATTATTGTAAATCATAATTTATTTAAGTATTCTATTAACAGTAGTAGGTACAGAAACAGAAACCTTTTATTCAATTTAGATTATAAATAATACTTATTGAAAGTCACTTTTTAATTTACCACTGGTTCGGAAAAAAACCTCTGACTTGAAGAGAACCAGCAAAATACCCAGTGGGTCTTTTAAAAAAAAAGCCAGCTTACAATCATGTATGTCATAATTAACAACACAGAACAAATTAGAAATAGCTTGGTAGCGATCACCTTACCCACGGGTTATTGTCAGCCATAAATTCCTTTATACTATAATAACCCCTTTTATACAAACTTAATTTAATACATTTTTTGAACTTTGATGATTGACTGACATATATAGACAGCAGCGGGGTCAAGACATTATTTTAAAATGTTTTGGTTGATTAGTAAGTAGTATACATCATAATACAATGACTAGGAATTAACATGCCTTATCTATGTTATTACACAATGATAAATAGTGAGGAAGTAAGATGTTTTAAACTGTTTGTGTAAGGATTACAAAAACACAGGCTTAATTTAAATGTATTTATTACTAGCGATGCGCCTCAGCTGTGCACTGGTGATTAATGGATCTCGACAACAGTGCCATCTACCGAGTCCAAATGTAAATATAAACCATCTAGGGATCCATCCAAACACACACAAACATTTTCATTTAAATTGGTTGGAAGGTTTCTTATGTTTTGTCTATAACGGACATAGGTAGAAACATTTTAGTGTTAGATATATTTCTGAAGGTTTTTTGAAAATAACTTGATGGTAACATGTACATTTATGATATTGTAAGCAATCAGAAGGAATTTTCAATTATAAGATATATGATATAAGACTGTTGTCTTCAATATCCATACACTTTTTTTTCTGCAAGCCTGCACGGCATACAGATTTGTTCTAAGCGATCCACCTGAAAAGAAGTTAATGACAATTGTAAAGGTGTCTTAACTAAATAATAATTCTTATCAATATATTATTTTTTTCTATATTATATAGGAATTAAAAGGACATTTTTAATAATAAGAGATATGAGATAAGACTATGCCTTCAATGTCAATAAACAGTATTTACATATTTCTGTGAGCATTTTCTTATATCTGCCTTTTCATATGTTAAATAATAAAGAAATTATTATAAATTATACAGCATTAATCAGCTCCAGCTGATCAAATACAGAAGCAGTAATTATTGATTAACATCAATGATATTCAACCATGTAAAAGTTGTCTCACATTTTATTTTTACCGGTTTCATGTACTTACATAGTAGACAAAGATATTATTGTTATATTAAGTATATCTGATTCTAGATGACAAAATAATATTCCTTTCTGCACAGTGAACAACGCAGCTGTCTAAGCATAATAGAAACAACCATTACACTTTTTTTATGCAAACTATTATTATTAAACTTTATATTTGCTTCTAGTACAAATAATTACTACATTTTTTACACATAAATATATGTAACATTTATATTGCCTATCTACTGTGGCTGGTATAAATCCAGGATCTGTGTCTGGCTTAACAAAAAAGCCATTTAGTATTAAGCAACTTGCTGAATACATAAGGTACCTATTTGTACACAAATGCAGTTATATGAATTGCTCTTCAAAACCCTCTTTAAGTCCCTCGGCCCAAAGATTCTAATTTTCTTTTAACATTATAATAACTTCTTTTGTGCATTTATTCTATTTATTATTTAATTTAGATTTTACTAATAAAATAAACTTAATACTTGGTCACTTATAACAAACTAATAAGGTTCTAAGACCTGTTTATTATTTGTATTTGTTTGAGGTAAAATATACAAACTTAATAATAGATTTTCACAACCTAGCTATTCTATTATATTGTAAATTAATAAACTCTTATATTCTATTTGCGAATTTTACCACAAAAACAAAAAAGAGAAAAACATACGTACTTCTGTCAATTAATATTTGGCTAACCTTTCTGATAATTGATAATATCCATATTTTCTTAAACATTAGTTTAATAATGCTTGTAAATAAAAAACTCCATTTTGTTCTTACCATAATGATGCGACTCCAACTATGTTTTATGTCACTCGAGTGAATCGAGTGAATTTGTCCAACTCGATAATCGATAGAAAATAAATTTTACCGAGTTACCGAGTTAACTCGGCGCAATGTATAGATTCAGAGGGTGCTATATAGATATTAATTTACTTGTATATATTATAAGTCGCTGCGGGTGACATCACAAGTTGCATCCAAATTCAAACTTGCATCTGGCATGTTGTAAACAAACCTGAACTTAGTTTTATTTATGATATTGATTTATAGTTTTAATTTCATGTTGCCACATATTACTTATTTATAAAGGTACATATTTAAAAATGGTTTAACTAAAGTAATCGCTGATCTCAACTCTAGTGATAAACTTTTCTGTAAATAGTTGATTTACTCAAAAACTAGTGTACAACTAGAATGACATACATACATACTCGTACATACTCGTAAATTAACCCGAGTGGCTCGAGTCACAAAACTCTACTCGAATCGCATCTTTATCTTACGGCCAATGCAGTGTTTGTCTACAATTTAGTGATGAAATCGACTTACTAATTCGAGCAATTTATTGATATATTATGTAATAAATAAATTGATATTAGGTAATATGTATATAATGTTGTATCAATTTATGTTATATATGTTATATATGACATAAATTGATTATATATACTTTGGATAGTCAAATTATTAATAACATTAAAACTTACGTCATAACGTTAGAGTGATATTATTTTATGAACATGTCGATACGCATACCAAAAATAATTAAACCTATTAAGTGTAGTAATAATAATTGTGTTGTATGGAAGAACAATTATAAAAATAATTTGTGAAATATTGACACAGCTTCGTTCATCTAATTTGAATTGTTTAACTCGAGCTCAAAATCGAGCTCGATGAATTTCAACTCGAGTCGATTTTTTCCGAGTTATCACGGGACATCTCTAAGACAATAATTTTATAAATATTACATTACCTTAGCCAATGATCAGAACACGAATGTCAAAACAACTAATTTTTTTTCAGATTACCTATATGATGTATGTAGGTATTATAGATATATGTGTAATTTTAAGGCAATAATTGTTGCGTTTATGGGCATTGACGTTGCTCGTTAGTGTAGCCGCAGCATTGACGTTGCTCGTTAGTGTAGCCGCAGCATTGACTTTGCTCGTTAGTGTAGCCGCAGCATGAGGCGCTTTACTTACAGTGTCCTATTAATATCGTTTTTTATATACAAACGTTTATCTGTATAAGTACGACAGAAAAATAGGTATACCTACTTAAGTTTATATTGAAGAGAATGTGTAAGAATAAGTTTTACTCGGTATATTACAATATTTAGGTCTTAGTCGTTATCTAATGAGGGCACAACATGACACCAATTAAATACTTAATAATTTATGATTTAAGGCCACCACAGTGACCTAATATTGAATCGTCAAACAAGAACTAGATTTATGCATTTCCTACATGTGTATGAAAGAAAAATATTTAGGTACATCCATGACAATAAAGAGCATTGTGCCCTCCTGCAGCATTCGTGTGCTGTTCGAATATGTTATGGTTCGTTTTTAAACTATGGTCACTAATCATGGTCATGGTCTCCTTTTTAAATGTTACCGTAATTCAAAATGGATTTAAGTCAAGGGAGGTGGAATGTTTCGGCAAATATAACGCAATCTTTATTCCCACAAGAAACAGTGAAAAATTTCGAGATAATTGGACTACAATAAATTAAATATGGCTAAATCCTAGACAATATTATTTATATTTATATATACAACTCCACAAATTATGAAGACTAAGATGGAATGCCTCGTTTCCAGCAAAAAGGGTCTTCGGTTCTTTACACTCATCATACTGTAACGCTCTCCCCCCCCCCCCCCACCTCTCTATCTATGTAGTAATAAATAATATTATATTAAATATTATTAATTCCCCTTTATAATAAAACTTATATATTTCTGACCAGGATAAATACGTTTTGATCTTTCTAAATGATCTTTCTAAAGGTTTAATAATAGGCCGTTTGTAATATTTTGGCGTGATCGTCTTAGTTAGGACCCTTATTTACGTTGTGTTTGTTTAGTAACTTAGTTCTTTTAGGTGTCTTTAGGATTAATGAATATTCACTAGAGCAATTGAAAGCTGTTGGTAGTGCCTTATAAGCTAAGTGAACCCCGTTCACGAAGACAGGGCTCGAAAAAGGTTAAGAACATAAAACGTCTTTATTCCACTTGTATCAGGTTGACATTATTAATTTATTATTATTTATTCCTTCCCGCTTGGAAAAGGCTCACAATACATTTATACAAAAATACCCGATACAAGGGCTTCGCTCTCCTACATTTATTTAAAAAAATGTAGGGGAGGTACACGGCCCCACACACTCCGTGCACGGTGAGCGCCAACCATTTTGATGCGCTCCCCGCGGAGGGAACGCTAATTCGGGAACTGGACCGTAGTCCACAGCAAAATAACTGGCGAACCAGTAAAAGAGGCTTGGCCCCTTGTTAGTGCGTAAGCACAAACATCGACCGAAGTCGCGCATGTCAATGCGTGTAAACGCCATACAGAATACGAACGAATCCAGCCACAGTGAATGTACGTCACACGTTTAGGCAAATAGGCACACTGGCCGTAAACCCTCCGTGAGCGCCACCACCTGCCAGACCGCCACTCCTACAGACGTGATGTAAGTGTATGGCATCACCACCAATTGCATGATCAGCACGGCTACTAGCCGCAGAGCGTGTCATGAGTCTACCGCTCACCTCAAGGGAATGGGGTCCCACGTTGTGCGGCTTTCGGCCGCAGCCTTGAGAGTCTCCTCAGATCCTCCCGCCAGCTACCACCCGCATAAGGTCGACACATATGCTCCACCAACCAATACAATGGCAGATATAGCCAAAAGGCAGTTATAAGATAAGAGTAATAATTCGCCATCAGAAAGGGTTTGTGTCACTGACGTTGAGTAAATGCATTTTCGATCATGTTTGTCTCACCCACCAACAAGTTGCCTTCAATCATTCAAAGGTGGGAAAGTTACAGAGATATAATATTATGTTGTTATATAAAACATCGTGGAGGGCAGACAGTCTGCAGCCCCGTAATGAAGGGACCCGACTTGGGCAAAGCTACTTAGGTGTGAGTCAAACCAAGACGCAGAGAGCGCCATTGAGAATAGCGTCCCACCAAACAACCATCGCAGAGACGCAATGCTGCAGAACGCAACAAGCATCAATACGACTATCGTCGGGCTTACACCATTCCAAGATCCCCCATACATCCCAGCAGACACCACCCGCATACCTCCATCGACCAGAACCACAAGAATGTGTCGAATCAGGCGCAGCACACCCGCAGATCCATCACAAGACGCAATACCGCAAGTACCAGTAAGCATCAATGCAACTATCATACGGGCGGCGCACCCTCACAACACACCCACATGACTCCTATCGACTTTGGCAACAAAGTTAGTATTGTTGTTATATAAAAAATGTCGCCAACGTATCATAGTAGCACGCTACTAAGACGCCAATGAACAAAACTCCACGTATCATAGCGCTAATGCACTAAGACATGAAGTTGAGTATGCCTGTTACACTTAAAAGTGCTACCAAACACACTCATCATCCCCATCCGAAAGATAGACGACGCATCGCTATGCGCTACTACGCCGCCCACAAACGGTATGGGTGTGCGATGTCCACGGGAAAGCCGTATTGCTACAACAAACCCGCTTACCACCGGCACTAAGATGATATGTCTAGGACACATCGGTTAGCGAGTCCAAGTTTACCTCGGACCAATTGCTCGTGAAGCAGCACACACGCCACCATAATATTCCTTTTCAAGTCCCTAATAAGGACTAGTCATTTTGCTACAGTACTAGGAGCAGTCAGTCACCCGGCCACCCCATACAATGCTTATGCATCAAGGAGACCTCCTATAATATTACTTTTGTATCATAGACCTTACTTTCATAAGTCATGCATATATAGGATTCGAACCCATGACCCTACTACTGTAATGCATATTAATCATAGAGACCTTCTATAGTATTGCTTTTGAATCATAGACCTTACTTTCATAAGTCATTCATATATAGGATTCGAACCCACGACCCTACTATTGTAATGCATATTAATCATAGAGACCTTCTATAGTATTGCTTTTGAATCATAGATCTTACTTTCATAAGTCATTCATATATAGGATTCGTACCCACGACCCTACTATTGTAATGCATATTAATCGTAGAGACCTTCTATAGTATTGCTTTTGAATCATAGACCTTACTTTCATAAGTCATTCATATATAGGATTCGAACCCACGACCCAAACTATTGTAATGCATATTAATCATAGAGACCTTCTATAGTATTGCTTTTGAATCATAGACCTTACTTTCATAAGTCATTCATATATAGGGTTCGAACCCACGACCCTACTATTGTAATGCAAATTCATCATGGAGACCTTCTATAGTATTGCTTTTGTATCATTGAGTTTAATATCATAAGTCCCTAATATAGGACTAGTCATTGTGCTACAGTACTTCAGGCAGTCGGGCTCCCGACCACCCCATATATATGTACAACTGCAGGAATGTATCTCCGGCAGCTCATCCATACAAGACATCTATACATGAACACCTTCAATAACTTAGGAAAATTTTCTTTTATACGTGAACTCCTTCCACAACTTAGGAAATTTCTTTTATACATGAACACCTTCCATGACTTAAACAATTTTTAACAAATTTTCTAATTATCTTATAAACGTTATTTAACTTAATTTTATAATATTTTTTGACTTGTATTTCTATTATTTATCTTATTTTAAATATTTTTTCCAAGTTTTTAAATAAATTTATTTATTACGAAAAACAATAATTTTGCCTTTAATTTACTATGTTATTGGGATAATGTCTGAAATATATTAACTTTATGTTTATTAATTTAACTTAATTGCTTAATATATATCTTTTAAGACTATTTTGACGCCCTTTTATATTGAATTTAATTATTAATAATAATATTGAGCCGTCACAATACGAAATACATTAATATTAAGCTGCTATTTTACGCTGGTATTCTGTGAGAGCGTGGTTCGTCCCCGGTCAGGCTGACGCATTCATTCTATAACTATACTACGAATATAGCTGCAGCATGTCATGTCAATATATAAAATCGGAATCTCGGTAACGGCAATTTTCATAAAATTTTGTGTCCGGGGGGTTTCGGGGGCAATAAGACGATCCAGCCGGGATTCATTTTTAGAAGTAGTCGTTTTATCCGTGTTTTCAGGCAATGAAAAACTGCTACAATATCATTAGAATAAGAAGGTAAATTTACCTGCCTACCAAACCCTGGTTCGAGTCCTGTCTTCGGTCCGAATTTTTTTCTTTTTTTTCAGGTTCCCTTTTTTTGTGAGAAAATCTATTATTTCCAGCCCTTTTTCAATATTTTTTAAAAAAAACTAAAATTTAAATTAAACTAATTGCACTCATGATTTTTTATTCAAATAACCAGTTCAGTTTTTTATTATGTCAGTAAGATCAAAAAATATTATTCATAGTTCATCAGTATGTAATTTGTATCTAAATATGATTTCGAAAAAAAATACCGATCAAAGCTCGGCACTGACACTGCTATTGTCCACTGGCCACTGGCAGCAACAGCACAAAAATCCGGTTACACTGGCTATGCCAGCGTAACCAGATTTTTCCATATTAGCCCCGCGTACACGACGAGTACGATATTACGACGACGGGGCACACACGCCCCGCGTGCTTGTAGTAGCGCAATCGATTAGCGCAATTTTATGAAGCTTTATCTCTGTTCCGTTTTTCCGCTCATGTGATACAAACATCTTAATCTGTAGTTTTCGTCTTATCTACTTTGACTTCAATTTTAATTATATAAGTATTTACGTACCCGTTATTATAACCTTTGATGCATTAGCGCACAAGTTTCCGTCGCTCACGTTGCGTTTGTGTGCTACAACGCATTTTATTGTGGATATAAGACAAGCTTAATATATTTTTAATGACACGAAAAGTCTTTGTAGTAGGTGTCGGTATGACAAATTTTGTCAAGCCGAACACCGGCAAGGATTACCCGGAGATGGGTAAAGAGGCTGTGGAATACGCTCTGGCAGACGCCAACATGTCTTACGATGTGGTGCAACAAGCGGTGTGTGGTTACGTCAGCGGTGATTCGTGTTGCGGTCAGCGTGTACTGTATCAGATCGGCATGACCGGTATACCCATATATAATGTCAATAACAATTGTGCAACTGGTTCAACTGCACTTTACATGGCCAAGCAACTCGTTGAAGGCGGTCTTTGCGATTGCGCTATGGCCGTCGGTTTCGAAAAAATGGCACCGGGACCATTAGTTAACGGAAAATTTGAAGATAGAGCCAATCCTATTGATAAACATTTGAAAATAATGGACGAAATAGCTGGAATACAAAAAGGACCAATCGCGCCACAATTTTTCGGAAATGCGGCATTTGAGTATATGAAAAAATATGGTGCCACCGAGCTTCTCCTCGCTAAGATTGCAGCTAAGAACCATCGACACGGAAGTAAAAACCCAAGAGCTCAAATCAGGAAGGCGTGCTCGGTGGAGGAAATATTAAACTCTAGAAGGATTCATGGTCCGTTAACAAAGTTAGAATGCTGTCCGACTAGTGACGGTGCTGCAGCAGCTGTCCTTATGTCAGAAGAAGCCGTAATAAAATATGGACTCAAAGAAAAAGCCATCGAGATCATTGGTATGGAATTAGCTACTGATACGTCAGATATATTCAAGGAAAAGAGCATGATGAAAGTCATTGGTTACGAAATGACAGCAATGGCAGCGAAACGCTTGTTTGAAAAGACTGGAGTCTCGCCGAAAGAAATAGATGTGGTTGAACTTCACGATTGCTTCGCTTCTAACGAAATGATAACATATGAAGGACTTCAGTTGTGCGGAGAAGGCGAAGCGGGCAAGTTTATCGACGCTGAAGATAATACGTATGGAGGAAAAGTCGTCGTGAACCCTAGTGGTGGCCTGATTGCTAAGGGTCATCCTTTAGGAGCCACTGGTCTTGCTCAATGTGCTGAACTAGTGTGGCAGCTAAGAGGGGAAGCGGGGGAACGACAGGTTGTCTAGTGTTTTATATTTTTATTGTAACAAGAGAATTTGACTTAATCGTCACGTTTGATAGATATTGTTACGAGCTTGAGGTTCATGACAGTAAAAATTGCCGATAGAATTACCTAAATTAACACTTTAATTTTCTTTACACAAATTAAAACTTAAAACACCAATAATTAATCACACTGATTCACTTTATTCCGCTTCCGACAAGCTTCGCTTGTCTCGCCAAATTACTTCCCCCATCGCACCTTGCAGCGCCTATAAATACACCTTAGCACCGAAAAATCCAGAACATTCAAGTAAATACGCGCGCCAATCGACTAAGCATCGAAAGTTCGAGTGTCGGGCTTCTAGAAGCTTAGTTCTTCGTTTCGACAACAGATGGCGCCGTTGGTTGAAAGATTAGTGATGTCATTTTCTGGAAAGCTCTCTCCTCGTTCCGTTACCCGACACTAGATGGCGCTAGTGCCAGATGTCATCTTAGCCGCGCAACAATATTGTCGGTCGCGTTACCATACTTCTAATTACTTTTGCTCCACTCACCGTCACCGCCCGATTAACTATAACGTTTGTGCCAAGCCAAGGTGGTTAATTTACCTGAAGGCTTGGTAGTAGACTATTTTTCTGCCTAAGTTAAAAGAGTAGGAGACCGTCAGGTTCAGAGGTGGCAACGGCAGTGGCTACTTAACATCAGGTGGACTTGTTAGTTCGTTAGACTGAAATGAAACAAAGCTCAGAATTTGAGTTGGGGTAATAGATACCAAAACATGGAAAATTATAAATAGCTTCAGCTGTTATAAAATGATCAAACAAACAAATAGACAGTTGGAGAAAAACTACAAACCTTGTGTTTCTACTTCTATCCTTCATATATAATTCCGCTAGCAGGACATTTCCAAATGCCAATATAGCCCCAAATGTTTTTATAAAACGAAATTTTTACATTATTAATATGTTATAATAGCTGATCTTAACTATTATTTATCAATTTCAAAAAATAAAATTAAAAAGTATTGTTAAATCAAAATTAAGATTATCTCGTGAGTAGTTGAATAGAATAGTAGAACATAGACTTTTTTAAATAATAATTTATATTTCACCTCATCCCAAAGTGGCACGCTAGCCTTATTCACATGAGTTACAATCAGTCATGCTAGGGTTGCCAACCGTCCTGTTTTCCTGGGACATGTCCTAGTTCTTGTAGTGTCCTGGGATGTCCTGGACAGTTTTCAAGCAGCATCCTGGATTTTTAAACCGCCCTGATAAAGTCATGTATTTTAAAATTCAAAGAATCAATTAGACAGCGAACCGATAGCGTAGCGAAGTGTTTTTATTTTGTTATGTATATTATCGATTGAATCATCGATCACTAATATTAGTGATCGATGGATTGAATATAAAAATAGTATTTACTTATTATAATACGTGTGTCTATTTATGTGTTATAATATCACCGTGTCAGACACGTTCGAGAAAACCTAACGCCATCTATTAAGAATTTTTGTAACTTGTTTTACTTGTAACTACGACCACATAATAAATAATAATACTACCTAACAATACAAGCTACGACTTGATAGGTAGGATGCAAAGATGTTTTATAGCATTGAGTTATACATATAACTAGAGGCGCAAACCACATTACCGCGCGTCTAAAAAAGTGTAACCCATAGATTACTGTATATATACTGGAGACCACTATCCAACCGCGACGACCACGTAGCTTTGAAATTACTAAAATATTCTATACGAACATATATCTATCTCACTTACACAAATTGCGAAAACAATACCGTCGTTAAAATTAGATGAAGATAGACACACAAACATGCAATGGCGGTTTGGTGTGGCTTACTATATGAAATTTTACCCAAAATATGCAATAAAAAGGAGTATTTTTAAGCTGCAGTTAATTGTTTTTATTCAAAAAAGTATAGTTTCTTATCAGATGAATAGAAGTAAGCATAACCGATGAAATAAAATATATTTTTTAAGTATTTGTTATTGTACTAATAAATCGGACAATATAGAATAGGTAATAAAACATAATTAATATAAAATATAAAATTTATATAAAATTATAATGAATATAAAATTATTAATATAAACAAGGTAATAAAATATATTTAAAACATGTCATGAATAAACTAAAATTAGAATAATTAATTACTTTGTATGAAAGTTAAAACTTAGTTTCTATTATAGTTTCCAAAATATTTAAAATCAGAGGTAACAAAATAAATTACTTCATTAGTTATATTATAGTCTATTTATGTTGGATAATCACAAAGGTGGAAAAGTGGCAACATTGAACCTAAATCGTAATATTCAATATTTTTATTCAATTATTCGAAGTTTTTACGTTTATATGAAAACATGAACTCAAACTTATGAGTGGAAAATGATTCCGCTTGATTTATTATGTTTTTATGACCTTAAATCACTGACTTATATATTACTAGCGTAAGGACCGGGCCGAACGAACAACCAAAACGGACCAGTACGCTGGCCCTAAAATTACGGTTTACGGCCAACGCGACTCGGTCGACAGTGGTGCGCGCGTAGGTCTGATTTGCCTGTCATAAATATGTCTAGTTGCGTGGTAAAAGGATGCAAAAATTACGATACAAAGATTAAATAGGAACATGGGATATCGTATTATCGGTAAAATAACCTTATATTAATTTTGTTAATATTAAATTATTATATAAACGCATTTTTAAAGTTTTATTTTACAGTTAGTTTAGTTACGTTACCAAGAACCTGGGTTGGATTCAGACCCTCAAAAATATTGTACATGGAAAATAAAATTAGGTATACTATTTTTCAAAAATTATATCACGTTTGACGTTTCATGTTTCTTTTTTTCCAATCCCATGTGCCGGTATTTTGGCATGACGCGTTTAGGGTATCTATACGTTTCGTTCTTTGCCGGTTTTATTTTCATTTCTGTTTAATTTTTTTTCTGAAGAACTTAGTGTAAGTTAAATTTTGAATATTGGTATCTAATATATTTTGAAATTCAATAAGGGTAAAATGAAAGGAGTACAAAAGAAACCATATCTGCTTAATTGAATCTGAAAATCTGATTCATAAAATATTTTGAAATTCTGTTTTCAAACCGATTGCTTAGAGCTTAAAGTTTTTGTCGTGGTAGCCACTCATTATAGTTGTATCAAGAATGCAACATAAATGCATAGATCGAGCACCGATTGACCAGAAAGAGAGCTAATTCTAGTGCTATTAAAAACGCTGTACTCATGTACAATACAGAAATTCTCGATATCGTAAGGTTAATATCAAAAAGTAAAAGGACCGAATAATTAAAAGGGTAGATTTTATATGTCTACAAGAGACTCGATGGACTGGATCCAAAGCCCGTAATATCGGAGAGGGCTACAAACTTATGTACGTAGGTGCAAAGCATGGTAGGAATGGCGTAGCAATTGCTGTCAAAGAAGATCATCTTGAAAACATCCTGGAGGTCAACCGTATTAACGACAGACTCATGTCAATAAAGGTACTGGTGGAAGGTGAGGTACTAAATATTGTAGCTGCATATGCTCCCCAAGTGGGTTGTAGCCAAGCAGAGAAAGGCAATTTTTGGACTTCCCTAGAATACACTCTTCAATTAATATCTCCTAAAGAAACCACTTTACTGGGAGGTGATTTAAACGGCCACATCGGAGAAGCAAACAGCGCTTTCAAAAGGGTGCACGGAGGTTACGCATACGGAACACTAAACGATGCTGGTAAAGTCATCCTCTCCACGGCAGCAGCCTTCGATCTTGCTATTGCCAATTCCTTTTTCGCTAAAAAGATCGAACGTCTGATCACGTATAAAAGCGGCCAAACATCTTCACAGATTGACTACATACTAATCAACCGAGCTCACATTGACGTGTAACAAATTGTAAGGTTATTCCGGGAGAATGCGTCGCTCCCCAACACCGTATTGTTGTAATGGACGTGCTATTCCAACGACATCCCAAGGAAAAACCAACTCAAATTCCTGAACTCACCAAATGGTGGAACCTAAAAGGTGAGAAAATTCCAGAGTTCTGTGAACGTCTTGCTGATTTAAAGGTAGATGTTAAACCAGATATTGACACCATATGGGAACATTTACGTAAGTCCATTATAACTACTGCAAACAACATTCTTGGCCGTACAAAAAGCGGTAAAAAATCCGACAGAGAGACGTGGTGGTGAACAGAGAAGGTTCAAGATGCAATACGGGAAAAGAAAGACGCTTTTAAGACCTGGCAGTCCACTTTAACCCCAGAAGATCGGGAAAAGTACAAAGAAGTTAAAAAAGTTATCAAGAAAGTTATAGCCATAGAACGTGCGCTGTCCCAGAAAACGCTTTATAGTAAGTTAAACACAAAAGAAGGCCAAAAGTGTATATATAAGCTAGCAAAACAGCGTTGTCAAAGCACAAAGGATCCGGCCAGGTGTAAAACTGTCAAAGGTCCAAATGGCGACTTGTTATATAAAGACTGATGTCATAACAGCTTGGCATCATTACTACGATCAGCTTCTATCCCTACCCCATCTAGCTGCCACACAACTCCCTGGATTGGAAGCGAATGCAGGACTTATACCTCCAATACATCCTGATGAGGTATAGAAAGCCCTACACAAAATGTCCAACAAGAAAGCCATTGGACCTGACGGAATACCAGTGGAAGCTTGGAAATGCTTAGGTCCACGCGGGCTCGTACTGCTAACCGATTTCTTTAACTGTATGTTGTTCTCTTCAAAAATGCCAAAGGCGTGGAGATTGAGCACTATAGTTCCCATCTACAAGGGAAAAGGTAGTAAGTACGAGTGCAACAACTACCGCGGAATCAAGCTCCTCAATCACACCATGAAGCTCTATGAGAGGGTAATTGACAGCCGCATAAGATCCGAGTGCGAGCTGTCTAAGAACCACTATGGCTTCGTACCTGGATTGTCTACCACGGATCCGATGTTTGCTCTTAACACGATTGTCGAAGAGTATCGCGCGAAAAACCGACCATTATATGTCGCATTTTTGGACATGGAAAAGGCGTTTGATCGTGTCCCAAGGGATACGATCTGGTGGAGCCTTCGTAAGAAAAATGTCCCCGAACACTACGTTAACATCATTGCCAACATGTACAGAGATGCGAGATCAATGGTTCGGACGGTGGTGGGTGAGACCAAGTCGATAGCGGTCACAGAAGGAGTGCACCAAGGTTCTGTATTGAGCCCTTTTCTGTTTTGTTTGGTTCTGGACTCACTCACTGAAGCGGCACAGAATTCAGTAACGTGGACATTTATATACGCTGACGACGTAGCCATCTGCACAGACAGCCGCGCTCACTTGCAAGAGGCACTCGTGTCGTGGAAACATCAGTTACAGACCGGTGGCCTAGTGCTGAGTGTGGCAAAGACTCAGTTCATGTCCTTCAACGACCCAGATACAAACAACAGTCCGATTTCTATCGATGGACAATTGGTCACATCGTGTGATCAATACAAGTATCTGGGTAGTATGATGAGCGGTTCTGGGGACTTGGAAATTAACATTCAGCACCGAATAGCCGCAGCGTGGCTAAAGTGGCGAGAAGTGACTGGTGTCACGTGCGATAGGAGAATGCCGGTCAAACTTAAAGGTTTAATCTATAAGACCATCATCAGACCAGTCCTATTGTATGGCAGTGAAAAATGGGCCGTAACTCAAAAGAATGTGCATACCATGCAATTTGCCGAGATGAAGATGCTGAGGTGGATGTGCGGCGTTACCAAGCTCGACAAAATCCGCAACGAGTACGTGCGAGGAAGCTTGGGCGTGCGCGACATTGCTGACAAGATGCAGGAAAGTAGGCTGCGATGGTATGGGCACGTGAAGAGGAGGCCACCAGACTACGTAGGGAACTTGGCACTACAACTTTCCATCCCAGGTCGAAGATCCAGGGGCAGACCCAAAACACGATGGAAAGATGTAGTGGTAAAGGACATGAGAGAGTGCGAAGTCTCCGAAAATGAAGTCGAGGATAGAGCGAAGTGGAGGCGTAAGACAAGAAAGGCTGACCCCACCACCATGTGGGACACATAGCCAGGAAAAGAGAGAGAGAAAAGGACCGAATAATAATACAAGTCAACCTTTAGGTAAAATTATGGTATTTTCGCAAAGTATTATAATGATAAGTATTACATACTTCAAACTATGAAATATTGGTACAATTAGGATAATAATTACCTATACTAAGAAATCCGACCCTGATTACGTCGCGTCGTGTATTATATATGACGTTTGTATTATGACAGATGCACTACTTTTCTTGTATGAAAAAGTTTTGAGTAAAATATTTAGATGGGCCTATCCCACCTTTTGAAATCATTGCCTTAAACTTTCACTAAGCATTTACCCATTTTTTGTCGCGGCTCAACTCGGTCGGCGTCACATTGAACACTGATCTGACGTTAGCTAGGCATATGGCTGTGGCCATATGTGCGGTGGCAACGCTTTGGCGCGGTAATTACTGATCTAGTGTAATATATACATCAATGTTTTATAGGTTCAGATACCGTGTACGCGCGCCTAAAACGCTTTCATAAAAAGGCGCCAGTACTGGTGTATTCGTTCGATCGTTCCACCTTTACGCCCATACACCAGCGACGTTCTGTAACCTGCGACCATACGTCCCATACGTTCATAAAATAACTGTTTGTGCTGTGAAATCATGTAAAAATTACTCTTGGAAAAAGAGAAGGATAAGAACATCACTTTTCATAAGTATACAAATTTCTGGTGTATTTCTTTGTAATAATATACGAGTGTTGTTTTTACTATTTTTTAATGTTATGATCAACCGGAAAGGTTATCTGTATAGAGATATCGGGTTTGAAACGGTCTGATTTTACAGATTTTACACAACCTATAGAGTTAAACTTAAAGTACGGCCAACAAGCAACGAGAAGCGATACCAAATGTAAATAAAGCAAGGTTAATAGGAATAGCAGGGGTGCGTAACTTTTTGATAGATTATATATTTAAGTAGACAATATAGGTTTAAAAAATGTCTAGCAAACCAAAAAAATAGACTTTTTATAAATGTTGTTATAGTTTGAATTATTGTATAGTGTAGTTTTAAATTAAATAACGAGAATAATAATTGTTTCTGAATATCGCTTGTTTAACAACTGTGTACCCGGTGTATGGTAACAGGCTTCCCCCTGTTACATAGGGACGTAAATAGATCAGGCAAAATGTGGGTTTTAATATATCTGCCTACCCCTTAGGGGATAAAGGACTGATGTGAAGTGTTATGTTAATGGAAATGGGGATGAAAATATTTTTTTGACGAAATCATAGTTTATTCAGTCAGACGCCGATCCTTCTGAGTCTGTAGAGTCAGAATCAGAGCCTGTAACACGTATAATAAATTTACCCGTCATGTCACCTACAATAAAATCAAGTTTGAAAAACTTAAAAATAAAATTTAAAAATTTTTGGGAGTACGCCGCCGACCATCCCGCGGTGTGAGTGCTCCATGCCGGAAGTGCAGTTCACACAGCGCTCGGTTCGCAAAGCACTCCTCTCCCTGGACATCCACAAGTCGAGTGGGCCTGACGGAATCCCCCCAATTGTGCTGAGGACGTGTGCTCCAGAGTTGGCACCGGTTTTAACGCGTCTTTTCCGGTACTCCTACTCCCTAGGCGTAGTCCCAAAATCATGGAAGACTGCTTTCGTCCACCCGATCCCTAAAAAAGGCGACCGCTCAGACCTGTCCAACTACCGGCCAATCGCCATCACCTCCTTGTTCTCCAAAACAATGGAGTCCATTGTAAACTGCCAGCTCATGAGGTACCTTGAGGATCACCAGCTGATTAGTGACCGCCAATACGGTTTTCGCCGTGGTCGGTCAGCTGGTGATCTTCTGGTCTACCTCACTCACAGATGGGCGGAGGCAGTAGAGTTCAAGGGGGAGGCATTGGCCGTTAGTTTGGACATTGCGAAGGCCTTCGATCGGGTTTGGCACAAAGCGCTTCTTTCGAAGCTCCCTTCCTATGGGCTTCCCGAGAAATTGTGCGATTGGATCACCAGCTTTCTTGCAGATCGGAGCATCAAGGTCGTTGTAGACGGTGCAAGCTCCGATTGCAAGCCTATTAATGCTGGTGTTCCACAGGGCTGCGTGCCATCGCCAACGCTGTTTCTTCTGCATATCAATGATATGTTGCATACCCGTAACATTCATTGCTATGCAGATGACAGCACTGGTGATGCTCTTTACACCGGCCGAGCCAATATTTCTCGGGAAAACGTCTCCGAGTGCCGGGACAAACTTGTGTCTGAAGTCGAGTCTTTGCTGAACAGAGTCTCGGATTGGGGACGACTAAATCTAGTCCAGTTTAACCCCCAGAAGACACAAGTTTGCGCGTTAACCGCTAAAAAGAACCCCTTTGTCGTATCCCCTCAGTTTCAAGGCACTCCCCTTGTTGCCTCAGCCAGTATCGGAATCCTCGGCGTCGACATATCGAGTGACGTGCAGTTTCGTGGTCACTTGGAAGGGAAGGCCAAATTGGCCTCTAAAAAGCTTGGCGTGCTCAGCAGAGCGGGGCAGTATTTCATGCCGGCACACCGCCTGCAACTTTACAAGGCGCAGGTTCGACCGCACATGGAATACTGTTCCCATCTCTGGGCTGGGGCTCCCCAGTACCAGCTCCTTCCACTTGACCGCATCCAGCGCAGAGCGGCTCGAATCGTCGACGACCGAGTGCTTTCCGATCGGCTCGATTCACTGGCGTTGCGAAGAGATGTTGCATCTCTTTGCGTATTTTATCGCATCTATCACGGGGAGTGCTCTGAGGAATTGTTCGGATTAATCCCAGCCGCCAAATTTCGTGAACGCACGACACGGCAAACGTCCCGATACCATCCACACCATCTGGATGCTTGGCGGTCCACCACTGTACGTTTCACAAGGAGCTTTCTTCCACGTACAACCTCTCTGTGGAATAGTTTATCACCGGCGATTTTTCCGGACCGATACGACCTGGGGACCTTCAAGAAAAGAGCTTACTCCTTTCTAAAGGGCCGGCAACGCACCCGCAATTCTCCTGGTGTTGCGGTTGATCATGGGCGGCGGTAGTCACTTAACATCAGGTGAGCCGCATGCTCGTTTGCCCCCTCTTCTATAAAAAAAAAAAAAAAAAAAAAAAAAACTTATCTTCTTTTTGAACATGCTCCACACATTTCTTCCACCGATCAGGCGTGTGAAAATGGCCTCCCGAATGTTGGCGAACCCGTCTTGACCCTGACATGTTTTTGCCGGGAAAATGAGACATTACGACAAATATACAAGATGGAAAGAGATAGATAATAGATTGTCAACTGTCATTCTTAAGGTAAATGACCTTTCATATCGCTGCTAGTTGGCCGTACTATAGAGTTGAAATAGATCTGGCAGCACGGAATCTCACTTTCCTGTGCTTCTTCCTATCTATTCCTTCCATCCTTTTTGGTCACTCAGAACCGTCATTTATAAGAGCGAAAGAGAGAGAGTGGGAGTATGTAGTTTAACCATCAAAAAGTCGATTGTAAACCGGTTTCAAAAGTTAATCTGTCATTCTTGAAAATCCATACTAATATTATAAATGTCAAATTGCTATTGTTCCCTTCGTAGATTTCTGTAACTGCAAGTCGTTGGACTGAAATAATAAGGGCGGGCTGAGAAATGAATCCTGGTGGAAGCCTAAAGAAAGGATGTGTATATTTTTAGTTTATTTCCATGTCAAGGTCACTTGCACAACAAAGTGTGGACGTTGTAGAATTCGCTCAGGGGCTGTGCCTGCAAAGGTATTTGCTACGAAATTTTAAGATTCCATGGTTACAAAAACTCTATAAATATATAAGTTAAACATACATTACGAACGTACAAATCGATGGGGAATAGTGCACCTGCAATCACAAACCAAGAAGAGGAGCCGGTTATTAATCTATCTAACTGTGTGTGATGATAAATAATTAGGCATGGAAATGTCTTAAATTTTTCTTCTAGTCATAAATATTTGTATATGTTGTAGGAATTACGGTCGTCGGACTTGGAATCGATTTTCCACACACCAAAGAAAGCAAAACTAAGGAAAGAACTCAGAAGAAAAAGCGCACTTCAAATGAAGCATTTACAAAAAACTTTTGCAGCAAAAATATCGTCGACTTAGAAAAGAAATGCCTCCTTACGACGGGTTATAAGATTTCTAAAAAGGCAGCGATTTATTTATTATGATATACAGGCTTCTGCCAAAAAATGATTTTGTGGCGAATTTGTACAGTAATGTGCTAAAAAACTAAAACAAGAAAGATCTATGCCAAGATATACAGCTGAGTTTAGGAAGTTTTGTTTCACATTAAGCTTTTACTCAGCGAAGCATATATTTACGTCCGAAGAATACAACACTTTCTCTTCTATTTCCATTTATAAACCCATTTCAATTCCGAAAACCTTTGCTAAAATATTTGAATATATTACATTAACATTTAGGCCTCTATATAAGTGCTAATTAACATGGTTTCTTCAAGTCTCGGTCCACTAGTACGAATTTAGTTCCCTTTACGGAGTTCCTGTATGAGGCTATTGACATGGGCCATCAGGATGGTGTTATTTATACTGACTTTAACAAATCTTTTGGCAAGGTTTCGGAGAAGATTTTAATTTCTATGCTGTTCTCTTATTTGTGGCGTTACTCAATTGGTTGATTTTCAAAAAGCCTTCTTTGTTACAATTAATAGTTTTCATTCAAATACTAAAAATATAAGTTGCGGTGTTCTTCGGGGTTCTCATTTTTATGACCAGTTTTATTTAATTTTTTCATAAATGATATTAAAGAATGTTTTCTGTTTTCAAAATATTTTTATATGCAATGACTTAAAATGTATGAGTATAAATACGAGTGATGATGATACTAAATTACTACAAATTGACATTGATAGACTAATCCAGTGGTGCTGCAATAACAGAATGCACTTAATTATAATTAAATTACAGAAAACAGAATTTAATACACGTCAGTTACTTTATTTCTAACATAAAAAATAAGGAAGTACAGGCCCATTTAGATAATATTATAAGAGCATCTAAAAATTCGGGAAATTACGACACATCTTCTCGTCAGGTATACCTCAATCTCTGAAAACTAAAGTGTACAACCAGTTCATGTTGCCAGTGACGACTTACGGATCTGAGACGTGGTCCTTCACTGCTGGCGGTATGAGGACGCTCAAGGTCGCTCAGCGAGCTATGGAGAGGGCTATGCTCGGAGTTTCTCTACGTGATAGACTCAGAAATGAGAATATCCGCAGTAAAACCAGAGTGGCCGATATAGCCCAACGGATTAGTAAGCTGAATGGCAATGTGCCGGCCATATAGCTCGAAGAACCGATAACAGATGGGGAAGAAAGGTTCTCGAGTGGCAGCCTCGTACCGGTAGGCGTAGTGTAGGGCGACCCCCCACTAGATGGAGTGACGACCTGGTAAGACATGCAGGAAGTCGTTGGATGCAGGTGGCTCAGGACCGTGCTTTGTGGAATTGCTTGGGGGAGGCCTACGTTCTGCAGTGGATTTGTGAAGGGCTGTAATGATGAATGTTGATCTAAAATGTTGGGCTTTGAACTCGAAAAATATGCATTACAAAACTAAAATATTTCTTTACAACAGTCTAGTTCGTACTATTATAGAATATTGTAGTGTGGTCTAGAGACCACACAATGTTACACATTCATTACGTATTGAACGTGTTCAAAAGCGGTTCCTCTGGCATCTAGCATTTTCTGTTGGTTAGTGTGGTCTGGAGACCACACAATGTTACACATTCATTACGTATTGAACGTGTTCAAAAGCGGTTCCTCTGGCATCTAGCATTTTCTGTTGGTTAGTGTGGTCTGGAGACCACACAATGTTACACATTCATTACGTATTGAACGTGTTCAAAAGCGGTTCCTCTGGCATCTAGCATTTTCTGTTGGTTAGTGTGGTCTGGAGACCACATAATGTTACACATTCATTACGTATTGAACGTGTTCAAAAGCGGTTCCTCTGGCATCTAGCATTTTCTGTTGGTTAGTGTGGTCTGGAGACCACACAATGTTACACATTCATTACGTATTGAACGTGTTCAAAAGCGGTTCCTCTGGCATCTAGCATTTTCTGTTGGTTAGTGTGGTCTGGAGACCATACAATGTTACACATTCATTACGTATTGAACGTGTTCAAAAGCGGTTCCTCTGGCATCTAGCATTTTCTGTTGGTTAGTGTGGTCTGGAGACCACACAATGTTACACATTCATTACGTATTGAACGTGTTCAAAAGCGGTTCCTCTGGCATCTAGCATTTTCTGTTGGTTAGTGTGGTCTGGAGACCACACAATGTTACACATTCATTACGTATTGAACGTGTTCAAAAGCGGTTCCTCTGGCATCTAGCATTTTCTGTTGGTTAGTGTGGTCTGGAGACCACACAATGTTACACATTCATTACGTATTGAACGTGTTCAAAAGCGGTTCCTCTGGCATCTAGCATTTTCTGTTGGTTAGTGTGGTCTGGAGACCACACAATGTTACACATTCATTACGTATTGAACGTGTTCAAAAGCGTTTCCTCTGGCATCTAGCATTTTCTGTTGGTAAAGCAAAAAAGCTACGGTCCTATAATAGTAAATTACATCATTTTAATTTAGAAACCTTAGAAAGTCGCAGAAAGTATTTGATGCAGTTTTTGTATATAAAATATTTAATTCTACATTTAATTACCCCAGTTTAAAATAACTTTTAAGTTTTGTGTACCCTCGAGATTACCCCGCAGCTCTATTGCATCACTTAGTCTACCATTATGAAGAACTGTATTGAGAAGGAACTCTCCTTATGCCTGATTCTGCAAAATTATTAATGGAAACAGCGATCAAATCGACATTCACTTTGACTCACCCAGAATATTCTCTAAGCCTCTCCGTTAATCCTATACCTTTAAACGAGCAATTCTTGTATATATATATATATATATATATATATATATATATATATATATATATATATATATATATATATATATATACGGAATCTCGAAAACGGCTCCAACGATTTTCATAAAATTTAGTGTCCAGGGAGTTTCGGGGGTAATAAATCGATCTAGCTAGGATTCATTTTTAGAAAATGTTATTTTGTCCGTGTTTTCAGGCAATGAAAAACTGCTACAATATAAGAAGGTAAATTTTGACACTGTGATAATGATCGTAATAGCTCTAGTGGCTATCGGGCCGTCGCGAAACCGTAGTGCCTTGGTTCGCGTCCTGTCTTCAGTCCGACTTTTTTTTCCTTTTTTTTTCAAGTTCCCTTTTGTGAGAAAATCTATTATTTCGAGCCCTTTTTTTAGTAAGCGGAAAGCAAAATCAAGGACATGTGGACATAGGCACTGGCACGTCAAAGCTTCTGGAGCATACGTGTTTATGTTTGTATGTCTAAACGAAAGCTGAAAAATTTAGGCTATTTTCTAGTTAATGGATTAACAGGAGGCCAATTTGATCAGAATGTGTTTGTCTAAATGTTATATAGCAGCTGTCAAAACGGTTTCATTAACGTTTGATGGTCACCCCACAAATATTTTAACAATGGTATTATTGGGTTGTCGAATAAATAACACAGACAAATTAATAACAACTTTTAAACATCCAACGGCGTATCACAGAGTCGCTGTATTTTAGACGCTTGCCACATGGTAATGCTTATTAGGAAGCATTTTAAAGATAAAGCAACGTTCTTAGATGAAAATGAAGACGAAGTAAAGTGGTCATTCGTACAAAAACTGAAGAGTTACAGGAAAAATCTTGAATACACCAAGCTAATAAATTCACCAGAAAACATGTAGATTTTGGAAATTATATGTTTTCTGGTGAATTTATTATTAATAATAACAACATAATAAAATTGAAGCTTGCAACTCAGCTTCGTGGTAGAAGTGTTGCACTTGCTCTGCAGTGTTGTAGGTAAAATTAAAAGATTTCGAAGAAAGTGAGGCAAATGAAAAGTTTGTTCTAATTTTTAATAATCTTTTCGATGTGCTTAACTCTCGTAGCTTAAAACAATAAAATTTTTGTCATCCGCTATTTCCGGGAAATAAAACTCAAATATTTACAATTATAAACTATGCTAAAGAGTATATAATGAAATTACACACATTAATGCAGGCATGGTACGTGAAATATGCGTGTCACATGGTACTCGTAGACACATGAATCAAAGACTGGCGTGGACTTGGGATGTCGATTCTTTCCGCAAAAATCCATTTTTAAATCGATTTTAATCGAAATGTGATGAATACTGATACTCACAAAAAAATCGAGGTTTAAAGATCGAACTTTTTTGGGAAGAATTAAAGATCGATTTCTCAAAAATCGATTTTCTTTAGATTTGCTTTCAGAGTCATACAAAGTATAGGTTACAAAAGTAATTTATTTTTTATTTATTTAATCTATTTAGAAGAGGCGAAAGAAACGGAGCACACAGCAGTTTTGGTAGTTTTTGAATGGAAAAACCGTCGTTCTTTACGAGTTTGGGTATGTTGAGTACGATTATGTTGAGTAAACGAAAATAGTTTTATAGTTCTTATGAAAATAGAAAAAAATTTCGATTTTCTAGGGTTATCGATTCACTGGATCGATTCAGTACTATATATCGATAAAAAAATCGATCTTTTTGGCACAAGAAATCTATTCTTCGATTGATCGATATCAGATCGGCATGCCTAGACTGGCGTCACTATTAACGGGGCGGTGTGTAACGCGGTATCTGGACCTATAAAAGATCTTTGGTGAGATGGTCAAAACTTGCGCCCTCCTTTCTGCTAAGGAGGGTCGCGTCCGTTTACGGCTTAAAGATCTCTCGTCAGATAAGCCAATCCCAAAAAGGTGGTGTTTAGTGGGTAAAAGTCTCCACATAACCACGCAGCCGGCTGCGTGGGATCCTATGAGCATTTTCGACTGGGCATTTCATTTCTCTTTTAAGATAGGGATTATGGGCAAGGAAGAATTCAACGTGCAGTCCCAACTTTTAAAGTTCTAAAGCATTCTAAAGTATATGGTTTTAGTTCACTTAAAACAAGTAACTTTTTTTTCTCAGGTACCCTTCGCGAAAATCGGCCTACAACATAACTTGGGAATCGGAGGAGCGGTCGTAGTGGCAATATATCGGAAGGGATTCCAATATAGCACTCATAATATCGTAGCTACAAACGAGCGCAGAGAAGATATCCGCTCTAAATTATGAATTACAAAGCAGATTGTTAGGACCTTAACTACGTAGTACCATTATTTATTCTGTGCCTTAACCTTAATATCTATCGATTTAATCATCATCGATATATTCGTAATTACAGTCCGTCACAAGTCCAATGGTCGTCATAGGCCTCCTACAAGGTATGTTACAAACCACGGATCTTAATTACGTGCATCCTTCTCGCATCTCTCCACACGCCACAGCATCTCCTGAAGAGCCGCCCAGACTTAGCTTACAGGTACAAGGCTGCCATTCAAGAACCTTTCTTCCACATCAGTATCGGCTCTTCGAGTTATGCTGCTATTGATCTGCCCTGTTGCTACTTCATAATTTCACCCCCACTATGATGTGAAATACCCAGGTGGGACTATACCGGACAAAGATAATATAATCACTACTTCGTTAACTGCTGCGTTGGTCTAGTGGTTGTAGTAGTGCGACTGCTAATCATGAGGTCCTGGGTTCGAATCCCGGGTCGGGCCAAAAAATCAAATAATGAGTTTTTCTGTCAAGAAATTTTCAGTAGCTGCCCGGAGTCAGGCAGTTGGCGGTGTCTCACCCCCGTGCGACGGAAAGAACGTAAAGCCGTTGGGCCTGCGCCTGATCTCCGGTCGTGTCGGTTTACCGCCCCATCGTATTATGAGAGTGAGAGAATAGAGAGTGCACCTGTGCTTGCGCATACACTTGGGCACTATAATCCTGTCCTGCGCCGATGGCTAGCCTCCGTTGAGGCAGGCCACCGTCGCCAAAATTCGGTCTGGAGGACATTATTATAATCACTACTTTCTATGATCTTAGTCACTCCTATTTTTGTGATGGACATGTACAACGATCTTGATTCACTGTGTCTTAGCGGTCAGCCACCGCAGAGTCTACATCACCTGAGGATGCCTCGTGCGGAGGCGACGCACGTGTCGTATTATCGACGGTGTTGTGTCTTTCCTAGTGTGGTGGTGTTGGGAGTAGTGGTGCTGAAGTGGTGACGGGGGTGCACGCAAATGAGGCGGGAGGTGCTCCATAAACTATTTAAGACACATTATTTTATTTATTACGCGAATCTTAGCAAGTAAATATTAGACATCTATACCTACAAATAAATAAAATTGAAGTGTCTATTTGTAATGTCAAAATAACAGCTTTTTACTGAATGCACGTGAAAGTATATACGATACTTATAACAAAAACACAATTTATATAATTTTTGTCTCTCTGTCTGTTTGTTTCAGCTAATCTCCGAAATAGCTGGACCGATTTTGACGGCACTTTGACATTTTCACTGTCAGATAACTGATGTTATAAGTAGTAACTTAGGCTAATTTTTAAGAAAAAGATTTTGGTTTTGCAAGAAAATTAAAACCCCAGATTACACGCGAGCGAAGTCGCAGGGAACAGCTAGTCTTTGATATACATTATATATTATATACTTCTGACAGACTTTTAAAAAAAACTGACATTGTTGCCTACAAATCTAAAGACGGTTCCCCTAGCGAGAGACCTTGAGCGTTCGGTCCCATACAATCCACGCGCTCTCCATATATCGCGTAAAAATACGCCCGAATATTTGCAATTATTTCAATTAAAAAAGATAAGCGAACTTAAGAAATTAAATAAAACGTGTAGAATATAGATTTTTAAATTATCTATCCATTAGTGTAATCCCCAAATGATTAGAGCATTTCCTTTAGCAACAGATGCATGTAATCAATAATTTTAGTCATTTTTTAAAAGTAGATTTTAAATATATTCATAACACATAAAAACAAATTATAACGTGAAATGTGATGATAGGATATCGAACATTAATAATGTGCTTTTAGATGTAGCTTATTTCTCATAACTAATGGGATAATAGTCTCTGAAAAACGCACTTTCGCAAGGTTTTGGTCAGGGTACCCGCCTGGATGGACTTGACTTACTTATTATGTCTAAACCTGAGATTGTGGAACACTGCCTTCGTTTATCAGGTTGTTTTACTTTTTAACAGGATATATAAAACACTAAAAGAAATTAAAAATTAAGTAAGTTATTTCAAAACAGAGTTGAGGGCACTATTAATATATATACGTATTAATAAATTGACGATTTTTAACTGTAAAGTACCTACCTAGGTAGAATATTTATATAGGTAATAATATATAACTATTTTATTAGTTAATTTATTTTTAAATTTTTTTTATTTGATTTCATTTACTATTTAATGTTATTTATATTTTGAACATTTGTGATGAATTTTAATTGTTAGTAGGTAGAATACTTATTTATAGATATAAAAGATACAATAAAATTTATTACTTCATTAATTTTTGTTTGATTATGTATTTAACCAGCTGAAGCCGTCAGACGTTTTCCTCGACCTGCCGGTTAATACCATAGGTTGTGTTCAGCAACGTTTTTATTATTTTAGGGCATGCAATTTAATTTATTAATTGCCGCGCTTAATTGAAAAGAAAAGCAAATAAAATCAAAAACTTTTAACTGTTTTTTATTTCTAATTTTTTCAGTTATATTGTTTTGTTTATAAACCATCCATTGAGAAATACAAATAAAGAACGTTTTTAAGAGCTTGAGAACTTTAAATAATAATACAAGATAGAAATATTGTTGGAATTAACTTTTTATTATTATAAACTGGTAGATAATTTCATGGCATTTATTTTTTAAATATGATTTTCGGCATATGTCCGCCGTGGCTACGAGTTACTTAGTCCCTTCGGTACGTAGTACTATTATTTATTCTGTGCCTTCGGTTAGTCCAAGTTTTCACTACTTTTTCTAATAAATCTGGCCGTATAACATTAATGGTGGCTTGAATATGGGCTTCCAACGCTTCAAGAGTTGCTGGTTTGTCGGCATAAACCAATGACATAACATAGCCCCATAAAAAAGAATCGAGAGGCTGAACGAGGGGCCCAGTAAACAGGACCACTTCTGGAAATAAATTTGTCACCAAATTGATTTTGCAATAAATTGATGATTAAGCGCGCTGTACCTGTATGGCATGTTGCGCTGTCTTGTTGAAACCAAATGTCTTAGATGTTTAGCTGAAAAATTTTTGGAAACAAAAAGTCAGTCAGCATGGCTCGACAACGCTCGCCATTCACTGTAATGGCAGCTCCTTCCCCATTTCAAAACAAATAAGAACCGTTGATGCCGCCAGCCTGTAAACCGCACCAAACAGACAATTTTAAATTTATATGGATGTAATGGTGATTCGTTAATGGCATAAGGATTGTCTTCGCTCCATATACGGCATTTTTACTAATCACAAAGCCATTTAATCAGATATGAGCTTCATCACTAAACACAACTCTTCGATAAAAATGCTCATCTTAGGCCAGCTTCAAATTAGCCCAGTTAAAAAAATGCGACGTAAGCGATGGCCATTTGGTTTTAATTCTTACACGAGCTGCATTTTATAAGCATGTAAGCAAAGATCCTTACGTAAAATTTTCCACGTAGTCGAAGGACAAAGGCCAACAAGTTAAGAACGGCGACGAATCGACATTTCGCCGTCTTCTTCAACACTGCGCGCTACAGCAGCAATATTCTCTTCGGTACGCACATTTCTTTGTCTTCATGGCTTTGAATCGAGAAGAGTAAAATTAGTGCGAAAACGATCAATAACTGCACGAATTGATTGCTCATTAGACCGATTAAGTTGACCGTAAAATCTACAAAGTGCTCTATTAAATTTTTTTATAGAATAAGGGTGACAAACGAGCACACAGTCCACCTGATGGTAAGTGGATGCTGTGGCCCATGGACATCTACATTTATTTTTAATCAAGAATCAAAATGTAGATGCGTTGTCAGCCCTGAGGACTGTGATTGAATGCCTCGTTTCCATTAAAAAAAGGGTCTCCAGTTCTCTATACTCACCATACGAAACACAGCAGCATTAAGCTACTATTTTACGCTGGTATTCTGTGAGAGCGTGGTCCTACCCCGGCCCAGCTGATCCATGCGTGCTGCAACCACAATATAGCTGCAGCATGGCTTTACCACGTAATAAAAATTAATAAACTTGAAGGCGTTGTTTTGGCATTAAACGATTCGTGGTGAATTGCCAAACCTTACTGAACAGAAATGTCAACACAGTTTGACATTCTCAACTGTCAAGCCATATACAACAACCATGCAACTCATGCAGCTGAAATTTACGTAGGTAACTTACGAAATTTATCTCTGTAATTGTCTTGTAATTTATGTCTTTTGTAATAAAAATATTTTAATGTATCACAAAACACTGAAATTATAATGTTGTTTACAAGATTTTTAACTAATTAGAATACATTCACATTTCATGTAGGAATCGTATTTCGGGTTTATATTTGTTGTTTACACTACCGACCTATTTCTTCCGAGCGATTTATTAAATCGCGATTTGCGACGATTGACCTTGCACGTTGCATGTGTTAGGCACAGAATTCGCATAGCAGCAAAAATATGTTCATTCGATCATTCAGAATAGCTACCTTACATATTTTACCTACCATTTCGCAACGTATGAATGAATGAATTTATTTATTTATACTCTTTATTGCACACAACATATAAATTTATGTATGATTAGGTGGCCTCATCGCTTAACAGTGATCTCTTCCAGGCAAACCTTGGTAACGTAAGAGTAGCACTACATATTATTATCTATTCTATGCCTTGGTGAAGGAGATCCGTAAATAGAAGTTTATATGTATAGTAGATAAATGAGCATATATTAATACATATTATAAGTTTAATAAGTACCTACTTACATGTGTTTTTAATATGGTGCAATATCACTACTTATATTATTTTTCTGTGCGGGTATTATAGCCTTTTTTTATAGAAGAGGGGGCAAACGAGCATGTGGCTCACCTGATGTTAAGTGACTACCGCCGCCCATGATCAACCGCAACACCAGGGGAATTGCAGCTGCATTGCCGGCCCTTTAGAAAGGAGTAAGCTCTTTTCTTGAAGGTCCCCAGGTCGTATCGGTCCGGAAAAATCGCCGGTGGTAAATTATGCCTGTTCCTATATTTCACTTAATTAAATGTGGAATCGAATCACTTTTGAAAATTAGCGTGAAATTGGAGACATTAGTGATTCTTATTCATACCTATATTGTATTACAAATTGTTCTTGAGCATTGAGTTGTTCTTGAAATTTATGGTATTTACTGCGATTGCGCCTGGTGAATGGTGATGAAGCAGTCATAGATGAAAGCGGGCTAACATTGCAGTTTTTAATATTAAACCGCATAGGTAAATAAAAATAACCACAAATAGATTAAAAGAAATTATAAACTTCTAAATTTTCGCTGTCAGAAATTGACCTTTCCTTAAATCCTTTTCAATTTGACTACAGAATTTAAAAGAAAGGGAGCGTTTTAGTGCAGGCTCGGGGCTTTAAATTTTTTCTTTCTTTTGCTGACAAAGAGAGCGGGGGAATATATATTGCAAATCTTAAGTAAAATAAAGAAATACTTACTTATAAAACAATAAAAATTCAATACAACAATATTTATAATTAAAATTAATAATACTATTTTTATTATTACTGGTTAGTATACGTACTGAATATATTTTCATATTTTTTACCAAAAATAAATCGATGACTCTTCCGATACTCCATATCCATGTTTTCCTTTTTATTATTTACTAAAATTATATATAACATTTAAAAAAATTTCAACTCTTAAATTTAATAACCGGTATTTTAGAGACGAAAAAAAAAACATTATATTAAAGTAAAATAATTGTAAATTACATAAATTATTAATGTTATACATACTGTATTTTTTACTCTCTCTTGACAACCCTAAGTAAGCACGGAAAAACAGCCGTGATGTGGGAATGGGAAAAGATGCAAAGTAATACGGACACTCGCGCGCAGCGATAATGGTTTATTTAGCTTGCGTACGCAATTTATCTTATTAATAATAATTATGTAGGCTATTAAACGTCGGCAAGCAGTCAAGTGTGTGCCGTGTAGTGGCGGTCAAGAATATCCACTACCCCATATCTTCCCGTGGGTGTCGTAAAAGGCGACAGAGGGAAACAGGCAGGAGATGGGCAGCAGCATCTTCCTGATAACAGCAACTGTACAACAAAAAATACTGCGGTTGCCAACCCGCTCGCCAAGCGTCGCAACAATGGCAATATACCCCTCATGAACAATTACACAAATAGACGGCCCCCAGTCCCCGGCGGCCCCGCTATTCCTGACTACGGTGGCGACCATGGTAACGGCGGGGCAGGGGGTGCTAAGAATCTCCAGTGGAGGTTCGGTTGCCACCTACGACGACTCGACCTGGCAACATTTAATGCAAGCACCCTGAGGACTGACGAGAAGATCCTGGAGCTGGAAGAAGAGATAGACAAGTTGCGCTGGAATATTATAGGACTATCTGAGGTCCGAAGAGAGGGGGAGGACACGGTGATTCTCGAATCCGGAAACTTGTTCTATCACCGGGAGGGCGACCATCTGTCCCAAGGAGGTGTTGAATTTATCGTCCACAAGTCTGTCGTTAACAACGTTTTAAAAACTGGGAGTGTATCGACGAGGGTTGCGTACCTTATACTTACAATCACCAAACGGTATTCGCTGAAGGTCATACAGGTTTACGCGCCAACGTCGGAACATCACGATGAGAAGGTGGAGAAAATGTATGAGGATATTTCTAGAGCCATGCATTGCTCCAAAACTTACTATACGGTGTTAATGTGAGACTTCAACGCAAAACTGGGCACAAGAAAGAACGGTGAGCTGAAAGTAGGGAAATTTGGGATAGGGCAACGGAACCCAAGGGGCCAGCAGCTGGCGGACTTCATGGAGAAAGAGGGACTTTTTATGATGAACTCTTTCTTCCAGAATCGGCCCCACAGGAAGCGGACCTGGTCGAGCCCCGACGGTTCGACAAAAAATGAGATTGACTTCATTATGACAACCAGACGCCAACTGTTCAGTGATGTCTCAGTGATCACAAGGGTGAAAACTGGCAGCGATCACCGAATGGTTAGAGGCACACTGAGCCTAAACGTTAAGTTGGAGAGGTCTCGTCTAATGAAGTCAACGCTCCGTCCCCCTCGTGTTCTAATCCAGAATCCCGAAACCTTTCAGCTCGAGTTACGTAACCACTTTCAGTGCCTAGAAGATTGCAATGCAGTGGACGATATGAATGACAAGCTCGTGGAAACTGTCCATGTGATCGGAGCTAAGTTTTGCAGGACCCGCCGCAGAAGAACACAAAAACTCTCCGATCACACTTTTATTCTTATGGCTGTTATACGGGAGATGAGGCTGCAATCGTCAACAGATTTGACAGCATACAGGCAACTGAACAGACGGATCTCCAAATGCATGCGGCGAGACTTACGCAACTTTAATACTGATCGTATTAAAGAAGCGATCGAGCGGAACCAGGACTCCAAAGTCTTTGCCAGAGATCTGTATGCCAGAAAGAGCCAACTGTCAAAGCTGAAGACTGAGTGTGGCAGCATCGTTTCCGGGACACCTGAGATTTCGAGTGAGATTGAGAGGTTCTGTGGGCAGCTGTACACATCATCGTTGGAGCCACACGCAAGTGTGAGTAACGATCCAAGAGCAAGTCTTATCCGACACTATTCCGATGATATCCCGGACGTCAGTCTGAGCGAGATTAGAATGGCTATCCAGCACCTTAAAAACGGCAGGGCCCGAGTCGAGGATGGAATTACAGCGGAGCTTCTGAAAGCGGGTGGAACACCGATACTTAAGTCCTTCAGAAGCTCTTCAATTCCGTCCTCCATGGTGGCACTACTCCGGAGGCGTGGAGCAGAAGTGCGGTGGTCTTATTCTTCAAGAAACGTGACAACGCCCTCTTGAAGAACTACAGACCGATATCCCTTCTGAGCCGCGTCGACGTGCTGTTTTCGAGAGTCATTACGAATCGTCTCGCACGCAGCCTCGACGACTTCCAGCTTCCCGAACAAGCCGGTTTCCGAAAAGGCTTCAGTACCGTAGACCACATACATACCCTGTGGCAGATTGTACAGAAGACCGAAGAGTACAATCTGCCACTTTGCCTGGCGTATGTGGACTATGAGAAAGCCTTTGATTCCGTCGAAATGTGGGCGGTGCTGTAGCCCCTCCAGCGGTGCCAAGTTGACTTTCGGTATATTGAAGTGCTGAAGTGTTTGTACAGTATGGCTACGATGGCTATCCGAGTACAGAACCAGAGTTCGAAACCTATCCAACTGCAGAGAGGTGTAAGACAGGGTGACGTTATATCCCCGAAGCTCTTCACCGCTGCATTGGAAGACGTTTTCAAGCTACTGGACTGGAAAGGATACGGTATTAACATTAATGGCGAGTACATCACTCACCTTCGATTTGCCGACGATAAAGTCCTTATGGCAGAATCGCTGGAGGACCTAAGCACTACGCTCAATGACCTCAATGGTGTCTCCCAACGGATAGGTCTTAAGATAAACATGGACAAAACAAAGATCATGTCTAATGTCCATGCCACACCTATGCCGGTAGTTGTTGGGAGCACTATCCTCGAAGTACCTGGGACAAATAGTCCGACTAGGTAAGTCCAACTTCGACCGAGAGGTCAATCGACGGATTCAACTCGGCTGGGCAGCGTTCGGGAAATTACGACACATTTTCTCGTCAGGTATACCTCAATCTCTGAAAACTAAAGTGTACAACCAGTGCGTGTTGCCAGTGATGACTTACGGATCTGAGACATGGTTCTTCACTGCTGGCCGTATGAGTATCTTAAGATGAACATGGACAAAACAAAGCATACATAAACACTCACGCCTGTCACCCAGAGAGGTAAGCAGAGACTACAGACTTCCATTTGGCACGATCCTGACACACCTCTCTCGCCTCCTTCATATCCATACACCTACGCATACATGCTCGTCGATTAAGAGTACTCCTCATTTGGCCCGTTTTCAATAAATCGCCAATTTGGTAAACATATATGATAAATTTTCGCCTAGGACGTCCCTTTCCGACTCTGCCATTCACTTCTGCAACATAAATTTTCTTTGTCACTCTTTCCTCATTCATTTTTCCACATGACCAAACCACCGAAGCATTCCTTTCTTAATCCTGGTCACAACATCATCTTGCAAACCACACTCTTCTCTTATTAAACAATTTCTTACCCTTTCATTCAGATTCAGCCCTAACATACTCCTTAACGACCGCATTTCTACTGCGTTCATTCTACTCTCGTGCTTCTTCTGCCACACCCAACTTTCACTACCATACGTTAAAGTAGGGACCAACACGGCATTGTGAATTGCCATACGTGCCTTTTTCGACACATTTTGACTCTTCACAATAGAGTGTAGGGCCCCATTTATTCTATTTCCTGCATTCACTCGTCGTTCTATATCCTTATCACATCTCCCATCCCTGCTAAATACGCAACCCAGATATACAAACTCATCTACTTGCTCGATCAACTCCCCTTCTATTCTTATTTCACATATCGTCTTACTTCCTTCTCTTTCAAAAACCATAACTTTCGTCTTATTTGCGTTCACTTTCATACCTTTCTTCTAATGATCTGTTCGTTAATGTAACCATCATTTGCAGCTCGGCCGCCGACGACGCAAGAATAACTTGATCATCGGCGTACAAAAGGCATTTGACGGTTAACTCACCCATTCTTAATCCGCATTCTTCAACTTTCAAATTTTGCAAACAACTGTCCATAAATAGGTTGAACAGCCACGGGGAAGCCGTACACCCTGTCTGAAACCTTTATGGATGTCAAACCAGTCCGAGTAGACCCCGTTGATCCTAACACAAGCACGAGAGTCCCTATAAAGAGACTCCAATGCCTGTATCAAGCCAGCACTCAACCCAAATGAGTTCAGTGTTTGCCATAGCACATCCCTATCCACTCTGTCATAGGCCTTTTCCAAGTCCATGAACGCACAAAAAACCTTTTGGTTTTTGGCCAAAAACTTGAAAAACTGGAAAAGACTTGATCTGTACATCCCATTCCCTTTCTAAATCCCGCTTGAACATCCTAAATTTTTTCATCAGTTTCTTTCATGACCCTTTCAATCAGTACCTTAGCATACAGTTTTCCCACAATGCTAAGAAGGCTACCACGGTAGTTTTTACAGTCCTGCTGCGACCCTTTTCCTTTATATACTGGGACTATCACGGCTTTGCACCAGTCTACCGGTACCCGCTTCAGTTCCCAGCATAAATTAAACAAGGTGTGCAGCAGGCCTGCCACCACTTCCTCTCCAGCCCTTAACATTTCGAGTGAAACTCTATCACATCCGGCAGCCTTACCTGCTTTCATGCTTTTCATTGCTTTCATTATTTCATCTATACTTATCTCGCTACCTCTTTCCTCTTCTTTCGGAGTTTCTACTTCATTTATACAAAACAAAGATCATGTTTAATGTCCATGTCACACCTATGCCGGTAGTTGTAGGGAGCACTATGCTCGAAGTTGTTGACGAGTACGTTTACCTGATGGGCTGTGCGCTAGTACAAGTACGTTTAGCCTAATTTTGCCGCCATTTTCGCGATTCGACCACAGTCGTTAACTTTTCCTAACACAAGTATTTTCAAGTTTACCAGTAATGGTTAAAGAGAATATTACTAAGGTTAACTGCATTGCTAGTATTTCAAAAGAGTTTACACCTAGGTAATGATGGCTATAACTAGGTGCAACCGAATGTGGTTGGTTAAACTTAGATGTATTCAATTTGTCCGAATAATTTATAAATAACAAAAAATCCGCGAGCCACCCCAACCGAACCTTAACTGTCGCCAATTTCCTTCATAATATAGTCCGACTAGGTAAGTCCAACTTCGACCGAGAGGTCAATCGACGGATTCAACTCGGCTGGGCAGCGTTCGGGAAATTACGACACATTTTCTCGTCAGGTATACCTCAATCTCTGAAAACTAAAATGTACAACCAGTGCGTGTTGCCAGTGATGACTTACGGATCTGAGACGTGGTCCTTCACTGCTAGCCGTATGAGGACGCTCAAGGTCGCTCAGCGAGCTATGGAGAGGGCTATGCTCAGAGTTTCTCTGCGTGATAGATTCAGAAATGAGAATATTCGCAGTAAAACCAGAGTGACCGATTAGTAAGCTGAAGTGGCAATGGGCCGGCCATATAGCTCGAAGAACCGATAACCGATGGGGAAGAAAGGTTCTCGAGTGGCAGCCTCGTACCGGTAGGCGTAGTGTAGGGCGACCCTCCACTAGATGGAGTGAAGACCTGGTAAGACATGCAGTAAGTCGATGGATGCAGGTGGCTCAGGACAGGACCGTGCTTTGTGGCATTACTTGGGGGAGGCCTATGTTCAGCAGTGGACTTGTGAAGGGCTGTAATGATGAAGCAGTCAACATCAAAAGGGTGAAACTACTTTACGTAGTACTATTATTTATTCTGTGTCTGTACGCAGACATTATGAATTAAAATAATTTGAAGAAAATGTACACAATTATATCAGTGATAAGTTGGTCTACCTACAAATATTTTGGTTCTACTCTTAGCACACATGTAGATTTCAACAGGATATTCTCAGTAAATAACATTTACGATGACAAACATCGTTTTAAATAATAATTTGTATTGAATTACTGATTTTCCTTCCCTGTTTTGCATACGAAATAGGGAGGCTAAAAGGTTTAAAAGCAATCGGAGGCCATTGTCATACAAAAACTTTGGTCTCATAAATCAGGGACGTTATAGCAAAAACACGTATAAAAGTAATTAGGTCTGGTCTGGTCTCATAGCGCACTATATTGCGACTTGTTATATATTACAAAGGTTACAAAGTAATGGATTATGATTTTGAAAGCTGTAGCTCGTAAATATTTAAATGTCTTTGATACGGAATAACAATATAAAACATTTATTTCTAATTATTATAGAGATAAACGCACTAAAATCTACCTTGTCCTAAGTCGTATAATATACCTACTATAATATACCTTTCAGATTTTATATGATATGTACTTCGTGCTGCAAATCATGGGCGCCTGCAAACCATTACAAGCAAAGAAGATGTGTAATCACTGCTGAAAACTGTTTTCTTACCCTCCAAACACGAACATAGCTATGAATGCATGGAAGTAAGAGTGTTATACCAACTCAGATGAATTTAGCACAAAACGATATTATAATAACCACGTACAGTTTTCATGACCAGTGAACGTGTGAAATGGCTGTATTGGTGATGATAAATACATGCACGTAACTAAATGAGGTGGCAAGAGATTCTATCATACCAACAGGCATCATATTATGTGGGTTGATCTCACCGTTATGTGTTACTTCGGTCAGTAATGAGAGACAGGGACTCGTAAAACTTTGCTAGAAGGGATCTCATGTTATGATTTTTAGTCATCAGGGAACAAGGACCCCAATCTTTATTTTATATACTTACATAGGTGTATGACCCATTCTGACTGTTTAATATATTTCTTTAACTTTCTATTGAATAAGCCTAGGTGAATTCGGTCGTAAGCGCAATCGCTGATAATGTGACCCTAAATTCGAATCCCGGATCGCGCTCGTGTCAAATTCAATTTATTGAAGTTTTCTGTCAAAATATTATCAGTAGCAGCATTGAGTCAGGAACTTGATGGTGTTTTATCCCCGCGCCTTGGAAATAACACAAAGCCGTTGGGTTTGCGCCTAATCACTCTCCGCTCATTCTCTTAGGATTACCGTCCCATTGGGCAAGGAACGTAAGTAATAAAGAAGACAATAAGTAAGGAAATAAAGAGTGCACCTGTGTTTGCAAACACACTCGTGCACTATAATACTTTATTGCGCAAGCACTCGTGCCCTATAATCCTGTATTGCGCACACACTCGTGCACTATAATCCTATCTTGGGCAGTTGGCTAGTCTATTTATTTTTATTTTATTTTATTTTATAGAATAGGGTGACAAACTAGCACACAGTCCACCTGATGGTAAGTGGTTGCTGCGGCCCATAGACATCTACATGTATCCTCAATTAAAAATAAAATGCAGATGCGTTGTCACCCGTGAGGACTAAGTTGGAATGCCCCATTTCCAGTAAAAAGGGTCTCCGGTTCTCTACACTCACCATACAAAATACAGCAGCATTGAGCTACTATTTCACGCTGGTATTCTGTGAGAGCGTGGTCCTTCCCCGGTCGAGCCGACCCATTCGTGCTACAAGTATACTACTAATATAACTGCAGCATGGCTCTACCACGTATAAAATCTGGGTCACGGTGGTCAGTCTCCGTAGAGACTTGCCACCGTGACCCAGAAGGACGTATTTTTTTGTAGAATAGGGGGTGACAAACGAACAAATAGTCCATCTGATGGTAAATGAACGATGTGGCCCGTAGAAATATTGATCGATCTCGATTAAGAATCAAAATACGGATGAGTTGTCACCCGTGAGGTCTATAGAATGGAATACCTCGTTTCCAGTAAAAAAAAGCCTGGGGTTGTACCCCGGCTTTTCTTTACTTTTACAGAATACCAGCGTGAAATAGCCGCTCAATGCTGCTGCGTTTCGTATATGAGTGTAGAAAACCGGAGACCCTTTTTATTGGAAATGAGGCACTTCATCTCAGTCCTCAGGGGTGAAAACGCATCAGCCTTTTGATATTTATTCCAGGATGGTTATAGATTTCTATGGGCCACAGCATCCACTTACAATCAGATGGGCTGTGCGCTAGTACAAGTACGTTTAGCCTAATTTTGCCGCCATTTTCGCGATTCGACCACAGTCGTTAACTTTTCCTAACACAAGTATTTTCAAGTTTACCAGTAATGGTTAAAGAGAATATTACTAAGGTTAACTGCATTGCTAGTATTTCAAAAGAGTTTACACCTAGGTAATGATGGCTATAACTAGGTGCAACCGAATGTGGTTGGTTAAACTTAGATGTATTCAATTTGTCCGAATAATTTATAAATAACAAAAAATCCGCGAGCCACCCCAACCGAACCTTAACTGTCGCCAATTTCCTTCATAATATGTGCTTTCGAATTGTTAACAAACATAACATAACGTCTACTCTTCTGGGTGACAGGTGTTATGTTTATGTATAGTAAATATAAGTCTTTAGTCATTTTAATTATAACTCGGACCTTACTATATCTAAGAATGTTTAGCCAAGAATAATTAATTCCATTTTTTTTATTAAATGAAAGGAAATAACAAAATGTTTCTCAATATTCATTATATCTATAAACTTAAATTAAATATTCAGTAATTCAATATTCATTATATCTATAAACTTAAATTAAACAACGTTTTTTATTGTTTAGAATGAGATGCAGAGGGCATTATGTCCTTCACGAGTTACTCTTCGAGCATTGCTCTGCACACATTTCACATTATATACATTTCTTCTTGATCAACCTAATAAAAATATTGTAAATAATAAAACTACTTTAGTATTTTCTCCCTCATCCTCTTTATTTTAAAAATATCACAAATCATCACAGAATTGTATCGTGTAGTACAATATTTATAACCATAAAGCAAATAGATATGCTACAATTCGTAACAAATGTTTAACATATCCACCATTCAACCAACCTTTTTGGATATGTACATTTGTAGCCATAAAAGTACATATCCAAAAAATAAAAGCAAACTTACTTCCGTTACTTACTAAAATATCCATCTAAATGCAAAGAACTTTACGCAATCTAAAAATCCTTATAAATATCAATCTGAGTGCAGGATAAAATAAACGTTTATAACCTTGTTTATACTACGGCCAAGGAGAAGCGATACCAAATGTAAACAAAACCAATGCAAGGTTATCAGGAATAGCAGGGGTGCGTAACTTTTTGATAGTTAGCAGTAACATATCAGCACTGAGTTTCACTTAACCTAAAACTTAAGCGGGTAACAGGACGGAGTTTGTGTCGTTGTGTTGTTAAAGTTTATTAAAGGTTTTGTAACAATTTGTTTATCAGCTGCTGTAGCTTTGCTTATCTCAATTTAACAGCAGTACATTGTAATGCTACGTCATGTCAGTGCGCACATCAATCCCTTTTTTCATGAGGAAATTCTCATGGATATTTGTTGTGGGGGCAACGGAAAGGTTATGCCGGGCTTCTACCGGTAAAAATCACACAGTGGTCACAGCATATACGACGGGTCCCAGGATCTCCTTTCGTAACGCGACTGGGGACCCTCCTTCGCTTTGCATTTCATAATATTAGCACATCTCAGGGGCATTATTTGCTGCCCCTAGAACCTTCGCAGTGCCATCACGATGTCTAGAGACTACTACCGAGTCAACATTCTCCATTCAGATCCATCGTCGTAGTAGAAATACGTTTTGTGAGGAACACACATCAGTCCCTAGATTAGGCTTATTTACTCTCTTATACTACTTTACTATCTTATAGTATTTTCATTTCATGAAGCACAAAACGCGTTACAACTTTGCATTATCAGTGTATGTATTCACTGTCGAAAATATTTTTGGATTACCGTGAAACCTATTACTTCTAATAACCGAATAATATAACTAAACTAACCAAATAATATGTTAAATTATTGTTTGTTCATATGTTACTAATATCAACCTATTATGAAAATATTAGTCACACCTTTACTCTGTACCAATTCCATAACTATTACCCAATTATATCTTATTTCATATGACTATTAAATCATATTTTTGCACGTACCGATTTTATTGTACCTGCTAGCAGTTTCTGCAGTTTCTTCGCTAAGGTTATGTTACCTTGAACATTGAGATTACCTCGAAAGTATGCCTTCTGGCAATCCATTTTACCAGAAACTATGTCTACAATATCTTGATCGCTACCAGTTAAAATGACGTCAGGTTTTTCATTGCTTTTGTATGTGATATTTCCTTTACCCACTTTAGTATTTATTATCCAGTAACCTTCAGTCCCATTGGGACCATTCAGCACTTTGATACCGTAGACGCCACGAACTTTTTCAATGAGACCTTTGTCTGTAGTTTTCAACACTTCTTCTAGAATCTTTATATACTTGTACACTTTGAAACTTTCAGGATTATCATAGATAGTGCTGATCTGTTTGGATGAGTCACTGTCGAAGCCTCTGCGGTAAACGGCGACTACGACGGCACCTCCAAGGCCCAAGTTGTGTTGCAGTCCGATTCGCGCATTGGGTACCTGGAAAAGTTGTAACAGTATTTTAGAGTAACACTTTACCTACAAAAATTACCTATGTAGACTCATTGTTCATTAACGGCCATCACGTAGATTTAATTAAGAGAAGGGTATTTCCATAGTTGCCGCACATGGCAGCCTGGTTTGCAATCAATGTTTTTTTTTTATAATTGAGATATTATTAGGAAATGTTGCTTCCGATCTGTTTTATTTCCCTATGTAGGTGCCATATAGAAATAAAACAGATATGAACAACACATATGGTGTGACAGGGGTTTGGTGAGCCTAATGGATTCTCTTACGCCATCACGATACAACGGAAAAAAAACATGGAAATAATCTAACATGCAGTAAACATTTACAATATTAAAAAGTCTAAAGGTCAAGAACATATCATTGTCTATAATTTTAATAAAAAACTTATTAACATCAACATCTAATTTATACCGTAATAAAACCTTTTAACAGGGTGACCTTAATTCAAGAACAAATGTTGCAAGATTTTCTAAGTAATTTCTATATCAATTATTTATTATTACTCTTTGTTCTAGAAACTTGAGAAACAATTCACTCACTCTTATCACGAACATTCCGTTTTGTTGACGCTAATCAGTAAGTCATAGAACAAGTAGGTATTTTGTTGCTTACAAGCCAGTAAGTGACTTTTCGGAAAAAGATGAGCCTGTTTCTTGATGCAATTGTAAAAGTTTTTGGACTTACACATGAATGATTGTCGAGTTTAAGGCTACAATAATGGTGCGAACATGGCAGGAAAATTAAAGGTGTTCAAACCAGAATTTGATTACTGTCATTAGAACTTGATTTGCTCATATTCGCGTAATAAAATAAAATGATGTATCTTACCCAGTCTGTACAACATCTCCCAACCCCCCTCAATTGCATACACTAACCCCGTAGCCACCTCTTCTAGATCACAACACCCAACACCACCACACTAGGGACGACACACCACTTTCTATAATACGATACGTGTTTCGCCTCTGCACGAGGTATCCACAGGTAAAGTAGTCTCTACGGTGGCTGAAGGCTAAGTGAGCGCCAAGCGGAAACGGTTGCTATTTATACAAAACGCTGATCAACGATTTGTATAAATAGCAGCGTGTGGAGAGCGAAGAGAGTGTGAGAAGTGGTGATGATGGGATTAGTGGTGACGAAGATAGTGTCAGCCTCCGCAGAGTTTACTTCATCTGAGGATACCTCGTGTAGAGGCGAAACACATGTCGTATTATCAAGGGTGTTGTATCGCTCCTAGTGTGGTAGTGCTGGGATTGGTGGTGCTGGAAGTGGTGATGAAGGGGATAGTGCACGCAACTGAGGGAAGTTGGGAGATGGGTACTCTTCAGACTGAGCAGGGCACATCATTGTATTTTATTACGCGGAAATTAGCAAATTAATCTCTAACAACTTCAATATAATGGAGTTTTGCAAATTACTTAACGCCTGATTCTTTTAAGGGTCGAAAAAGTTAAGTATTTGGGCGTAACAATCGACCAAAAACTAACGTAAAAGTCTCACATTAGCAACGTATGTCATACGGCTAAAATTGTTTTAAGTAAGTGCAGTTGAGAGCCGTGGTAGCTCAGATGGTTAGCGCTCGCTGTAAATATAACAGAACGCGAGAAACCCGAGTTCGATCCCCGCCGGCACCAATGAAATTGTTAATTTTAAGTGCTGACATACCACGTGCTCGGCGGTGAAGGAAAACATCGTGAGGAAACCTGCATGTCTGAGGAATAAGAAAAAAAAATATTTCGAAGACATGTGAAGTTGGCCAACACGTATTGGGGCAGCGCGGCGGACACTTCCTTGCCCTAAAACCCTCTCAGAAATGAGGGGAGGCCTGTGCCCAGCAGTGGGACGTATATAGGCTGTAACTTTACTTCACTTTTTTAAGTGAAGTTGTATGGTTGGGAACAACTGGGGCTTGCATCCCTGTATGATCATATGGTTGTACAGCAGCATAGTGAAGCTGATTATCAGCTATGCCTTCATTGTCTTATGTAATATGGGCAACCAAAAGACGACTGTGGACAGACTAAATAGTCTACAAAGAACTGCCTGCTTAATGGTAACTGGAGCGATGCCATCGTCACCTGGAGCAGTTCTTAATGCACTTCTGTGTCCTAACACCCCTGATCTTTATTTAGACCAGGAGGCGAGGGCTAGTTTTTATAGGATTAGGATTAGGATTAGAACTCAAATAAGGAAACACGGGTCTTATACATAATTTCAAATATCATGCATCCACTATAAACTATCAATAAAAAGTATATAGTGGAACAACCCTCCAGAGAAGAGGTCTGTGAGGTTGGTAGCCTTATATGGTACACCGATGAGTTGAAAATGGGCCTCGACGTAGGCTTTGGAATTTATGGGGGCTCCATATTCAAACTTGGTATGAATTAGAGTAGATTCACCTTTTACTTCCAGGCAGAAATTTTCGTCATACTTCAGTTTGCGGATATCAATCTGCAAAAACACTATGTCAATCATATAATCTATATAAACTCTGATAGTCAAGTAGCACTCCTAGCACTGAGATCCAAGTTAGTGAACTCGAAGCTAGTTGAAGACTGCATGAACCATCTAAACACCTTGGGATGTAACAACAGGGTCGTTTTAAGATGGGTTCTGTGCCATGTGGGTATTATAGGCAATGAACTTGCCGATGAGCTCACACGGGTGGGCATAAAGAGTACATAATTTGGAAGTGAGTAATTTTGTGGAATCTCAAAAAGCCTAGCCCAATTGACCCTTGAAACTCTTTATAAAATCACTTAAGATCTGGTCTGCTACACCAGGCTTAAAACATTATAAAACCTTAATCCGGGCATTTGATTGTAAATTCGCTCATCCTGACCGATTGTGGACTCTTAATGAGCAAACGCAACACATCTGGGTAACTATCTTCTTCGCTTAGTAGAAGTGAAATTGCTCTCAGCTTAGTAACTCCTATTCATTGAAGACATAGGGCTTAGCAGTGACTTATAGCCATAGCAGCAATCACTTGATCTTTTAGGTCGCAGTGATACTGGTTTTTCTAGACTTGCATAGCTGCTCGCACAAAAAAAACTATGCAGCCTGAATCTATGGATTTATCAAAGGTGTCATATTGTTTGAAAGTTTTGTCAGAATTTTGAAACTGTAATGTGCCTTTTCATCTGCACTAATAACAGATAGATTCAATTTTTAAGCCAACCCGATCCTGAAGAAACAAAATATTATTTGTGTAAGCCATAGGTGAAACACCAACTGATCCTAAAGAATTGTTTAAAATTAATATTTTGCACCCAGTGATTGTTACAATTAAAAGAACATTGGTTATTTGACTTAAACTATCAAAATTCTGTGATATGTGTTTTACGCAAAATGAAAACAATTCCTAAGAGGTCAAAAAGCCTGTGTTGATTTGCAAATCAGTTGAGATGGGCATAATGTAATTTGCCTAGGAATTTATGAGCTTGAACCCATTATTTAAAGATCTTCAATTAGCAGAGCCACATAAATTTCTCAGACTTATTAAAAATAATCACTGGCAGGATATTTTCCCAAATGTGTAGACATGTATCTTGCTGACTATACCTGTACTACTGACTATAACTGTAACGAAACTAAACTACTACAACTAAACTATACGAAAACGAACTTTTAGTACATTAAAAATTTACCTACACTTCTATGTGTCAGGAAAAACTGTCACATCTTGGAATTTTTTCCATAGAAAATTCTAGTGCCCAGAGGTTAAATTATTTCAAATTAATAATAAAATTGCAAGCACATAAAGCCAGAAAGCTGGCCATTTAGGCCCTTCATTAAGTTTGTTGTTGGTAGTTCTTTTATCTTTTTTAACACTGTCTGTGGAACATTAGTTTAAATAAAAGTTGTCAAAGAAGATTATTAACTCTTATTATGAGAAATAATCTGTAAAACTAGTCACCGCAACAAGACAAGCATAGTGGCGTTCTCGAGCTCAACAGAGTAGTGTGAGCGGTATGGACCATATTTCTTTAATGAGAATAAGCAGAACTACATATATGTACACCTGTAGATATTTGATAGGACAGACACAACTGTGCTTACCCTGCATATATGTACACCCGTAGATATTTGATAGGTCTATTATACTATTTAAAATATCTATTATACTATTTAAAATATCTATTATACTATTTAAAATCATGAGAAAGCAATTGCATAGTATAGGAACACTAAGATTTTGTATTTAAAGGGACGCCACTATGAGATCTCGCACCACCTAAAAATTTTGCTAGGCCCACCACTGGCCGTATGAGGAAGCTCAAGTTCACTCAGAGAACTAAAGAAAGAGAAATGTTCCGAGTCTCTCTGCCTGATACACTTAGAAATGAGGATATCCACAGTAAAACTAGAGTAACAGACATAACCCAACTGATATAAGTTATTTTCACTAAATAATGAAGGGATGAAATATGTAGACCTACTAAGGATATATAATATGTATAATCTACAAAATGCCAGAAGATAAGTGAACATGAGGCTGAATTAATATAAAACTCATTCATCTTTAATTAACAACAATTTGTAAGTAACATTAAGTGCCACAACCACCACCCCACTGCTCAACTCTTTTTGATATACTTACAAACTTATACATACTCTAAGCTTACACATACTATAAAGTACCATATTTGATCTGAACATTACAATATTATGTAAAAGTTTCAAGCAAATAAAATAAAAACACAAGTACTTCAATACAATATTCTTTAGCAAAGCTAATGTAAAGCTATGCAATTCCTAGGGCCTCCACTTTGGAGGCTCTAAAAAGTAAAAACTAAATAAATAATAATAAATCTTAATAGCCCTACTTTTATCTTGAATATTTGATTAAGAATGGTAAGGATGGACCATTAGAGTTTTACGGAAAACTATAAATGTCCATATGACATACATACAAAATACAACAAAGTATAAATGCCTTTTCATTATATAACATAAAATATATATCTGCTAGGCAGGGAGCCCTAGGCTTGTGCCAGATGTGTCTTTAGGGTAAAGAGGGAACAGGCTAAGGTATTTCATTTATCTCTATATGATGCAATTTCACCAAACTGTGATATACAAAGCAAATACACAAACACATTTTTTACACATTACATCTTTTAGAATGAAGGAAGAAATCACTACTTAATAAGCTCTTAAAAAGAAATTGAACTAACCTGTCTTCCTCCTGCTTCTCCCCTTAATTGCCACACCAACTCTGCACATTGTGCCAGCCCAGTAGCCCCAATGGGATTGCCCTTAGCTATTAATCCACCACTCGGATTAACCACAACTTTGCCTCCATATGTATTGTCACCCGCATCAACAAATTCTCCGCCTTTCCCTTCTCCACATAGTTGTAAGCTTTCATATGTTATCAATTCATTACAAGAAAAACAGTCATGGAGTTCTACTACATCAATTTGCTTAGGGGATATACCTGATTTTGCATATACTTTTTTTGCTGCCAATGCACTCATATCATATCCAGTTACTTTCATTACACTTTTTTCAGTGAAAATATCTTCAGTATCAGTTGCCATAGCCATACCTAATATTTCCACTGCTTTCTCATGAAGATTATAATAGGCTACAGCTTTCTCAGACATAAGAATAGCAGCAGCTGCTCCATCACTGTTACTACAACATTGTAGTTTTGTTAGTGGACCAAAGATTTGCTTTGAGTTTAATATTTCATCTAATGTGTAGGCTTTTTGACTGAGTGCTCTAGGATTTCTGGAGCCGTTTTGGTGGTTTTTAAATGCAATTTTAGCAAAATGCAACTGTGTTGTACCATATTTCTTCATATGTTCAAGACCAGCATTACCAAAACATTGAGCAGTCAATGGTGCATTTTCTATCTGTACCATTTCTAACATTTTATTCACATGTTTGTCTAAAGGATACGTTCTGTCGGGATATGCGGTACCTGGGAGAGTACCTGGTAACATTTTTTCAAAACCTACTGCTAGTACGACGTCAGCTAAACCACCTTGGACAAGTTGATAGGCAAGGTAGAGTGCTGTGGCACCAGTTGCACCGTGGTTATGAACGTTGTAGATCGGGATGCCGGTCATACCAAGCTGATAAAGCACCCGCTGGCCACAAGTGGAATCACCGTATACATAGCCACAAACTGCTTGTTGCACTGCATCATAAGAGACACCGGAGTCCTCCAAAGCTTCTTCTACAGCTTCTTTGCCTATTTTTGGATAATCTTTCGCAGTATTGGGTTTGACAAAATTCGTCATCCCAACACCAACAATGTACACTTTGAAACTCATTATTGTATGCGTCTTTATGTATCTCCGTCCGTTAATGTATCAAAAACTTATAACTTTTAACCACTCGTGATCCGTCAGTGAAAAGATCAGGTGTAAATAACTTTATTGAACTGTATTTTCAGTTTATACAAAGATACTCTGTGAACCTAGTATATAGTCAGTAATCTATGCTGTGAACTGTATTTTCATTTCTTCGCGGTATTGGACCATTTTTTATTTAACTGGCTTTCGGCTCTGGGTTCTAGCCCTTCTGAGCGTATCATTTCTTTCAGAATCTTCATTTTGTATATTTTGTCTTCACAATATGCTAATGCGATTGTATAATTCCGAAGTTTTTGGGAACTTTTGACGACAGCTCAACCCAACGGACAGTTGATGATGACAGCCACCCAAGTGCATAAGGCGCCCAAGCGCTCAAAATAACTTGAGGTTTATATAAACATCAAAGCACTTGTTTCATCGTTTTCTCTAATAGTTCACACACGCAGACACTTAATTCACAAAATCACATCACTTTTACGAATCAAAATCCACTTCAAACCATTATTTAAGCGACAAAACGGGAGCGACAATCCGTCTACGACCAAGTTCCCGCCAAAACTCGGTATTGGACCATAGTGGTAGTGGACCGTAGATATAACTGTATATAGGTGTAATATATATGCCGTAGATAGCGATGGATTGCGCTTAACTGGATATAACTCGAGTTGGATCTGTCTAACTCGAGTTTGGGTTGGCTGTACATGAACGAATCAAACGAGCGAGCGAAAGAGTAAGAGCCCAATTCGTTCGTTGTGTGCATAGGTCTTTTTTAGAATATTCTTTTTTAGATTTAGAATATTTGCTAAAAATACTAACTTATTTATAGATACGTTAACTTACAAGAAATTATACTTCGTTTTCTCATATTTAATGTTTCCATGACATTGAACTATATACTACAATATTTAAAAAAAACTATAATAGATAAAATCAAAGTTAGAACTTAAATTATCGTATAATCCTACTTCCCGTGGTATCGTGTCAAAAATGCTGGCTGCGTTTCCTCGCTGAATGGCGATACTTAGCTTCCGAGCAAGAAAAGAACTAACCCTCTTATCACCAGCAGCAACGACCAGTCGCGGATAGATTCTATTAGAAACTTTACCGCACTTGGGCCCTACGGACCGATAGTCTCTATAGCGAGTGACACAAATATGTAGTCATTTAATAAAGATATTAATTACTTTATTATAATGGATTTCCGCAAAGTAACGCCTGATTCTATCAATTATGTAGTCATTTCTAAGAGACACATATTTGCGCTGCTTATTTAAATCAGCTGCCTGTGAAGTCGCCCCTGCTTTAAACGAGGAACCTCTGAGATAAGAGGCTGCCAAAATATATCCGCAAGTAGCATCTTACACTTCTCTCCCGAGGGACCAACGTCCTACCATCAGGCCTCTTGTCTTCTTAAAATACTTGATTGAAATACTTTTAAACTCAGCGGTCCTAAATCTTAATTCTATATATTTCATTCTTTTTTATGTGGTAGAGCCACGCTGCTGCTATATTATAGTTATAGCACGAATGAGTCGGCTCGACTGGGGCAGGACTACCTTACACAGAATACCAGCGTAAAACAGCAGCGTAATGCTGCTATGTTTCATATGGTGAGTGTACAGAACCGAAGACCATTTTTACTACAATCCGGGCATTCCATCTTAGTCCTCAGCGGTCACATTTGCAATTTGATCCTTAGTTCAGGATAAATATGGATGTCTATGAGCCACAGCCTCGTTTGTCACCCAATGCTATAAAAAATGTTAACGAATCGACCGAAGACATTAAATGAAGAAATTCAACAAAGTGTATTATATTATATATACCTATATCTATCTCAGTAATTAAACTTAAAGAAACTACTGTGTAATGAATGAGAGCTATGTGGACTGTATTTATGTAGGTTGTGTTTAAATCTTGAAGAAAAAAGATACTTAACTAACTGTTACCAGCCCTCTGTCACTCTTGCTACCTGCATGAAATAATTACCTACAATCGCGAGGCACTCTCTGTCTACGATTATAGAGTGTAGAGGTAAGGAGTACAGACTCTGTATAAAAAAGTGCCTTAGGAAAGCGTTAAATACGGGTGGCGCAACTGTAGCTACAGTCAAAATTGTTAAGAATTTTTTATAATTTTTTATTGCACAGACTTTCACCATAATTCATTTTACAATAATTATTTTACTGCTTTCAAAATTTTTATTTTCAAAACCACTCTCAACTTATTTTGTGGCGATTTATCATACTCTGTAGCTACTCGAGCGCTGTAGTGGAGAGTATTTGAACTGTTATTTACTGCTTACAGATGTACACATTTTCAACTATTCTCCTATGGGAGATTGTCCTCCTCACCTGTATACTCCATGTTTACGATATATGCTTTTTTCGTAGACAGAGAAACTTATAGACAAATTGACGCCTTCTGTCGCATTCGCACACGAAAAATATAGATTTATGCATATCTACGTTGTGCATAAAAATGAGACAGAGGGGTGTGATTGTTTGTCTCTTTCTCCGTGCCGGTTTTTTTATTTAGCAAACTACACTTTGCTAAACAACTTTGACAGTTCGTAGCGATCTAAGGAGTTTAAAAGTTGGTTTAAGTGAGAAAAAAGTGTTGTGTGAGCTTAAGATTGGTGAATCTTGTTCAGTTCAGATCTTAGAACAATTAAATTTTTTACCTAAATATGTTTAAGTCATAAAGATTATTGTATAACCTAAAACTACGTTATCGTCCTTTCTCACTCGAGGCCACGCTAATCATTAGTCTATATGTTTCTCTGTCTACGGACAGCCCTCTGTCTATGGAGTGTAAGAAGTAAGGAGCACAGACTGTGTATTAAAAAGTGTCCATGAAAATGAATAAGGGTGGCGCCACTATAGCTACGGGCTAAATTTTAAAGAACGTGCCGAAAAATATTATAGTTCATAAAAGATAGCTTGATCTCTGCGGCAGCTGTCAGTAAAATCACGCCTATGAAGAGATCAAGCTATCTTTTATGAACTATAGTAGGATAGACGACTTTTTTGAGGTTATATTTACTAAATAAAATTATTTTAAATTTTAGAGCTACTGAGCAGTTTAGCAGCACACTTCAAACCGTCGACAACTGCTAAGTTCATTTTATCCCAGTAGCTACTCCAGTGCTGTTGTGGAGAGTTTTTGACAGTTTTTGAACTGTTATTTACTGGTTACAGATGGCCACTTTTTCAACTATTCTACTATGGGAGTTGGTACTCCTTACTTCTACACTCCATACTTCTGTCACTCTTGCTACCCGCGTAAAATAATTACCTGCAATCGCGAAGCACCAGGGTAACATACGCAGTCGGGGCTATCGCGTTGTAGGCAATTGAATGGTAAAGTTTTTTAACGCTGTTGCTGCTGTTGCGCGAAAATATGGTCAGTTGATCATAGTCGGAATGGGTACTTCACCTTAGTAACTTAATTATTATTTCGCAAAGTATTTTCACTCTTTACTGACATCCATATGTAACCATGGAAAGTCCGCCATGACTTAGGAAGGGGAAATGATGCAAAGTTTATATGGATACTCGCGCGCAGCGATAAAGTTTTATTTAGCTCGCGTGTGCGATTTATCTGATTAATAATAATTATGTAGACTATTAAACGTCGGCAAGCAGTCAACATCAAAGCAGTGCAACTTCTGTACGTAGTACTATTATTTATTCTGTGGAAGGGGCATTAGAGTAAATAGGGACACAAAAATTAAAGACACTTTATGGTATCGAGTCCTACTTATCCTGATAACGATACTGTTTATTGGATATTTTGCTAGTATTCTATATTTCACTTAAATCTAAGAAATACCTTTTGACAGCAGTCACAATTATGGGACTAGGCATTCCAACTGAAAATAATTATTCGCCGTTGGCCATTCAGGTGAATTGGAGTCTAGATTATCAGAACTTGACGTAGATATTGCAAGCTTGCTACATATTAATTTATCTATGGTATTGCATTTATGATAACAGAGTATAGGACACATGTTTAGATATTTTTTACGTTTGGAGTAAATGGTATAACGCCATCTATCGAAAGCCATAACATGTTTATGACATCCAATATACGATACGTTTGATGGATTTTCTTTCTTGTCGCCGCTATCGCTCGACTGTTTTATTTGGCAAACTTTAATTATATAATATACTTCATTTGAAATAAAATAATTTCGATAGCGACCCGACCGAAATCGACTTTGTTGATACATCCCAGGGCGTATAAACGGTTCACGTAGTCTCCAACTAGCTTCGAGTTCACTAAGTTTGACCTCAGCACTAGCAGTGCTGCTTGACTATCAGAGTTTATTTACATTATATGGTTGACGTAGTAGTGTTTTTGCAGATTGACTTCCGCACGCCGAAGTATGGCGAAAATTTCTGACTGGAAGATAGAGGTGAATCTAACCTAATTCATACTAAGTTTGAATTTGGCATTCCCCATAAATTCCAAAGCCTACGTCGAAGCCCATTTTCGACCCATCGGTGTACCATATGAGGCTACCGACCTAACAGATAAACTGGCCACTATATACTTTTTATCAAAAGTGTGTAGTGGGCGCATGATATCTGAGATCATGCGTAAGACCAGTGTTTCCTTAATTGAGTCGAGCATGGATCTCAATCTTTAGGAGAGCAAGCTCAGACCGCCTTGGGCGTTAATCCTATACAAACTAGCCCTCGCCTCCTTGTTTAGATAAAGATCAAGGGGCGTTAGGCATAGAAGTGCATTAAGAGCCACTCCAGGCGATGATCGGATAGCTCCAGTTGCCATTAAGCAGGCAGTCCTTTATAGACTATTTAGTCTGTCCGCAGTCGTCTTTTAGTTGGCCTTGTTACACCAGACAATAGAGACGTAGGTGAGAATTGGCCTCACTATGCTGCTGTACAGCCATAGGACCTTACTGGGGCGCAAGCCCCAGTTGTTCCCAACCAAACGACTGCACGTACCTAAAGCAATTTTTGCCTTATGGCATACGTTGCTAAGGTGAGAGTTCCACTTTAGTATTTGGTCAAGTGTTACGCCCAAGTACTTAACTTCTCTCGAAAATAGTACTTCTTTACCATAAAGTTTTTTTTGGACTAATTTGTCCAACTGTCTCTTTTTGGTAAAGGGTATCCCTACACCAGTTATTTATGGTGTTTAGATCTCTTTGTATGATTGACGATAAAGTACTTTGGCAAAAGCCCCTCGCAATGATCACAAGGTCATCAGCAAAACCCAGTATCAATGCGTAGTAAAGTTACAGACTATATACGTCCCACTGCTGGACACAGGTCTCCCCTCATTTCTGAGAGGGTTTTCAAGGAAGTATCCGCCACGCTGCCCCAATGCGTGTTGGCGAACTTCTCATGTCTTCGAAATATTTTTTTTCCAATTCCTCATACATGCAGGTTTCCTCACGATGTTTTCCTTCACCGCCGAGCACGTGGTAAATCAGCAATTAAAATTGCAATTAACAATTTCATTGATGTCGGCGGGGCTCGAACACGGGTTACTCGCGTTCTGTTACATTTACAGCGAGCGTTAACTATGAGCTACCACGGCTCTATGCTGCTCTTTGTGACAATGCGTAGGTCTGCCATTTTGTACAATAGTTGGTCAACCGCAAGAGTCCAAAGAAGAGGTGACAAAACACCGTGGGCAGCCTCTTGTAGTTGCAACCTCAATCGAAATTTGAAACAGCGCTATTTTTGCTTCTGTTTGAGAGCATCGACTTCACCCATCTGATGGTTATAGGGTCAACATTTTTAGATGTAAGGTCCCAAATCAGCAGTGATGTGGGGCTATTATTGAAGGCGCCCTCAATATATAGAAAGGCACGAAAAGCTATTTCTTTATCCTCCAGTGCTTTTTCGACCCTGTCAATGACATTGATCAGGGCTGTTTCCGTACATTTGCTCTGCGGTAAGCATGCTGGTTGTAATGTATGGGCCTCCTAGCTAGAGCTACATCCCTTATATATCTATCTATAGCCTTTTCCAATGTCTTAAGCAGAAAGGAAGATAGGCTTATAGGTCTAAAGGACTTTGGTAAAGCGTAGTCCTTTCTACGTGCCTTAGGTATAAATAGAACCTTGACAATTGTCCGTCGTTCTGGAATATATCCCCATGCAAAACTTGCACTGAAGATTTTCGCCGGATGGGGGAGAAGGATGTCGATATCCCTCTGTAGTTGGACGGGAATTATTCCATCCCCCGCTTGTTTTAAGTGGTTTAAAGGAGTCTACAGCCGACTGCACCAGGTTTGGTCTTATTATCTTTGCAGTAAGGCTGCCAGTCCTCATTACAAGGCCGTCGTAGGGCTCTGAAAGAATTCAAGGCTGAAGTCTTGTGTGGCCCTGGGAAATGGGTTGACGCTGGTAACTCCAATGTTTCTGTTTCACTATTAGTGAAGTTACCATCCGATAAGAAGCCCGATCTGGTTAGATTTAGCTTTCGATAGCATTTTGTGTAGTCTTGCACTGCGAGGCAAAGACTTAACTTCCTCGCGTAGCTTCTTCCACGATGCTCTCTTGGCTTTCCTAATTTCTTTATTATATTCAGTTAGGATTGCACTATAAATATCCCACTCTTTGATTTTCTTAACCTTATTAAATAGTTTCCTGGTCTTTTCCGTAAGTTCTTTTAGCTTAGTATTCTACCAAGGAACTTTTCGTGTTGAAGTCTTGGTTTTGTCATGGAAGTCTGTCCCTGTCTTGAAGGCTTCACGGATGCTTACGGTTACTGTCTCCGTCGCTAACTCCAGACCTTCAATTTTTTTGATGCTTTTAGGAAACGTTTCCAAGTTTATCTGTCCTCGAAGGCTTTACGGATGCTTGCGGTTACTGTCTCCGTCGCTAACTCCAGACCTCCAATTTTTTTGATGCTTTTAGGAAACGTTTCCAAATTTCTCCTTAGGCTATATCTGTAGATATCACAGGAGGTCGCTTTTGGATCCCTAAAAGTAACGGTTTCATAGGTTGGTGATGCTCCAATCACAAACTTAATGTGCTTGTGATCAGACATCGAGTTTTCGCTACTATCATGCCAGTCATTTATCCGCCTCGACAGGTTATTGGTAGCAAAGGTTATGTCTAGCACTTCCTGCCTAGCGCGCGTTACAAAAGTTGGTGTACAACCTAAGTTGGCTTACCAGGCGGTAGGAGATGAGAAAATCATAAAGTAACTCACCTCTTTCGTTGATGTTGGTGCTTCCCCAGGCTGTGTGGTGAGCATTAGCTGTTTTCGGGCGAACTCCACCACTCGCTTTAACTCGATGGTAGGATCTGCGTTCTCTCCGGGAAGATAGTACTTGTACATCCCTTGAGATTAATGAAGGCTGTAACCAGGTCATCGTTACAGTACTCTGGAACAGCTAAAAGTTCAATATTTTTACTATAAATCATACAAGTTCTGGGTCTACTGCCTTTAGTGTTGACAAGAATCTTACCGGCAGCCTCCAATCCCAGAACTTGACCGTTGGCCACCCAAGGCTCTTGTATAATCAAATCAGTTCGCGGTCAGTCGCCGCGCAAAGTGGACACGTTCACTGCAGTTAACGCGTAAAGCTTTACTATCAACTAGTGTGTTATGTTCAAAATTGTGTTCCTAAAAATAGATCTTCAATATTGCTTATCTAAGTAACCATGCAGTGTGCAATTTGCCAAGAAACTTAATGATTGTGTATCATGCTATGGCTGTAAAAACCATCTCTGCTACGGCTGCGCTGGCCTGGAAGAAAAAAGCTATCGTAGATTCAATCAAGACAAAAATTCAGCATGGAGGTGTGCTCATTGCAAGAATACAAAAAATGAACCATCGATCAACGAAGTCACATTGAAAGAGATCCGCGACATTAAAAGTAGGGTTAACTCCATACCGGAATTGTTGGAAGATGTCAAGACCATCAAGTGCGAACTGGAGGAGCTAAAAGACGCTTGTAATGAAAACAACAAGCGATTGGACGAGTTTGACGCCAGAATTGCCACAATGGAGGAAAACGTTTCAGAAATCAATCATATTGTGACGGCCCAATATTATTATTAATAATTAAATTCAATATAAAGGGGCGTCAAAAATAGTCTTAAAAGATATATATTAAGCAATTAAGTCAAATTAATAAACATAAAGTTAATATATTTCAGACATTATCCCAATAGCATAGTAAATTAAAGGCAAAATTATTGCTTTTTTCGTAATAAATAAATTTATTTAAAAACTTGAAAAAAAAATATTTAAAATAAGATAAATAATAGAAATACAAGTCAAAAAATATTATAAAATTAAGTTAAATAACGTTTATAAGATAATTAGAAAATTTGTTAAAAAATGTTTAAGTCATGGGAGGTGTTCATGTATAAAAGAAAATTTTCCTAAGTTATTGAAGGAGTTCACGTATAAAAGAAATTTCCTAAGTTGTTGAAGGAGTTCACGTATAAAAGAAAATTTTCCTAAGTTATTGAAGGTGTTCATGTATAGATGTCTTGTATGGATGAGCTGCCGGAGATACATTCCTGCAGTTCTACATATATATGGGGTGGTCGGGAGCCCGACTGCCTGAAGTACTGTAGCACAATGACTAGTCCTATATTAGGGACTTATGATATTAAACTCAATGATACAAAAGCAATACTATAGAAGGTCTCTGTGATTAATATGCATTACAATAGTAGGGTCGTGGGTTCGAACCCTATATTTGAATGACTTATGAAAGTAAGGTCTATGATTCAAAAGCAATACTATAGAAGGTCTCTGTGATTAATATGCATTACAATAGTAGGGTCGTGGGTTCGAACCCTATATATGAATGACTTATGAAAGTAAGGTCTATGATTCAAAAGCAATACTATAGAAGGTCTCTGTGATTAATATGCATTACAATAGTAGGGTCGTGGGTTCGAACCCTATATATGAATGACTTGTGAAAGTAAGGTCTATGATTCAAAAGCAATACTATAGAAGGTCTCTGTGATTAATATGCATTACAATAGTAGGGTCGTGGGTTCGAATCCTATATATGAATGATTTATGAAAGTAAGGTCTGTGATTCAAAAGCAATACTATAGAAGGTCTCTATGATTAATATGCATTACAATAGTAGGGTCATGGGTTCGAATCCTATATATACATGACTTATGAAAGTAAGGTCTATGATACAAAAGCAATTTTATAGGAGGTCTCCTTGATGCATAAGCATTGTATGGGGTGGTCGGGTGACTGACTGCTCCTAGTACTGTAGCAAAATCACTAGTCCTTATTAGGGACTTGAAAAGGAATATTATGGTGGCGTGTGTGCTGCTTCACGAGCAATTGGTCCGAGGTAAACTTGGACTCGCTAACCGATGTGTCCTAGACATATCATCTTAGTGCCGGTGGTAAGCGGGTTTGTTGTAGCAATACGGCTTTCCCGTGGACATCGCACACCCATACCGGTTGTGGGCGGCGTAGTAGCGCATAGCGATGCGTCGTCTATATTTCGGATGGGGATGATGAGTGTGTTTGGTAGCACTTTTAAGTGTAACAAGCATACTCAACTTCATGTCTTAGTGCATTAGCGCTATGATACGTGGAGTTTTGTTCATTGGCGTCTTAGTAGCGTGCTACTATGATACGTTGGTGATATTTTTTATATAACAACAATACTAACTTTGTTGCCAAAGTCGATAGGAGTCATGTGGGTGTGTTGTGAGGGTGCGCCACCCGTATGATAGTTGCATTGATGCTTACTGCTATTTGCGGTATTGCGTCTTGTGATGGATCTGCGGGTGTGCTGCGCCTGATTCGACGCATTCCTGTTGTTCTGGTCGATGGAGGTATACAATTAACATCTTAGTGTCGGTGGTAAGCGGGTTTGTTGTAGCAATATGGCTTTCCCGTGGACATCGCACACCCATACCGGTTGTGGGCGGCGTCGTAGCGCATAGCGATGCGTCGTCTATCTTTCGGATGGGGATGATGAGTGTGTTTGGTAGCACTTTTAAGTGTAACAGGCATACTCAACTTCATGTCTTAGTGCATTAGCGCTATGATACGTGGAGTTTTGTTCATTGGCGTCTTAGTAGCGTGCTACTATGATACGTTGGTGATATTTTTTATATAACAACAATACTAACTTTGTTGCCAAAGTCGATAGGAGTCATGTGGGTGTGTTGTGAGGGTGCGCCACCCGTATGATAGTTGCATTGATGCTTACTGCTATTTGCGGTATTGCGTCTTGTGATGGATCTGCGGGTGTGCTGCGCCTGATTCGACGCATTCCTGTTGTTCTGGTCGATGGAGGTATACAATTAACATCTTAGTGTCGGTGGTAAGCGGGTTTGTTGTAGCAATACGGCTTTCCCGTGGACATCGCACACCCATACCGTTTGTGGGCGGCGTCGTAGCGCATAGCGATGCGTCGTCTATCTTTCGGATGGGGATGATGAGTGTGTTTGGTAGCACTTTTAAGTGTAACAGGCATACTCAGCTTCATGTCTTAGTGCATTAGCGCTATGATACGTGGAGTTTTGTTCATTGGCGTCTTAGTAGCGTGCTACTATGATACGTTGGTGATATTTTTTTATATAACAACAATACCAACTTTGTTACCAAAGTCGATAGGGATCATGTGGATGTGTTGTGAGGGTGCGCCACCCGTATGATAGTTGCATTAATGCTTACTGCTATTTGCGGTATTGCGTCTTGTGATGGATCTGCGGGTGTGCTGCGCCTGATTCGACGCTCTCTGTGGTTCTGGTCGATGGAGGTATACGGGTGGTGATGTCTGCTGGGATGTATGGGGGACCTTGGAATGGTGTAAGCCCGACGATAGTCGTATTGATGCTTGTTGCGTTCTGCAGCATTGCGTCTTTGCGATGGTTGTTTGGTACGACGCTATTCTCAATGGCGCTCTCTGCGTCTTGGTTTGACTCACACCTAAGTAGCTTTGCCCAAGTCGGGTCCCTTCATTGCGGGGCTGCAGACTGTCTGCCCTCCACGATGTTTTATATAACAACATAATATTATATCTCTGTAACTTTCCCACCTTTGAATGATTGAAGGCAACTTGTTGGTGGGTGAGACAAACATGATCGAAAATGCATTTACTCAACGTCAGTGACACAAACCTTTTCTGATGGCGAATTATTACTCTTATCTTATAACTGCCTTTTGGCTATATCTGCCGTTGTATTGGTTGGTGGAGCATATGTGTCAACCTCATGCGGGTGGTAGCTGGCGGGAGGATCTGAGGAGACTCTCAAGGCTGCGGCCGAAAGCCGCACAACGTGGGACCCCATTCCCTTGAGGTGAGCGGTAGACTCATGACACGCTCTGCGGCTAGTAGCCGTGCTGATCATGCAATTGGTGGTGATGTCATACACTTACATCACGTCTGCAGGAGCGGCGGTCTGGCAGGTGGTGGCGCTCACGGAGGGTTTACGGCCAGTGTGTCTATTTGCCTAAACCGTGTGACGTACATTCACTGTGGCTGGATTCGTTCGTATTCTGTATGGCGTTTACACGCATTGACATGCGCGACTTCGGTCGATGTTTGTGCTTACGCACTAACAAGGGGCCAAGCCTCTTTTACTGGTTCGCCAGTTATTTTGCTGTGGACTACGGTCCAGTTCCCGAATTAGCGTTCCCTTCGGGGGGAGTGCATCAAAATGGTTGGCGCTCACCGTGCACGGCGTGTGTGGGGCCGTGTACCTCCCCTACATTTTTTTTAAATAAATGTAGGAGAGCGAAGCCCTTGTATCGGGTATTTTGTATAAATATATTGTGAGCCTTTTCCAAGCGGGAAGGGATAAATAATAATAAATTAATAATGTAAACCTGATACAAGTGGAATAGGGACGTTTTATGTTCTTAACCTTTTTCGAGCCCTGTCTTCGTGAACGGGGTTCACTTAGCTTATAAGGCACTACCAACAGCTTTCAATTGCTCTAGTGAATATTTATTCTTCCAAAAGACACCTAAAAGAACTAAGTTACTAAACAAACACAACGTAAATAAGGGTCCAACTAAGACGATCACGCCAAAATATTAAAAACGGCCTATTAATAAACCTTTTGAAAGATCATTTAGAAAGATCAAAACATAATTTATTAATCCTGGTCACATATACATATATATATATATATATATATATATATATGTATATATATATAAATATATATATACATATATATATATGTAATGTTATTGAAAAGGGGATATTTTTAATATTATAAAATTTTTATGTAGAGAGAGGGGGGGATCGTTACAATTTGGTGTCGTGACCAGGATTTATTTTAAAGGAGGTCGTCTATTTAAGAATTATTAAGTAGGCATTATGCCTACAATTTGTTGTCCGTGAAATGGAGAGGTGTCTTGGAGGATGGTGTTTGCTGGGGGTAGTTGAGAGTCTGGGGGTGGGGCTTTAATATTCATATCTTTTGTTTGTTATAGATGGTGTGTGCATAGTTAACTAAGACAAAATAAACTAAAAAGTGAAATAAGTGAAAAGTACTCAGTAACATTTGTATAAGTGAAAGACATAACAGTGCTAAAAACTGGAAAAGTATAAAAATATAAAAATGGCTAAAACAAAGAAAAGTTCAAATTTAGTGAAGGCTAAGCCTAAAAATGAATTAAAAATACTTCAGAAATTAATTAAGAATGTAGTGAAAACCTTTGAGGTTAAAATAAAAGATCTTGAAGAGAAGTTTATCAATCAAACGAAAGATCACCAAATTAAAGTAAACCAAGAAGAGGTGTACGGGGCGAGCACCTCATTTGTTACTGACCCTAAACAGAATATTGTATATAATATACATAATGTGACAATAAACAAGCCGAAATTTGAAAATGGGAATACTCATCCAGTAACATTTTTAGAAGATCTCACCAATTATTTAAAGAAAGTCCCATCTAATGGACTTGAAATATCAATAGCTCAAGAGTGCTTAGTAGGTGAAGCCAAATATTGGGCTCGAATTAATAGTGTGCGTTGGACAACTTTTGATGATTTTAAAGCAGACTTTCTAAGAGTATTTTGGGGTGAAGAGGAACAAAATAAAGTAAGAAGATTCCTTGTACAAAATAAATGGAGTAGATATACGCACCCCACCATGGTTGGTTACTTTCTATATGTCATTGAAAAAGCACAAACATTATCATATCCGATACCAGAAAAACAATTAGTTGCTGATGTTATTAGACATTATCCTAAAACAGTGCAGCAGTTATGGAGAATAGCTAAAATTGAGACAATAATTGAGACAACAGATTTCTTGAGAAATTTAGATGACATTGATCGTGAACCTTACAATACTGAGAAAAAACGAAAATGTAATAATAAAGCTGAGCGAAAACAAAAAGAAATACAGCAATCATATAAATCATGGCGGAAACCTGAAGAAGGAAGAAAGGAGGTTAACGAAATGAATGAAATACGAGTCACTAATGAACAAGTAAATGTTTCGGCTCCCGAGCCAAATTTAGAGCAATAGAGGTCGAACTAGTTCCCGGTTCGATCCCTTATAATGTACAAGGGAACAAAGCATTAAATATATTATTAAAGCTGGGTTGGAGACCTGGTCAAACACTTGGCAAAAATAATAGGGGCTTGCGAAAACCTATTTCTTTAAAAGCAACTTTTAATAAAGAAGGACTTGGTTATAACAATAATGTAAATAGTATAATTAAGACTTTAAAAACCAAATCAGATTTGCTCATAACGGAGTTATTCGTGCAAACTGTTTTCGAGGAAGACGAAGATAAATATCAAAAGGAATTTATAGGGAATATGAGGTCTGAACTTAAAGTTTCAATATTTGATAAAGAAATTGATGCGCTTCTCGATACTGGGAGCGATATTACATGCATTTCAGAGAGTTTATTTTTACAAATTAAAAGTGGTAATCACAAAATATCAGTAATGCCAGTTAAAGCAATGCAAATAAAAGGTGCTGTTGGGCAGCGCAGCACAAAAATACAACAGATGATCATATTTCCTATAAAATAGATGAAGTAGTCTTTGAAACACAAACTTTAATTGTTAATAATTTAATAAGACCATTAATATTGGGCTTTGACTGGCTCAAGAAAAATAAAATATTGATAGATTTTAGAAATACGGCAATTGGTATAGAATTTAAGTTGAAAAACAAAGACTACTTCATACCGTTTAAATATAACTGTAATTCAGTATTATATAACAATTGCGTTGAACAAAGTACTGATGATCCTTTAACAAATATAAAGATAGGATCAAAATTGGAGGCCTCTGAGAAAGCTAAGCTAAGTAAGGTTTTGGAAAAGCATAAGAATATATTTTCGAGCAAGTTGGGTAGAGCGAATTGCTACGAACATAAAATTGAAATGATCGATGATGAACCTATAGTTACTAGATCTTATCCGATTCCATATACATATAGATCGAAAATGGAAGAGAAATTAAGTGAGATGGAACAAGCTGGTATCATCACAAGGGCATCGACACCTTACAGTAGCCCATTAACATTCACACTTAAAAGGGATGGCACAATTAGAGTCTTATTAGATGCTAGAAGCATAAATAAGAAAATGATTGCAGAAACAGAGAAGCCACCTATACAATTATATGTTTTGAATTCATTTCATGGAGCGAATTATATTACTACCATTGATTTAAATAATGCATATTTTCAAATTCCAATAAATAAAGATGGTAGAAAATATACTGGATTCACATTCAATGGAAGGTCATATGTATATAATGTTCTGCCACAAGGATTAAAAACATCGGTAGGAAGCTTTAGTAGAGCCATGAGCTTAATATTGGGACCAGAAGTCCAAGAATTTTGTGTGAATTACTTAGATGATTTAGCTATTATAACATCAGGAACATTAGATAAACATTTGGAGCACATTGACATTGTTTTAAGTAAATTAAACAAAGCTGGCTTAACGTGCAATTTGCAAAAATGTGAATTTATTTGTAAAGAAATTAAGATGCTGGGTTTTATAATTTCAACAAAAGGCATAAAGACAGATCCCGATAAAATTCGCGCAATTCAAGATTTTCCAGCACCCAAAAAGATTAAGCAATTGAGAGCATTTTTGGGGCTTTGTAATTTTTATAGAAGGTTCATACCAAATTATAGTGTATGTATAATACCTCTTTGTGAATTATTAAAAAAGGGACGTAAGTTCCAATGGAGCGAAAAGATACAGAAGGCATTTGATTTTATAAAGCAACAATTTATTAATACAATAGAATTGCATCACCCTGATTTTAGTAAACCTTATTATTTGCAAACAGACTGTTCCGGTGTGGGTATGGCCGGAGTACTTTATCAGATAGATAATAATAGTGAAATGAGAATATTAGGCTATCACAGTAAAGCCTTAAAAGGTTCTGAATTGAATTGGTCTGTCACTGAACAAGAGTTTTATGCTGTAATAAGTTGTTTAAAGAAGTTCGAGACGTATTTAAGAGGCAGCAAAGTAATAATTTTAACTGATCATAAAGCATTATTGTTTATTAATAATATGAAATTATTCAATGGCAGAGTTACTCGATGGATATTGTATGGTGGAGCCACGTGTTTAAGGCTGCCGAAGTCTAGTTCCCCGGTCGAACCTTAAACCTATTACGCGAGATATTAACTAAAGTGGACTGTATATGCGGTTGCTTCTACGCTTACGTAAAGGCGACTACTATAGCATGCGGTATAATGCACTCGCTCTTCCCTAAAACTAAACTATTATTGTGCCAAATCGCTGAAAAGGAATCCTGCCTTATTAGGAGAACAAAAAAATTGGAGCGGGTTAAACTATGTAAGGCAGGAGCTAAATTAAGGAATGTTGACTCACCGGGGTTTCTTCTATCCTGTTGAGCACTATAGCTGCAACTTCTGGAACTTCTTCTGGAACACTCCGGAGAGAGGCGGTGCGCGACTATATCTCACACGAGGTGAGGGAACTCCTTCTAGACAGACACTCTGGGGCCCCAGGGGTGTGTCGGGAGAGAAGCGTTGTGGTTTCAGCGACGACTGCGGTGGAAAGAGGCCGCGCAACGGTCGCGCGTGCCTTATATGTCCTCGGCCCCGATGATTACGTGACATTCTAGAATCATCTTCTTGCCCCTCCCACCCCACCACCCCGATGTGTCGATGGAGGATCGAGGAGGGTATGAATGATATCGTTTTGTCGGAAAGGAACAAGCGGCTTGGCACCTCTACCGTCAAATATAATAATCCAATGGTTTTTTCCGCGCAACCATTGTATATAAAACAATTTAACTACGAAGTACAGCATATATCGGGTAGAAGCAATATTGTTGCAGATGTGCTATCACGTTACCCTCCTGATGGTGATTTAATATAAGAGGATAAAAATAAAAGTTTAGAAATAGCTTATACAGAAAGTGAACCAAATGACGAGTTGATAGAAAAGTTAAAATCCATATCAGTATATCAAACACAAGATACAGAGTCGTTGGCTATTATTGAAAAATTAAAGACGCTAAATATTTCAACATTACAACAAAATGATAAACTGAAACGTTATTGTTTGAGAAATAATATATTATATTACAAAACAAATTTAAAGGAAGTAATTTATTTACCTGTACCCTTGAGACGAGATGTTATAAACCAAGTACATATAGAAATGGGACATCAAGGGCCCTATAAAGTAATTAAATATGTGAGAGATAGATTCTTTTGGAAAGGATTAACAAAAGACATTAAAAAGCAATTAAGGGTGTGTCATTTATGCCAGTTATCAAAGAAAAGTAATATAACATATGTGGGTCCATGCAAATCTATAATAACAGAAAATATCGGAGACATGGTTATGGCTGACTTATATGGACCATTGGCATCGGGTACCTTTGGGTACACTTTCATATTTGTTATACAAGATTCATTTAGTAAATTTATCAAATTATATCCTTTAAAACAATCAACAGCAAAGTGTGTTGTAACGAAAGTAAAGCATTTTGTTGAGATTATAAAGCCCAAAGCAATAATGACAGATAATGGGAAGCAGTTTATAAGTAATCATTGGAAACGATCAATGAAAGAATTGAATATTAAACCGATATATACCACAGTAAGAAATCCTAGGCCAAATACAACAGAGCGTGTAAATAGAGAGTTGAGCAGATTATTCAGGACACTTTGTCATACTAACCACAAAGATTGGGCAATAATATTGCCTAAAATAGAAGAATTGTATAATAATTCATATCACAATAGTACGGGATTTACACCATGTGAGATTCTTTATGGTGAGTCTAATGAAATGTCTTTCGACAATATAATATTTAATAGTAAGATCAAAACCAATGTCGAACAGATTAGACAGCAAGTGCGAAAGAATTTAAAAGAGGCAAGCCGCATTAGAAACACAAAATTTGATAAGAGCAATAGATTAGTGACATATCATGTTGGCGATTTAGTAAAAGTTTCAAGATCTAGTAGATCAGATGCAGATAACAAAGTTATGAGTAAATTTAATTTGGCGTACGAAGGGCCATATATAATAGCAGCCGTACCGTTTGACAATGTATATACTTTAGCAAACCCAGAAACAAATGAAATTAGGGGAAATTTTAATGCTATTCATTTATTAAAATATTTTAAATAATGGGTTTGGCTTATATACATTCTAGAATAAATACTGTAATATAATTTGGTCCCGTGGGTGGCCTTTTGAAAAATAGATTAAAATTATTAAAGTTATGAGCAAGACACAAATTAAATAAAAATAAGAAAATGTTGTAATAATTTTATTAATAACTATCTGTAAATATTGAGTTTAAGAAAATTTTGTAAAATATGTTTTATTGAATAAATTTGGGGAGTTGGGTCAGGGTGAATGGCTCAATCACATCTATCCTGTGGGTGTGTAGCCATCTGATTTCAACTCATAACCAAAATACTGTGTCTATAAAGACAACATTGCTGAATTTATATTTTAAAGATTTAAAATGTAATTCAAAAACAAAAGAGAACCATTATTAAATTTTATTAAATACAATAAATTTATCAAGATGACAATTTATGGTTTATCACATTGGGATAGATGTGGTTGAAGGGGTGTGTGGCGGCGGCCTTTCCCTGGGGTAGGTGGGATGAAAATATATACTGAATTGTAACAGATTGAAAGAGGAAAGAACAGATACACATAAGTTCAAAATTTTGAGTGTAGTGCATATGCTCTCAATATAGTAAAATTTTATATCAACGACTCCACTGTGTGGGTCATTAACATAAAATTTGGGGGTGGATTGTGACGGCCCAATATTATTATTAATAATTAAATTCAATATAAAGGGGCGTCAAAAATAGTCTTAAAAGATATATATTAAGCAATTAAGTCAAATTAATAAACATAAAGTTAATATATTTCAGACATTATCCCAATAGCATAGTAAATTAAAGGCAAAATTATTGTTTTTTTCGTAATAAATAAATTTATTTAAAAACTTGAAAAAAAAATACTTAAAATAAGATAAATAATAGAAATACAAGTCAAAAAATATTATAAAATTAAGTTAAATAACGTTTATAAGATAATTAGAAAATTTGTTAAAAATTGTTTAAGTCATGGGAGGTGTTCATGTATAAAAGAAAATTTTCCTAAGTTATGGAAGGAGTTCACGTATAAAAGAAATTTCCTAAGTTGTTGAAGGAGTTCACGTATAAAAGAAAATTTTCCTAAGTTATTGAAGGTGTTCATGTATAGATGTCTTGTATGGATGAGCTGCCGGAGATACATTCCTGCAGTTCTACATATATATGGGGTGGTCGGGAGCCCGACTGCCTGAAGTACTGTAGCACAATGACTAGTCCTATATTAGGGACTTATGATATTAAACTCAATGATACAAAAGCAATACTATAGAAGGTCTCTGTGATTAATATGCATTACAATAGTAGGGTCGTGGGTTCGAACCCTATATTTGAATGACTTATGAAAGTAAGGTCTATGATTCAAAAGCAATACTATAGAAGGTCTCTGTGATTAATATGCATTACAATAGTAGGGTCGTGGGTTCGAACCCTATATATGAATGACTTATGAAAGTAAGGTCTATGATTCAAAAGCAATACTATAGAAGGTCTCTGTGATTAATATGCATTACAATAGTAGGGTCGTGGGTTCGAACCCTATATATGAATGACTTATGAAAGTAAGGTCTATGATTCAAAAGCAATACTATAGAAGGTCTCTGTGATTAATATGCATTACAATAGTAGGGTCGTGGGTTCGAATCCTATATATGAATGATTTATGAAAGTAAGGTCTGTGATTCAAAAGCAATACTATAGAAGGTCTCTATGATTAATATGCATTACAATAGTAGGGTCATGGGTTCGAATCCTATATATACATGACTTATGAAAGTAAGGTCTATGATACAAAAGCAATTTTATAGGAGGTCTCCTTGATGCATAAGCATTGTATGGGGTGGTCGGGTGACTGACTGCTCCTAGTACTGTAGCAAAATGACTAGTCCTTATTAGGGACTTGAAAAGGAATATTATGGTGGCGTGTGTGCTGCTTCACGAGCAATTGGTCCGAGGTAAACTTGGACTCGCTAACCGATGTGTCCTAGACATATCATCTTAGTGCCGGTGGTAAGCGGGTTTGTTGTAGCAATACGGCTTTCCCGTGGACATCGCACACCCATACCGGTTGTGGGCGGCGTAGTAGCGCATAGCGATGCGTCGTCTATATTTCGGATGGGGATGATGAGTGTGTTTGGTAGCACTTTTAAGTGTAACAAGCATACTCAACTTCATGTCTTAGTGCATTAGCGCTATGATACGTGGAGTTTTGTTCATTGGCGTCTTAGTAGCGTGCTACTATGATACGTTGGTGATATTTTTTATATAACAACAATACTAACTTTGTTGCCAAAGTCGATAGGAGTCATGTGGGTGTGTTGTGAGGGTGCGCCACCCGTATGATAGTTGCATTGATGCTTACTGCTATTTGCGGTATTGCGTCTTGTGATGGATCTGCGGGTGTGCTGCGCCTGATTCGACGCATTCCTGTTGTTCTGGTCGATGGAGGTATACAATTAACATCTTAGTGTCGGTGGTAAGCGGGTTTGTTGTAGCAATATGGCTTTCCCGTGGACATCGCACACCCATACCGGTTGTGGGCGGCGTCGTAGCGCATAGCGATGCGTCGTCTATCTTTCGGATGGGGATGATGAGTGTGTTTGGTAGCACTTTTAAGTGTAACAGGCATACTCAACTTCATGTCTTAGTGCATTAGCGCTATGATACGTGGAGTTTTGTTCATTGGCGTCTTAGTAGCGTGCTACTATGATACGTTGGTGATATTTTTTATATAACAACAATACTAACTTTGTTGCCAAAGTCGATAGGAGTCATGTGGGTGTGTTGTGAGGGTGCGCCACCCGTATGATAGTTGCATTGATGCTTACTGCTATTTGCGGTATTGCGTCTTGTGATGGATCTGCGGGTGTGCTGCGCCTTATTCGACGCTCTCTGTGGTTCTGGTCGATGGAGGTATACGGGTGGTGATGTCTGCTGGGATGTATAGGGGACCTTGGAATGGTGTAAGCCCGACGATAGTCGTATTGATGCTTGTTGCGTTCTGCAGCATTGCGTCTTTGCGATGGTTGTTTGGTGCGACGCTATTCTCAATGGCGCTCTCTGCGTCTTGGTTTGACTCACACCTAAGTAGCTTTGCCCAAGTCGGGTCCCTTCATTGCGGGGCTGCAGACTGTCTGCCCTCCACGATGTTTTATATAACAACATAATATTATATCTCTGTAACTTTCCCACCTTTGAATGATTGAAGGCAACTTGTTGGTGGGTGAGACAAACATGATAGAAAATGCATTTACTCAACGTCAGTGACACAAACCTTTTCTGATGGCGAATTATTACTCTTATCTTATAACTGCCTTTTGGCTACATCTGCCGTTGTATTGGTTGATGGAGCATATGTGTCAACCTCATGCGGGTGGTAGCTGGCGGGAGGATCTGAGGAGACTCTCAAGGCTGCGGCCGAAAGCCGCACAACGTGGGACCCCATTCCCTTGAGGTGAGCGGTAGACTCATGACACGCTCTGCGGCTAGTAGCCGTGCTGATCATGCAATTGGTGGTGATGTCATACACTTACATCACGTCTGCAGGAGCGGCGGTCTGGCAGGTGGTGGCGCTCACGGAGGGTTTACGGCCAGTGTGTCTATTTGCCTAAACCGTGTGACGTACATTCACTGTGGCTGGATTCGTTCGTATTCTGTATGGCGTTTACACGCATTGACATGCGCGACTTCGGTCGATGTTTGTGCTTACGCACTAACAAGGGGCCAAACCTCTTTTACTGGTTCGCCAGTAATTTTGCTGTGGACTACGGTCCAGTTCCCGAATTAGCGTTCCCTTCGGGGGGAGTGCATCAAAATGGTTGGCGCTCACCGTGCACGGCGTGTGTGGGGCCGTGTACCTCCCCTACATTTTTTTTAAATAAATGTAGGAGAGCGAAGCCCTTGTATCGGGTATTTTGTATAAATATATTGTGAGCCTTTTCCAAGCGGGAAGGGATAAATAATAATAAATTAATAATGTAAACCTGATACAAGTGGAATAGGGACGTTTTATGTTCTTAACCTTTTTCGAGCCCTGTCTTCGTGAACGGGGTTCACTTAGCTTATAAGGCACTACCAACAGCTTTCAATTGCTCTAGTGAATATTCATTCTTCCAAAAGACACTTAAAAGAACTAAGTTACTAAACAAACACAACGTAAATAAGGGTCCAACTAAGATGATCACGCCAAAATATTAAAAACGGCCTATTAATAAACCTTTTGAAAGATCATTTAGAAAGATCAAAACATAATTTATTAATCCTGGTCACATATATATATATATATATATATATATATATATATATGTTATTGAAAAGGGGATATTTTTAATATTATAAAATTTTTATATAGAGAGAGGGGGCGATCGTTACAATATCAAGGACAAGCTTACCATAACGCGCGTTGATTTTGATCGCATCCACCATGAAATCTTACTTAAGGAGCAGTGGTCGCGGCTGAACAATATCGAGATCAAGGGTGTGCCTATTAAAACAGGTGAGAACCTATTTCAAATTCATGAAGCTCTCTGCAAAGCCATCGGTTTCGACGTCCCGAAATCCCAAATAGATTATATCGCCCGAGTTCCCTCGCATAACTTGAAAGATAAATTGATAATTGTTCGATATATAAATCGATACACAAAAGAAGATTTCATTGCAACCGCTCGCGCTCAGAAGGAATTATATGCTAAGGACATAGGATTCACAGGAAGCAAGAACCGCATCTTTGTAAACGACCACCTAACACCACACTTTAAATCGTTGCTGACAAAGGTGAAGGCCCTCGCTAAGGTGAAAAACTACAGCTATACACAAAAACGATACCAGTCATACTTTTATTGTACAAAAAGAAAGTGATTTGAACAAAATTGCCTAATCAACTTTAAGTCCTTATTTTTATATAACTTAATTCTATTAGCATTACTAACTATTGTATTTTGCTATGACATAAATTTACTACGCAATTCTTACATACGCGCCTTCCCTATTGTGCTATCGTTTGCTCGGACTCGCACTTGCCAAACCGGTTATTTTTGCCGCTTATCATCGATCCCGTCGACCGCTTATTGTTTACTTCATACCTGCATATTTATTTGTTTTATTTTTTTACTTGCTCGCACTATCTCGCTTATTAAACATTGCTTAATCATTTATATTATATCTTTTTTACGTATACTTATTTTGAACTCCGTGCCTATAAATTTTCCATGCCTCTGCCATAACTTTGTGCTTTATATTAAGACACATTCTTTTAAAAAAAATGGATAACGTAACTAAAAATAGTCTAAGCATTTATTATCAAAATGTCCGCGGGCTTCGTTCGAAAACAACGGTATTTTTCCGTAATTTATGCATGAGCACTTTCGACATCATAATCCTCACGGAAACGTGGCTACTTGATAGAATTTTCGACTCAGAATTATTTGATGATAGATATATTGTATGGAAGCGTGATCGCGATTATAGCTTGACCCATCAAACACGAGGAGGCGGTGTATTTAATAGCTATGCATAAATGGCTCGGCTGCACAATAAAACCAACATATTTTTCTACCGCTGAAGACTTGTGGGTGACGATATCATTACACAATAATAAAACACATACCACAACAAATTTGCATATATGTGTGCTATACCTATGTAGTCAAAATGCTGGTAATAGTTTCTCTGTGCAACTAAAAATTTTTTTAACTAACTTAGAACGATTTATGTCAACATATTCTGATAATAGGTTTTTAGTGGCAGGCGACTTCAACTTAAGTGCTATATCATGGCTTCCCAATGGTGATCATTTTGTACCAACGGGAAATAAAACATTTGACGAAAATTTACTAGTTGACGAACTAAATCTTTTGGGTCTAAATCAATATAACGGCGTTGTGAACGCACATGGTAAAATTTTAGACTTAGTCCTGTCAAACTTTACTCAGGTAGTCTCCAATTGTTGTGACCCTCTTGTTCCCATTGATCTACACCACGGGGCACTCCTAATTGAATCTCATCTTCTTGATTTCATACCATTAAAGCCAGCCTCTCGCGATAGGTATCTGTACAACAAAGGCGACTATATATCAATCAATGCCGAGCTGCTCAAAATCGATTGGGCTAGCGAATTTCATTCAAGAACGCTAGATGAATGCGTCGATTATTTCTACTCAACCTTCCATATTTTGAGAGATAAATTTATTCCATCCAAAACTATTGTTAAACATCAATACCCACCTTGGTACTCTCTAGCGTTAATTAAGGTGATCAAGGAACAATATAAATATCATAAAAAATTTAAAATTTACAATAATCCCAGTGATTATGAGTCTATGAAATTACTTCGAGTTAGGGCAAAAGCCTTAGAGAGTAAATGTTACACTGACTACCTAACATCTGTTGAAAACTCTATTACTAAAAACCCTAAAAACTTCTGGAGTTTTACAAAATCGCGCTCGAGTTCAAACGTTATGCCTAGTACTCTTTTTTATAACCATAAAGTAGCCAAAACTGGCAACAGTATTTGCGAAGCGTTCTCAGAAAACTACTCCGGGAAGTCTGCAGTCTGTGAACATGTACAGGATCGCCCCCGTCACTACATCAGATTTGATAGACCACAAATCCTCGCTAAAGAACACCGATTCCTTCCAAGGATGATTCGCGAGGCTATTGAAATCAAAAAACATCCTAATTTCAATAGAGAAGATGGCTGGGTGCTACCATCTGCTTGGGATCCTATAATAAATAAAATTAAATCCCAACCCAAGCATACAACTGCAAGATTTTATGATACTATAAGTTCATACTGTGTAGATCGGAACAAAAGTTAAATTTTAATCTATGGTAACCGGGGTTAATTATGACATCTGGACGTTAAACATCTCAGTCCTTCCCGTGACCATGGGTGCTGTAAAGCTCTCGAAACCTCGGGTATTAAAAAGTTAAATATACGCGATAAATTCCGTAAAAACTAGTATTATTTCAAAGCATAAATATTATTTTCTAGACTGGGGTAAATCTTTTTCAGATGTTGTTGTACATCTAGTGTATCCATGATATTACTGCTATTCGTAGATTATTACAGTACAATCTACTCAATGACTAACATAGGAATGATCAATTATAGTGATTTCTAAATATTAAATTGCATTATTTTGTGTTATACAAAACGTATTTGAGTCATCAATACACTGAACAAGACGCGACACGAAGTAATGTTGAGATAAGCAACAAAATGTGAGATAAGCTTGTTGACGCATAAAGTTACTATCAATTCCACTGCAAAATTCTTTAGATTAGAATTATTACTTACCGGTACTATATAAGACCAAGCAAGTGCAGTCATGGAGTTAGTGTATGGTCGTTTGACCGCAGTGGATCTATCAATACTACATTTGTGTTACTTCAACGCATCAAAGGCCATGGATGTAAGTGTTTATTCTATTGACACACTTACTTTTCTTTCTGTTATTTTCTTACGTGTGTATCATTTGGTGTTAACAAATTATATTTAAATATTGTATGTGTGTGTATATGATTAAGCCGTGGTAGCTCAGATGGTTATAGCAAGCTGTAAATTTCACAGTACGCGACCCGGGTTCGATTCTCGCTGGCACCAATTAAATTGTTAATAGCAATTTTAAGTGTTTATTCTATTGACAAAGTTACTTTTCTTTCTGTTATTTTCTTACGTGTGTATGATTTAGTGTTAACAAATTATATTTAAGTATTGTGTGTGTGTATATGATTAAGCCGTGGTAGCTCAGATGGTTAGCGCAAGCTGTAAATTTCACAGTACGCGACCCGGCTTCGATCCCCGCCGGCATAAATTAAATTGTTAATTGCAATTTTAAGTGTTTATTCTATTGACGAAGTTACTTTTCTTTCTGTTATTTTCTTACGCGTGTATGATTTAGTGTTAACAAATTATATTTAAATATTGTGTGTGTACCGCATCTACGAATACAAGAGTAGTTAAAAAATACTTTTTTTAACAATGACAGTCATTAGTTGATCATTAGTGAATGTGATTCTGTTTACTTAAATTACAGGAAGACAAGAGCAGAAGGAAGAAATGGGATGATGGGAAGTAATGAAGCATTGTTATGTGAAGTTTGTTGGAACAAACATATTTTTAGTCACGTGTAAATACTTTTAACATTTTGGTTCAAAATGACACAAAATCTAAAAAATATTAGATACATCATCGACATGGACGGATTTTACATTACATATCCTCATAAACATTTTCAATGTAGAGAAATGGCTATTCTAGACGTAAAACTATCGAATAAAAATGATGCGTTTATCGATCATTATTTGTTTCGGCGAAGTTATCCTTTCAATTATTTGTCACCAAAAAACAAAAAAACTGTTCGTTATTGTGAAACACACGTGCACGGCATTCCATATTTTGATGTGACCGAAGAATTAAAATGTGCCTACAAATAAGAGAACATCATCCCCATATTAAATTGGTATATTAGAAATTTGTGCAAAAACGAAGTTCAACAGAAAAACAATTTTTAAAAATGTTGACGACGAATGATAGAATTTTTAATATTGAAGAATACAAATGTCCAAAATACAATGATTTGGTCATGTCATAAATTTAAACAAACGTTATAGTGTAATAATCATATATTTGCAAAAAATAATCACAAAATTTTACATTGTTCTTGTGACATATTTACATTGTTCTTGGTTTTTTACAAGTGGTTATTGCTTGAAAATAAAATTTTCAATTAATCATAAATTTTGTTTGATTTCCCAAAAACATTAGTTATAGTACACAATATATATTAATTGTTTACACCAACACTTTCATTTTTTATTTCACCCCTTAGGACTTTAGACGTGTGTAATGTTTCACTTTGTACATCCGTTTACTGCTATTGTGGCAGGACCAAGTGGATGTGGGAAGTCAAATTTTGTAATAAATTTCATAAAATCAGTTACAGAAACATGTAATTGTGACTTTAATCAGATCACATGGTGCTTTGATGAAATGCAACCTTTATATAATTTACCAAATGTTAACTATCATCAAGGAATTCCAAATCTTAATATGTTTGATGGTGAAAACCCACATCTCGTTATTATTGATGATCTAATGAGAGAGTCCTATGTAACTTTAAACTCGAACAGTGTTTTGTATTAGATTAAATAGAGGATTTATAAAGAAATAAAAAGTAATATATTGCATACAATTTGTTTTATTTAATTTTATAACGATTTACATAGTTACATACACACAAAATGCATTACACATAACTCATAAAATCTAACACACATCACATATTATAACCTTAACTACTATAGTCTACAATAACATTTCTGTTTTTATCTATCTCAATAATATTATCAAACTCAGCACAAACTATACAGTTAATTGTTTGTATTAGTGAGGATTCAAATCGTACTTCCAATCTTACACTACCATGCTTTATGAGATTCCAATGAGCTGATGAGTTGTCTGATAAATCAGGAGTTAAGTCAAACGCTAATAGACAGTAACCTTTGGCATACTGTTCACAAGAGATTCCATTTCCTTCATTAAGAAAGTGAATACCAGTTCCCGAGAATAGAGTACGATATGCTGATGTAAATATACTATTATTAAAAGATGGTTGCAAAGCCTTTAAAGGTATTTGTTGACCATCAATATATAAGCTGAAAGAATTAATACCATAGTTTTCAAAGTTAAATGGATTTTTAGTAAGGGAACCATTAAATGCAGAATTGTTCACAAATCGAGTTATACATCTTTTGGGTACCTGTCCTAAAAATATATTATTAAGTGTTTTTCCTTGAACACCCGATGGAATTGTAAAACTTTTACTTCAGCTCGAGTAATAGGATATTTAGCAGTGGTAAAGCTAAAACTTTTTGATGTGCGAGTAATACACTTGGATTAACTCGAACTCGTCGAACAATAAGAGTTGCGTCCGTAATGCAAACTTTAAACTTTACATCATTTGACCCAGCAATTAAATTAAAACTCTCTCTTGATCGAACCAATTTAGCACTCATTTGAACACCATTAATTAAAAATTTATCTTGGTTGAAAATGTCACCGTGAAGATGACCAATCATTTCTATTTCCTTACTTTCACTAATCAATTCCTGTCTTTTAACAAATCCTATGTTTTTACCATCCGTAGAATCCATTTTCCCTGCTGTATCATCATACCAAAGACTACAAGTAAGATGAGATTGTTTAGCAGCAGGATAGTTTAAAAGGGTTTCCATGTATGCTCGATATGCATAGGTATTATTAGGTGGTGATTTTTGGTTTAAATAAACATCAAGTTGACTAAAAAGTGAATGCAGCCAATTATTTACAGGTGCTACTATTGTAGTAGATATCAAGTTTGTTGAATCTTGATTTAATACTTTTGCCTTTATGTGGAGTAATGTATTCTAGAGTAATGTATTAATGAACTCTCTTCGCATTACAGGTAAGTAGTGAGGTTGAGAGAAAACGTGCATTTTATTTGCACCATAAATATATTTTGTAGGATCTAATGAAATGACTCTTAGTAAAGGAGTCATAACATCACCCACAATCTGAGGATCGATAATGTTGCAATATAGAAATAGTTGACATGGTAACCCTAGGTGTAAATTAGCAGGACACTTTCCAAAATTTCTCTCTAGGAGATTTTTATTTGGTTTATAACCTAGTTGTAAACTTAATTTGGGTGATAATGTTACGGATGTTATATTTTTATCCAAAAGAGAAATAGACACAAATTTTGTTATTTCAAGCAAAATTTCAAGTTCATTTAACACTCTTAAAATATGCTCAACGTTATCATAGTTGAATGAATGAATGAATGAATGAATGAATGAATGAATGAATGATAGTTGGTAGCTGGAATATGTTTTTTGTAGTACACTATGGATGGTTTATCTTCATTAGGCATTAACATAGATTTTGTAATGTATACAACATTTTCATGATCTTGAACAGTAAACATGGTACATGGATATTGAAATTCGACAACTCCAACCGACCATTCGCCTTCTTATTTAATAGCTTTTGGTAATTTCGTTGAAAAATTTGTGGTCTTGTTATCAGGAAAGTATTCCATTGAACTATTGCTGAGCTAAAAACTTTCCTTATTCATATTTCTTTTAAACTAGAAGCTAAAATCCAACTGTTAAATTTATCTGAATAACCATTCCACTTCACTAATACTTCTTTTCTGTTACCTAAATAACGAGTGTCAATTATATTATCTATTTTATATTGTGAGGTGGGGTTGTAAGTGATTTTCTGTAATTCTCTTTTATAAAAGGTACCAACTATTGGTTAATTTTGTAAATCTGTTATTGTATAAGCAACCCATGGAGATCTATCAATTATCGAAGATATAATAAATATTTCATCACTCCAATTTGATTCATATCCTTTTTGGAAAACATGTTTATATTTAGTTATTCGAACATAATCACCCACATTGAAATTTGGTTTAGGATTTTCTAAAGAAAGTTTGTTTGACCGTCTATCATAAAGATTAGTCCAAATTGTCATAATATTGTTGGAATTTACATCACATGAGCACATCTTAATACTAGAGTGAAAGCTGTGATTATAAGAGTATATTAAATCTTGTAAAACATCTATATATCTATAAGTATTATTATGAGTGAAATAACGCCACATTTTCATTTTTAGTGTTCTTTGAAATCGTTCAACAATACTGGCCTTAATGTCAGGACTGTTAGTGGTATAGTAATTAATCTTTTTGGATTTAAAGTATTTTTGTACATCTTTTGAAACAAATTCTGTACCTTTATCAGATTGTATGTGAGTGGGTGTTAAATTACTTTCAGTGCATATACTTCCAAAACATTCTTTAGTTGTTTCTGAGTTTTTCTTTTTCATTGGTCTTGCAAAAGCATATTTACTAAATACATAAATAACACAAAGTATATACGTGAAACCATCATTATATTGAGAATAAGTTCGCATATCACTTAAACCATCTTGCCACAGTTCATTAATATTTGATAGAATGTACCTATCACGCGGGATTTTTTTTCGAATGGGTTTATGTAATGTGTATGTTTCTTGTGATTTTAACCTTTCCTTTACTTGCTTTTCATTTATTTTACCCTTAATGGCTTTTGATAATTTATCAATACTACCAAAACCAGCGGGATTAGATGGATCATAATAAATCCTGTTAATTTCTTCTAGTACGGGGTCCATTTTTCCCACACAAGCCTTTTATGTATTTTAGTTGTAGACTTTTTATCTCTACTGCTCGGTGTAGAAAACTCTATTTTAGTTATAGATTTTGTATCTCCTCTACTCGGTGTAAAAAACTCTTGAACTTCAATCTCAGAGGGTTTGTTCAGATCTTTTGCTTGAAGTTGGTTAATAAACTCACATCTCTTTGTATTTCCAATATAAGTAAGTGGTACTTTAATATTTTTAATGCTTCAGCAAATCTATCCCACCCTACTGGATCACTTCTTTTTAAGGGTCTTAGTGAATCATTTATTAAATCCACAATATTACTTCCAGGAATTTTTTCATTATCAATTATAACTGTACCTTCATTATCCCAATGTATTTTACTTTTACTTGTTTCAACTAAGTTTAATAAGAACTGTCCCTTTTTATTATAAGTGTTTGGTATTAAACTGAGTATTTGAGCTGGTGTGTAAAGTGGATTTTCATCATATTCTTTACTTTTAATGGATCGATTCTCCTCCAACAAAGATTCAGCATCAACTGAAGTTTTTAGATCTCTATCTTTATTTTTAAAACCAATTTTAGACTTATTTGAATCTTCATTAGATGTATCAGAATAAATTGGTAATCTGAGTGGTTGACGATCCTCTTCGATAAAATGAAGGTATCTTTGCAGTGTTTGTAAATATAACATCCATTTCTTTCGGTCTTCCGTCTTACTATTCATAATATTTTGCATTTCAATATCTAATCGAGATAAATTACTATTAACCTTATTTTCTTGTTTTAATTTTTCAATCAATCCAGGTTCGATAAGTATCATTTTCTTTGCATTTTCCATGTTAACTGGCTAGTCCACTCACTAATCCACTCAATATTGCACCTAATATTATTGGTAAGAAAGCCCCTCCTTTTTGTATAATTATATTTTTTCTTAGTTTATGTTTACACTTACGCACTATTTGACGGAGTATATTTTTGTGTTTATTCAATTTTTGTTTATCTTGATCTTTGAGAGGTACTTTTCCTTGTAAAACGTTATGAATACACTCACAAATACAGTTAATTTCTTCTTCATCACACGTTTTAAGTAATGCTCTTTGATATTTTGGTTTAAGCGTATGCAAAGCGTTTAGCAAATGTTTATGCGTTGTGAGTCGACGATGCATCATTTAGCAATGATTTGAATTGTTTGATTCTTGGTGTATTTAAACTCTTTTGTGGGGACGTAAACTGTACAGAAACCGTTCAATGGGAAGACATTTGTCTTGATACGACAAAAATCATTGGTATTCTGTTTTAAATCTACCATTAAATATCCATGTGCCTCTAGAGTTGCATCCCTGTAGGCATCTTCAATGAATTTTGGGTTATCTGGTGACACTTGTCGTGCTAAATATCTTATTTGAGTTTTATCTCGAGGGTTTTTAAAATATATTATATATTCGAGTTTAAAGATATGTCTCTTTGCCCTTTACCCTGATGAAATAAATTTTGTGTTAAATAAAATACACTGAGATTTTTGTAAATATATCCACAATTCTTCCATCGGACTCTCCCATTAGTTCATCAATAACAACGAGATGTGGGTTTTCACCATCAAACATATTAAGATTTGGAATTCCTAGATAATATTTGGTAAATTATATAAAGGTTGCATTTCATCAATGCACCATGTAATCCGATTAAAATCACAATTACATATTTCTGTAACTGATTTTATGAAATTTGTTACAAAATTTGACTTCCGTCCTGCCACAATAGCAGTAAACGGATGTATAAAGTGAAACATTACACACGTCTAAAGTCCTAAGGGGTGAAATAAAATATGAAAGTGTTGGTGTAAACAATTAATATATATTGTGTACTATAACTAATGTTTTTGGGAAATCAAACAAAATTTATGATTAATTGAAAATTTTATTTTCAAGCAATAACCACTTGTAAAAAACCCACACTTCGTCACAAGAACGATGTTAAATTTTGTGATTATTTTTTTGCAAATATATGATTACACAACAAACGTTATGTGTGTACACATAATGTTTGTTTAAATTTATGACATTTACCAAATCATTGTATTTTGGACATTTGTATTCTTCAATATTAAAAATATATTCACTCACCTTCAATTTGCCGACGATATAGTCCTTATGGCAGAATCGCTGGAGGACTTAAGCACTATGCTTAATGACCTCAATAGTGTCTCCCAACGGATAGGTCTTAAGATGAACATGGACAAAACAAAGATCATGTTTAATGTCCATGTCACACCTATGCCGGTAGTTGTTGGGAGCACTAAGCTCGAAGTTGTTGACGAGTACGTTTACCTGGGACAAATAGTCCGGATAGGTAAGTCCAACTTCGACCGAGAGGTCAATCGACGGATTCAACTCGGCTGGGCAGCGTTCGGGAAATTACAACGCATCTTCTCGTCAGGTATACCTCAAAACCTGAAAACTAAGTTGTACAACCAGTGCGTGTTGCCAGTGATGACATATGGAACTGAGACGTGGTCCTTCACTGCTGGCCGTATGAGGACGCTCAAAGTCGCTCAGCGAGCTATGGAGAAGGCTATGCTCGGAGTTCCTCTGCGTGATAAACTTAGAAATGAGGATATACGCAGTAGAACCAGAGTGACCGACATAGCCCAACGGTTTAGTAAGCTGAAGTGGCAATGGGCCGGTCATATAGCTCGAAGAACCGACAACCGTTGGGGAAAAAAGGTTCTCGAGTGGCAGCCTCGTACCGGTAGACGAAGTGTAGGGCGACCCCCCACTAGATGGAATGACGACCTGGTAAGACATGCAGGAAGTCGATGGATGCAGGTGGCTCAGGACCGTGCTTTGTGGCATACCTTGGGGGAGGCCTATGTTCAGCAATGGACTTGTAAAGGGCTGTAATGATGATGATGATGAATATTAAAAATTCTATCATTCGTCGTCAACATTTTTAAAAATTGTTTTTCTGTTGAACCACCTTTGTATGCGATCACTTTGTCTTTGCACAAATTTCTAATATACCAATTTAATATGGGGATGATGTTCTCTTGTTTGTAGGCACATTTTAATTCTTCGGTCACATCAAAATATGGAATGCCGTGCACGTGTGTTTCACAATAACGAACAGTTTTTTTGTCTTTTGGTGACAAATAATTGAATGGATAACTTACTTACTAAATCCATCCATGTCGACGATGTATCTAATATTTTTTACATTTTGTATCATTTTGAACCAAAATGTTAAAAGTATTTACACGTAACTAAAATATGTTTGTTCCGACAAACTTCACATAACAATGCTTCATTACTTCCCATCATCCCATTTCTTCCTTCTACTCTTGTCTTCCTGTAATTTAAGTAAACAGAATCACATTCACTAATGATCAACTAATGACTGTCATTGTTAAAAAAGTATTTTTTAACTACTCTAGTATTCGTAGATGCGGTACACACACAATATTTAAATATAATCTGTTAACACTAAATCATACACACGTAAGAAAATAACAGAAAGAAAAGTAACTTTGTCAATAGAATAAACACTTAAAATTGCAATTAACAACTTAATTGGCGCTGGCGGGGATCGAACACTGGTCGCGTACTGTGAAATTTACAGCTTGCGCTAACCATCTGAGCTACCACGGCTTAATCATATACACACACACACACACACACACACACACACACACACACACACACACACATTATATTTAAATATTGTGTGTGTGTGTACACACACAATATTTAAATATAATTTGTTAACTCTAAACTATGATTTAGTAAGACGACACGTAAGAAAATAACAGAAAGAAAAGTAACTTTGTCAATAGAATAAACAC